>CM044557.2:7161411-7274721 GCA_024416835.2 Perccottus glenii
TATTATTCAAATGTTCTTTTACATTATTATAATTATTATTTCTTCTTTGTCTTCCTTTGTTTATTGCACTTAGCATTTTATTGTGAAGCACTTTGGTTTGGCTCAGCCATCTGTAAATGTGCTATAGAAAAAAATTTGACTTTGACTAAATACAATGGCTTCTTATAGTTTAGTTATGTAGTTTTATAATATAAATCTTTCAGTGGCATACTATTTACACACATTGTGCTCTACTTGGTTCAAACACTACTCTATATTCACCAAAAGAGGGCGACAAAGACATTCTTTACAACTCCATGTATCAAAGCTGTTCTGGGCTGTAGTCCTGCAGACAGATTGTCGAATTTGTCGTTTTGACAAGGCCAGTGCCTTAGGTTTAGATTTAAATATCTTACACTGTTAAAAATTATTATAAACTCCTTGATTGGAAAAAGTTTGATAAATGAACTGATCTAAAGTAATACATATTTACACAAATTTGCAGCTAAACACAATAAAAAAGTGTTCTAAAATCTGGTTGGACAATAACATTGTTAGTAGTCTGCACTGGTGAGTTTACTGGTACAGGCTTCAGACTGGAAGGATGGCCGGCCTGTTTTCATAACGGCTAAAACCTTGTCCGGCCAGTTAGAAAAGTGTTCGGCCACTTTTAAGCATCCTCTGGTGGCTGTGGCCTGTGCACACGTTTAAAAGTGGTCGACCAAGTATTTTGCCACTGCAGAAACAGTCCTGCCCCGGTTTTAGCCGTTATCAAAACACAGTATTAAGCCTGTATACCTAGGGTGACCACATTTTCAAACCTCACAACTATGATTGCCAGCATTACTGCATCCTAATGTAAACCTACGGCACTGGCTTTATCTAAACTGTTGGACTGCACTCACCTTGAAACAACAAAAAGAAACTCCTCCACAAGACCACTTTTAAAATCCCAATTTATTCTATAAGCAACATTGTTTGTTTCTATTAGGCTGTGATGGATTCTTCAGATAATGTAGCCACATACAAGATACAACTCAATCCAAGTGAACAATTATTTATTTATATGATATATTTTGACATAAACACTCACACGTCCATCTCCACTTGGAGCACAAAGCGGGAGGTGGAGGGCCCTGGAGTTCTCCCCACTTTCCTTTACCAATACAACCTAAAAAAAAGAAAAAACCTTGTCACAGACTTCATTTAAAGTACTCGCAATCTGATATTTAAAAAAATAAATAGCTTCACAAATATATAATGAAATATATATATAATGTTAATATATATTATAATGTTATTATTAATGTTAATAATAATGTTTGTACCTCCTGGAAAGGACTTCCACATGTACTATTTGTGTACAACTGCTGTAATTGCTTTTGGAAATCTGGTCCATATTTTGTTAAGATCTATTACACCTTCAAATACATTTGTACATAAGTGTTAAATTAGTTTGTTTATAAGTCTTTAAATCTAGCTTTCATATTACAATTGTAATAGGTCTACTTACTGTTCAGCCGTTTGTAGTGGATGTCTTTTAGAAATGTTTCCTGTGTCACCACTGACTTAAACCTTTTACAGGTAGCTGCCACGTTTGCAATGGCTTTGTCTCCATTCATTAGAACAACTTCCAAAAATCTTCTGTAGAAGATTGCTTAAAAGCTGCAGCAGTACAATTTTAAAAATTGCATTTTGAGTATTCATTGTCATTAATAGTCAGAACATTAGTATTTACATCTTCTATGGTGATTGTTGACATGTGGCTTTTGATCTCGTCAATACCTGGAGGTATAATTGCACAATTATTAGCAGTAATGTCAGTAATTGTTTGGCCTACTTCCAGACAACAGTCCCATGCTTACCAGTATGTGTCACTGGGAGGAGTGGTATGCATTAGGATGCATTCGGCTTCATGGCAATAAACGCCAAACTGATTTCTCATTATGACCTGTAATAAAAATTACATTACTACACAAGTGCAACAAACCAACATATGACCAGGACAAGCATTCAGAGTTAGTCTTTTTTTCTTTGAGGAGTATTTTTTCTTCTTCATGAGCCCATTTTTTTATTTCAGCATCTGTCTTTGGAAAATCCTATATTACAGAGGGGAAATGAATGAATGTATGGTAACTCTTATTAAAAGAACAAACACACAAACACTTACAGACGTGGACAAAAATGTTGGTACCCTTCGGTCAATGAAAGAAAAACTCACAATGGTCACAGAAAAAACTTTATTCTGACAAAAGTAATAATAAATAAAAATTCTATGAATGTTAACCAATGAAAGTCAGACATTGCTTTTCAACCATGCTTCAATGGAATTATTTTAAAAAATAAACTCATGGAACAGGCCTGGACAAAATTGATGGTACCCCTAGAAAGGACTGTAAATAATGTGACCAAATGGACATGTTAATTCAAGGTGTGTGCACTAATTAGCATCACAGGTGTGTACAATCTTGTAATCAGTCAGTGGGCCTATTTATAGGGCTTCAGGTAGTCACTGTGTTGTCTGGTGACATGGTGTGTACCACACTCAACATGGACCAGAGGAAGCGAAGGAAAGAGCTGTCGCAGGAGAATAGAAAGAAAACTATAGACAAGCATGATAAAGGTAAAGGCTATAAGACCATCTCCAAGCAGCTAGATGTTCCCGTGACTACAGTTGCACATATTATTCAGAAATTTAAGATCCATGGGACTGTAGCCAACCTCCTGGACGTGGCAGGGAGGAAAATTGATGACAAATCAAAGAGACGAATAATCCGAATGGTAACAAAAGAGCCCAGAAAGACTTCTAAAGAGATCCAAGGTGAACTCCATGCTCAAGGAACATCAGTGTCAGATCGCACCATCCGTCGTTGTTTGAGCCAAAGTGGACTACATGGGAGACGACCAAGGAGGACACCATTGTTGAAAACAAATCATAAAAAAGCTAGACTGGAATATGCCAAACTACAGGTTGACAAGCCACAAAGCTTCTGGGACAATGTCCTATGGACAGATGAGACAAAAATGGAACTTTTGCCAAGGCACATCAGCTCTATGTTCACAGACGGAAAAATGAAGCATATCAAGAAAAGAACACTGTCCCTACTGTCAAACATGGAGGAGGCTCTGTTATGTTCTGGGGCTGCTTTGCTGCATCTGGCACAGGGTGTCTTGAATCTGTGCAGGGTACAATGAAATCTGAAGACTATCAAGGGATTCTAGAGAGAAATGTGCTGGCCAGTGTCAGACAGCTTGGTCTCAGTCGCAGGTCATGGGTCTTGCAACAGGACAATGACCCAAAACACAGCTAAAAACACCCAAGAATGGTTAAGAGGAAAACATTGGACTATTCTAAAGTGGCCTTCTATGAGCCCTGACCTCAATCCTATTGAGCATCTTTGGAAGGAGCTGAAACATGCCGTCTGGAAAAGACACCCTTCAAACCGGAAACAACTGGAGCAGTTTGCTCATGAGGAGTGGGCCAAAATACCTGCTGAGAGGTGCACAAGTCTCATTGACAGTTACAGGAATCGTCTGATTGCAGTGATAGCCTCAAAAGGTTGTGCAACAAAATATTAAGTTAGGGGTACCAACAATTTTGTCACACAGTGTAGAGTGTGAGTGTGTAGGCACTGACACTCACACAGAGTAGGGTGTGAGTGTGTAGGTGTGAGTGTGTAGGCTCTGACACTCACACAGTGTAGGGTGTGAGTGTGTAGGCTCTGACACTCACACAGAGTAGGGTGTGAGTGTGTAGGTGTGAGTGTGTAGGCTCTGACACTCACACAGTGTAGAGTGTGAGTGTGTAGGCACTGACACTCACACAGAGTAGGGTGTGAGTGTGTAGGTGTGAGTGTGTAGGCTCTGACACTCACACAGTGTAGGGTGTGAGTGTGTAGGCTCTGACACTCACACAGAGTAGGGTGTGAGTGTGTAGGTGTGAGTGTGTAGGCTCTGACACTCACACAGAGTAGGGTGTGAGTGTGTAGGCTCTGACACTCACACAGTGTAGGGTGTGAGTGTGTAGGCTCTGACACTCACACAGAGTAGGGTGTGAGTGTGTAGGTGTGAGTGTAGGCTCTGACACTCACACAGAGTAGGTGTGAGTGTGTAGGCTCTGACACTCACACAGTGTAGTGTGAGTGTGTAGGCTCTGACACTCACACAGTGTAGTGTGAGTGTGTAGGTGTGAGTGTGTAGGCTCATGACACTCACACAGTGTAGTGTGAGTGTGTAGGTGTGAGTGTGTAGGCTCTGACACTCACACAGAGTAGGGTGTGAGTGTGTAGGTGTGAGTGTGTAGGCTCTGACACTCACACAGTGTAGGGTGTGAGTGTGTAGGCACTGACACGCACACAGAGTAGGGTGTGAGTGTGTAGGTGTGAGTGTGTAGGCTCTGACACTCACACAGAGTAGGGTGTGAGTGTGTAGGTGTGAGTGTGTAGGCTCTGACACTCACACAGTGTAGGGTGTGAGTGTGTAGGCTCTGACACTCACACAGAGTAGGGTGTGAGTGTGTAGGCTCTGACACTCACACAGAGTAGGGTGTGAGTGTGTAGGTATGAGTGTGTAGGCTCTGACACTCACACAGTGTAGGGTGTGAGTGTGTAGGCCTCTGACACTCACACAGTGTAGGGTGTGAGTGTGTAGGCTCTGACACTCACACAGAGTAGGGTGTGAGTGTGTAGGCCTCTGACACTCACACAGTGTAGGGTGTGAGCGTGTAGGCTCTGACACTCACACAGTGTAGGGTCTGAGTGTGTAGGCTCTGACACTCACACAGTGTAGGGTCTGAGTGTGTAGGCTCTGACACTCACACAGAGTAGGGTGTGAGTGTGTAGGTATGAGTGTGTAGGCTCTGACACTCACACAGTGTAGGGTGTGAGTGTGTAGGTGTGAGTGTGTAGGCCTCTGACACTCACACAGTGTAGGGTGTGAGTGTGTAGGCTCTGACACTCACACAGAGTAGGGTGTGAGTGTGTAGGCCTGACACTCACACAGTGTAGTGTGAGTGTGTAGGTGTGAGTGTAGGCTCTGACACTCACACAGTGTAGGTGTGAGTGTGTAGGCCTCTGACACTCACACAGTGTAGTGAGTGTGTAGGTGTGAGTGTGTAGGCTCTGACACTCACACAGTGTAGGGTGTGAGTGTGTAGGCTCTGACACTCACACAGTGTAGGGTGTGAGTGTGTAGGTGTGAGTGTGTAGGCTCTGACACTCACACAGTGTAGGGTGTGAGTGTGTAGGCCTCTGACACTCACACAGTGTAGGGTGTGAGTGTGTAGGCTCTGACACTCACACAGTGTAGGGTGTGAGTGTGTAGGCTCTGACACTCACACAGAGTAGTGTGAGTGTGTAGGTATGAGTGTAGGCTCTGACACTCACACAGTGTAGGGTGTGAGTGTGTAGGTGTGAGTGTGTAGGCCTCTGACACTCACACAGTGTAGGGTGTGAGTGTGTAGGCTCTGACACTCACACAGAGTAGGGTGTGAGTGTGTAGGCCTCTGACACTCACACAGAGTAGGGTGTGAGTGTGTAGGTATGAGTGTGTAGGCCTCTGACACTCACACAGTGTAGTGTGAGTGTAGGCTCTGACACTCACACAGAGTAGTGTGAGTGTGTAGGCTCTGACACTCACACAGAGTAGGGTGTGAGTGTGTAGGCCTCTGACACTCACACAGTGTAGGGTGTGAGTGTGTAGGCCTCTGACACTCACACAGAGTAGGGTGTGAGTGTGTAGGCTCTGACACTCACACAGAGTAGGGTGTGAGTGTGTAGGCCTCTGACACTCACACAGTGTAGGGTGTGAGCGTGTAGGCTCTGACACTCACACAGTGTAGGGTCTGAGTGTGTAGGCTCTGACACTCACACAGTGTAGGGTGTGAGTGTGTAGGCCTCTGACACTCACACAGTGTAGGGTGTGAGCGTGTAGGCTCTGACACTCACACAGTGTAGGGTCTGAGTGTGTAGGCTCTGACACTCACACAGTGTAGGGTCTGAGTGTGTAGGCTCTGACACTCACACAGTGTAGGGTGTGAGTGTGTAGGTGTGAGTGTGTAGGTTCTGACACTCACACAGTGTAGGGTGTGAGTGTGTAGGCTCTGACACTCACACAGTGTAGGGTGTGAGTGTGTAGGCCTCTGACACTCACACAGTGTAGGGTGTGAGTGTGTAGGTGTGAGTGTGTAGGCTCTGACACTCACACAGTGTAGGGTGTGAGTGTGTAGGCTCTGACACTCACACAGTGTAGGGTGTGAGTGTGTAGGCCTCTGACACTCACACAGTGTAGGGTGTGAGTGTGTAGGCCTCTGACACTCACACAGTGTAGGGTGTGAGTGTGTAGGCTCTGACACTCACACAGTGTAGGGTGTGAGTGTCAGAGTGTGATCAGAAACCTTTTCTTACCTCATTCTCAGCTGCCTGTTAGTTTAAAAATATAAATTAATTTCTGTAGAATACTTATACATACACACATACATTATCATACATACAAACAATTAAAAAAATGATTTGTACAGTTGAGGAACAGTTGTATGCCATCCTGTAAGGCCCCATGGTTTCTAAAAACATTACTGTACAACACACAATTGTATTTATAACACACCTCAGAAGAGCCATGTCTTCATTGCTGATTGTTGAGTGTGTTTTGAATGAGTCTTATATCCTTATTTTTTTTTGTGAAATCCAAAACCTACCAAATAAAAAATAAATGACTTTAAGTTAATAATGATTTACATGGGAACAACTAAACCTACCCACAGAACAAAGTGATTCCCTGTCTCCGATGTTTGGTGGCCTACTAGCCTTGGCAAAGATATTCTATCTGCAGTCTTAAAGTGGATGTCAAATTACATTAAGATAAAACACATACAGAACTATATGTATTAAAATAATATATTGTTTACCTTCAAGTACTTCAATGTGGAATCTTGAACTCAGCTCCAAATCACAAAATCAAAGTTTGCTAAACTTACAGACTTTGAAGAAGGGAATAAGATATTAATTAGGATGAATTATTTTTCCAAAAAATAATGATATAAAGATGATAGTTATTTCAACTGCACAATTGAATAATTTTACCTTTGTGCATGTCTTGGCTGTCTGTGCCACTCTAAAATGAAGTGCCTAGATCAAAAATAATGTCATGACAAAATTAGTAAACACACAACATAATACTATATATAATATATGATACTCGATCCAGCAGATTTAAAGGACAAACACTTTTAATGTCTCTGATAGTAACTGGGAACTTTTTCACAAAATTGGTAAAGGTGATGTTTTTGTTGCGTCCCCCAGAAAGTATTGTTTTTAAGAGAGCCTACCAAAGGAAATAATTGCAGTTACAAAAAAAAATTTATGCCTATTTTTATTAAGAAATAGTACTGAGTAAACTATTCGTTAAACCAAGTTGTCTTCAGTCGCAGAATAGTTACGTAAGCTAAATGTCTGATGTCGAAGAATCAACGTGTTATGCTGAGAGCCTTAAATTAAAGACAATTGTTTTGTTAAATGCATTCTTTGTTAATAAATTCTGCTGATAATATAAACCTACCAAATGTTATGGCCAATGGCCCAGGAACCGGAAGACTCCAACGCAAACCCCACGGACACAGGCAAAGAGTAAAAATAAAGTTTATTTGGTCCGATGGTATAAAAACAAAATACAAGAACCAGGGAAAAAACCAAGGCGGGTCCGAGCAAACAATCCAGGAATAAAATATCAGAACAAATCAGACTTGGAAAAATAATAGAACCTCCACAGAAAACAAAGACTACGTTGGATCAGACACAATGAAACACAATACAGACTCACGGTAACAGACACGACGACCTGGCCAAGAGCAGTGGAACAAACAGGTATAAATAGCCAAAGACAACAAGGAACAGGTGAAACACATCAGGAGCATGCAATCACACAGGAGGGAAAAACACAAGGCAGGAAGTCAATAACCAAACACAGACAGGGTCAAGACATTTCAAAATAAAACCAAAACACCACAACAAGTTGAAACAATAATCAGAATATAAAGAAACCACTAAGAAACTTAAAAGAACCACAACATCAACCAAAACAGACAACTTAAACATGAATCCTGACAGTACCCCTAAAGGCCGAACACTGGGCGGCCTACAATCCCCTAACAAAAACAAACCATTGACATAACCTGGGTGGGAGGAGGGGGTCCGGAAGGAGGGAGACAAGACACTGGCACAGGACAAATAAAGGGAACGGCTCAAAGAGACACAGAGGCGTCGGGTCCGGCCCTCGGAACTGGTCGGTCGGACGGGCGCGCGGAAAGAAACAGAGGCGTCGGATCCGCCCTTGAAACTGGTCGGCGGACGGGCGCCGAGGAATAACAAATGAGTCGGCTCCGGCCCTCGGAACTGGTCGGCCGGACGGTGCTCGGGGATAACAGAGGCGTCGGGTCCGGCCCTCGGAACTGGTCGGCCGGACGAGGTGCTCGAGAAGGGAGGCGGTGCTGGGACAGGCACTAGGGGGGAAACAGGTGTGCCGGGGCAGACGGACTCAGACATGGGGCACCCAGGATACAAAGACAGGGCGTTCTCAGACGGGGCAGGACTCAGGATCAGGCAGGGGGCAGGACCCAGGAACAGGCAGGAGCAGGGCTCAGGAACAGGCAGGAACTGGACTCAGGACTCAGGACTCAGGCAGGAACTGGACTCAGGACTCAGGCAGGAACTGGACTCAGGACTCAGGCAGGAACTGGACTCAGGACTCAGGATCAGGCATGGAAACAAAAACTCTCAAGACCAGGCATGGAAACAAAAAAACTCTCAAGACCAGGCATGGAAACAAAAAAACTCTCAAGACCAGGCAGGGAAACAAAAAAACTCTCAAGACCAGGCAGGGAAACAAAAAAACTCTGAAGACCAGGCAGGGAAACAAAAAACTCTCAAGACCAGGCAGGGAAACAAAAAAACTCAGGACCAGGCAGGGAAACAAAAAACTCAGGACCAGGCAGGGAAACAAAAAACTCAGGACCAGGCAGGGAAACAAAAAACTCAGGACCAGGCAGGGAAACAAAAAACTCAGGACCAGGCAGGGAAACAAAAAACTCAAGACCAGGCAGGGAAACAAAAAACTCAGGACCAGGCAGGAAAACAAAAAACTCAGGACCAGGCAGGGAAACAAAAAATGACAAAAGTACGGCAAGTGAAGGCTGACAAAGGAAAGGGAACTGGACAGGGCTGACACTGGAAAGGGAACGGGACAGGGCTGACACTGGAAAGGGAACTGGACAGGGCTGACACTGGAAAGGGAACTGGACAGGGCTGACACTGGAAAGGGAACTGGACAGGGCTGACACTGGAACGGGAACTGGACAAGGCTGCCACTGGAAAGGGAACTGGACAGGGCTGCCACTGGAAAGGGAACTGAAAAAAAATGAAAAAATCTGAGCCGGGGAAGTACCAGATGGATGGGCTCGAGCTGACCAAAACAAGGAAGCTGGGGATGTTCACACTAAACACAGTCAAATATGCTGGGAATGACCACACAGGAACAGTCGGAGATGCTGGGGAGGGCCACACAGGAACAGTCGGAGATGCTGGGGAGGGCCACACAGGAACAGTCGGAGATGCTGGGGATGGCCACACGGAGATGCCGGGGATGGCCACACGGAGATGCCGGGGCTGGCCACACGGAGATGCCGGGGCTGGCCACACGGAGATGCCGGGGCTGGCCACACGGAGATGCCGGGGCTGGCCACACGGAGATGCCGGGGCTGGCCACACGGAGATGCTGGGGCTAGCCAATGAGGGTCCGGGCGGAGGCACACGAGAGTCCGGGCGGAGGCACACGAGGGTCCGGGCGGAGGCACACGAGGGTCCGGGCGGAGGCACACGAGGGTCCGGGCGGAGGCGTAGAGGGAAACCAGGCGTAGAGGGAAACCAGGCGTAGAGGGAAACCAGGCGTAGAGGGAAACCAGGCGTAAAGGGAAACCAGGCGTAAAGGGAATTCAGGCGTTGAATGCAGAGTCTCCGTGACGTCTAGGTAGCTCAGGTAGGCGCTGAGAAGTCTTAGTTGGCCCAGGTAGGCGCTGAGAAGTCTCTTAAATGGCCCAGGTAGGCGCTGAGGAGTCTCTTAGTTGGCCCAGGTAGGCGCTGAGAAGTCTCTTAGGTGGCCCAGGTAGGCGCTAAGACTCAGGAGGCACGGAGGCTCAGGAGGCACGGAGGCTCAGGAGGCACGGAGGTTCAAAACATAAGCAGACTTGGAGGTTAACATATTGCCATGGGTTGCGGAGTCTCAGTCTTGGCCAGGTCGTACTGTTATGGCCAATGGCCCAGGAACCGGAAGACTCCAACGCAAACCCCACGGACACAGGCAAAGAGTAAAAATAAAGTTTATTTGGTCCGATGGTATAAAAACAAAATACAAGAACCAGGGAAAAAACCAAGGCGGGTCCGAGCAAACAATCCAGGAATAAAATATCAGAACAAATCAGACTTGGAAAAATAATAGAACCTCCACAGAAAACAAAGACTACGTTGGATCAGACACAATGAAACACAATACAGACTCACGGTAACAGACACGACGACCTGGCCAAGAGCAGTGGAACAAACAGGTATAAATAGCCAAAGACAACAAGGAACAGGTGAAACACATCAGGGCGGAGCATGCAATCACACAGGAGGGAAAAACACAAGGCAGGAAGTCAATAACCAAACACAGACAGGGTCAAGACATTTCAAAATAAAACCAAAACATCACAACAAGTTGAAACAATAATCAGAATATAAAGAAACCACTAAGAAACTTAAAAGAACCACAACATCAACCAAAACAGACAACTTAAACATGAATCCTGACACCAAAATGCCATGGTCTCCCAAAACAAGTCGAATGGAACACTGTTTTTCCACAGCTGTCATAAAGTGGCTGTTTATAGCAAAGTTATGACTTGTATTGTCTGTTTGAAGTGAACTTCATTCATCTGAGTAAGAGAGCATCTAATTGCTGCTAACTCTCTGTTGAATTGTTCGGCAACTGATGAATTTACATGTGCACGTAATTCAGGACACAAATGTAGACTTCTCATTTTTTCCTCTGGTCTTTTTTGTTTTTTCTGAAGAAACAGTTTTTGTGACCGGGTTTGGAGTGATCCATGGATTGACAGTTTTTGTGACCGGGTTTGGAGTGATCCATGGATTGACAGTTTTTGTGACCGGGTGTGGAGTGATCCATAATAATAAATAATAATAATTGTTATATTTATATAGCGCCTTTCCAGAGCTCAAGGACGCTTTACATATCAATTATTCATTCACTCCACAGTCACACACTGGTGGTAGTAAGCTACATCTGTAGCCACAGCTGCCCTGGGGCAGACTGACAGAGACATGGCAGCCATTCCGCGCCTACGGACTCTCCGACCAACACCTTCAACATTCTTACACATTCATACGAGGCAAGGTGGGTTAAGTGTCTTGCCCAAGGACACAACGACAGTATGAACTGTGGGGAGAGCGGGAATCGATCCTACTACCTTCCGGTTGAAGGACGGCCGCTCTACCACTGAGCTACTGCCGCCCCCAATCCATGGATTGACAGTTTTTGTGACCGGGTGTGGAGTGATCCATGGATTGACAGTTTTTGTGACCGGGTGTGGAGTGATCCATGGAGTGACATCCAGGGAGGGAGGCTGCAGTGGTGAAAAGTCCATATTTTTTACCCATGGTATTTCAACTATAAGTTCTTTTGAAATTGCTTTGGCAACGTTCTCGCTTGTGGGTGTACACAAGAAAAAGAGTTGCTTACTTCGATTGTTCATGTGTTTAGCAACCTGGCCAGACACATCTGAAATAAAGCAGGTAGGAAATGTCTTGAAACTTAAAAGACCGTCTTGCAGATTCAGTCTAGTTCCAAAAGTTGATATAATAGAGAAATGCAATATACCATCTAAAAAGAAGAATTTTTTTAAAGAAATATATACAGCTGTATTACCAACGTCTGGCTATAAACTTACCTCCAGTTTTGTTGACCTTCAGAAAGAGCTTTGGATAAATGTCCTTATGGTTCACCAGCTCTTCTAATCTATAGAGCTTGACACGCCTCTTGAAGTTCTTTCGAGGCTATATGAACATTGGATTGCAATTTACATATATCAGGGCATGTTCCGTAACAATACTTAACTGTTAAACATTTACCCTTTTGAAGTCAATCATACTGATTATTATTTTGGACTGCGACTGTCTTGTAGTTTCTTGCCTTTTCTAAAGTCCTTTTTTTGCCTCTGTTTTCTGTATAATGTCTCCTACCCTGACACCTTCACCCATCCAAGGTGCCAGTGTGGAATATGATGGGTTTTTATATATATATGGATTATGAACAGATGAGCCTGAAAAGATGGCGGTGAGTTGAAAAAATGCTGCAAAAAGCAATGAATGAGCCAGAAATAACCAAAATGATTACCGTATTTTCCGGACTATAAGTCGCACTTTTTTTCATAGTTTGGCTGGTCCTGCGACTTATAGTCAGGTGCGACTTATTTATCAATTTATTTGACATGAACCGATAAAAATGAACCGAGAGAAATGAACCAAGAGAAATGAACCAATAGAAAACATTACCGTCTACAGCCACGAGAGGGCGCTCTATGCTGCTCAGTGCTCCTGTAGCCTACCACTGAAAACTGTTAACTGAAATATTAACTTAAAGACAACTGAGAAAGACTGAATGCAAACAAAATGCCCCCAAAAAGAAAATCCTATTCTGCAGATTACAAACCGCAGATAGTAAAATATGCAGCAAAACTAATCGAGCAGAAAGAAAGTTTGAGCGAGTGCTATGCTAATATGTAGCTAACTGTTAATGTGTTAAGTTAACATACATATTCAGCCTGTTGTTCTATGTACTATTGTGTACCATTAGCTGAATAACTTGCCTTGCCAGATTACCAATATCTGTTCTTGGTCTTGGATTTTAAATAAATGAAGTTAATATTTCAGTTAACAGTTTTCAGTTGTTTTCAGTGGTAGACTACAGGAGCACTGAGCAGCATATAGCGCCCTGTAGACGGTAATGTTTTCTCTTGGTTCTTGGTTCTAAATGAATGCGACTTATAGTCCGGTGCGACTTATATATGTTTTTTTCCTCATCATGATGTATTTTTGGACTGATGCGACCTATACTCAGGTGCGACTTATAGTCCGAAAAATACGGTACTAGTTTAATACCTGTTATGAACCCTTCTGCCAGGAGCTCCTTGTCCATGTCTGTCCATTCTTTCACAACATCAACTCTGAGGTCCTTGTAAGATAGTTGACTTATGTCGGGTCTTTTGAATGTGCCAACTACAGAAAACAAATATGTATACATTTTTTAGGTTTGGTACATTTATTCAAACCTAATGAAAAGGCTTTTGCAATTATAATGTTATTTTCTATGCAGTGCAACTAACAATTGCCTTTTAATTTGTAAACTTAACATTTTTTAAATAAAGCCTTAATTTTTTTTGTTTTGCAGTGTCCTGTTTAGTACAATGAAACAAATACTACTATCTGTTTTAATAGACTTACCTGGAACTTCTTCTACTTTCCAGTTGGCATCTGGGGGTATATGCCACAACGTTTGCAGGTGAATGTATATTGAAAATCAACCAAGGTGTTGCCTTCATTGCTGGCTTCCTCTTTTACATTTTTGAAGACGCCTTCCGTGTCATCTTTGTCCTCGTCTATATTGATTTTACAAGCAAAATTATAATTTTTTTTCAAATGTATAACATTTGTGTAATTTGCAAAAATTACAAAGATTTATATAACTAAAAATAAAATAGGCTGTGCTGAAGGATAATGTTATTTTGGAAAACATATGTAGGCATAATCAACTTATACATTATAGTCCTAAAGAATACAGTTAATAGTTATATTTCACATGACCTTGTCATGCACAGGAGAAGCAACTTTGCAGCAGAAGCCTACAGAACTGTGTGAGTGTATGTAATTCTTGTCTCTTTGAGCTTATTGTGCCGTGTTACTGCTGAGAAACCGCGCAGTGTGTTTACTACGACCGTGTCACGTGGTGTACCGGTGTGTAGTCTCAGCTGTTAGCGGGCTAGTTTCGTGTGAGTTCTTTGTGTGTGTGTAGAGGCGGGACCAAACGCCAGCTTCGCTCTCCTACATAACTCCGTGATTAATCGAAGTTACTAGGAGAAGCAACTTTGCAGCAGAAGCCTACAGAACTGTGTGAGTGTATGTAATTCTTGTCTCTTTGAGCTTATTGTGCCGTGTTACTGCTGAGAAACCGCGCAGTGTGTTTACTACGACCGTGTCACGTGGTGTACCGGTGTGTAGTCTCAGCTGTTAGCGGGCTAGTTTCGTGTGAGTTCTTTGTGTGTGTGTGTAGAGGCGGGACCAAACGCCAGCTTCGCTCTCCTACATAACTCCGTGATTAATCTTACTAGGAGAAGCAACTTTGCAGCAGAAGCCTACAGAACTGTGTGAGTGTATGTAATTCTTGTCTCTTTGAGCTTATTGTGCCGTGTTACTGCTGAGAAACCGCGCAGTGTGTTTACTACGACCGTGTCACGTGGTGTACCGGTGTGTAGTCTCAGCTGTTAGCGGGCTAGTTTCGTGTGAGTTCTTTGTGTGTGTGTGTAGAGGCGGGACCAAACGCCAGCAGCTCTCCTACATAACTCCGTGATTAATCGTTACTAGGAGAAGCAACTTTGCAGCAGAAGCCTACAGAACTGTGTGAGTGTATGTAATTCTTGTCTCTTTGAGCTTATTGTGCCGTGTTACTGCTGAGAAACCGCGCAGTGTGTTTACTACGACCGTGTCACGTGGTGTACCGGTGTGTAGTCTCAGCTGTTAGCGGGCTAGTTTCGTGTGAGTTCTTTGTGTGTGTGTAGAGGCGGGACCAACGCCAGCTTCGCTCTCCTACATAACTCCGTGATTAATCGAAGTTACTAGGAGAAGCAACTTTGCAGCAGAAGCCTACAGAACTGTGTGAGTGTATGTAATTCTTGTCTCTTTGAGCTTATTGTGCCGTGTTACTGCTGAGAAACCGCAGTGTGTTTACTACGACCGTGTCACGTGGTGTACCGTGTGTAGTCTCAGCTGTTAGCGGGCTAGTTTCGTGTGAGTTCTTTGTGTGTGTGTAGAGGCGGGACCAAAGCGCCAGCTTCGCTCTCCTACATAACTCCGTGATTAATCGAAGTTACTAGGAGAAGCAACTTTGCAGCAGAAGCCTACAGAACTGTGTGAGTGTATGTAATTCTTGTCTCTTTGAGCTTATTGTGCCGTGTTACTGCTGAGAAACGCGCAGTGTGTTTACTACGACCGTGTCACGTGGTGTACGGTGTGTAGTCTCAGCTGTTAGCGGGCTAGTTTCGTGTGAGTTCTTTGTGTGTGTGTAGAGGCGGGACCAAACGCCAGCTTCGCTCTCCTACATAACTCCGTGATTAATCGAAGTTACTAGGAGAAGCAACTTTGCAGCAGAAGCCTACAGAACTGTGTGAGTGTATGTAATTCTTGTCTCTTTGAGCTTATTGTGCCGTGTTACTGCTGAGAAACCGCGCAGTGTGTTTACTACGACCGTGTCACGTGGTGTACCGGTGTGTAGTCTCAGCTGTTAGCGGGCTAGTTTCGTGTGAGTTCTTTGTGTGTGTGTAGAGGCGGGACCAACGCCAGCTTCGCTCTCCTACATAACTCCGTGATTAATCGAAGTTACTAGGAGAAGCAACTTTGCAGCAGAAGCCTACAGAACTGTGTGAGTGTATGTAATTCTTGTCTCTTTGAGCTTATTGTGCCGTGTTACTGCTGAGAAACCGCGCAGTGTGTTTACTACGACCGTGTCACGTGGTGTACCGGTGTGTAGTCTCAGCTGTTAGCGGCTAGTTTCGTGTGAGTTCTTTGTGTGTGTGTGTAGAGGCGGGACCAAGCGCCAGCTTCTCTCCTACATAACTCCGTGATTAATCGTTACTAGGAGAAGCAACTTTGCAGCAGAAGCCTACAGAACTGTGTGAGTGTATGTAATTCTTGTCTCTTTGAGCTTATTGTGCCGTGTTACTGCTGAGAAACCGCGCAGTGTGTTTACTACGACCGTGTCACGTGGTGTACCGGTGTGTAGTCTCAGCTGTTAGCGGGCTAGTTTCGTGTGAGTTCTTTGTGTGTGTGTAGAGGCGGGACCTGCTGAATTCAATTACTCGAATAGAAGGGTATTTAAGTGGGAGTAGCCACCGCGGCAGCGGTCGCGGCAGACGTCATCGCGTGAAGACCGAAGAGAGTAAAGACCATCGACTCTACCGGCACGCGACTCCACCGAGCAGCCACACACCCACATAGGACCTGAGTATTGCACCTTTTTTAGTACTACTTGTTTGCACTTATATTCCATTATTTCTACTATTACTTTCTTCTTCTATACTTTTTCCTCTTCGGCTCTTAAATGTGTTTCCAAATTACTACTGTCATTTCACCACGGAAATCATCATCCGTTTCACGCAAAAGGCGACGCAACCATAGTAATCTGCATGTTATATCACTGTCAAAAACCGCCCCTTCTACTTTCCCAATAGGCTTGTGGAACTGCCAGTCTGCTGTGAACAAAGCTGATTTCATTACAGCTTTTGTTCAACATTCTGGTCTCTCAGTTGTAGCACTTACAGAAACATGGATCAAACCAGAGGACTCTGCCACTCCCGCCGCCCTCTCCCATAATCACACTTTCTCCCACAGTCCCCGCCTCACTGGAAGGGGCGGAGGGACCGGACTACTTATTCCTACTGACTGGAAGTTCAAACAGCTATCACCCTTGTGTGACAACAGCTCCTTCGAGTTCCATGCTGTTACCATCACCCACCCTGTTAAAAGTCATTTTGTAGTTATCTATCGGCCCCAGGTCAGCTTGGACATTTCTTGGAGGAGTTGGATGCGCTTCTTTCATCCTTCCCTGACGATGGTACCCCTCTGGTGGTATTAGGAGACTTCAACATCCACCTTGACAAGCCACAGGCTGCTAACTTCATTAACCTAACTGCATCATTTGACCTCAAGCAGGTTTCCACATCGGCAACCCACAAGTCTGGTAACCAACTAGATCTTATCTACATAAGATACTGCTCCACCCTCCACACTCAGGTCACGCCACTGCACACTTCCGATCATTTCTTCATTACTCTCGACCTTGACCTAAATTCCCCAGACACTGCAATTGTTTTACCGCTGGTCACTTTCCGGCGCAAACTGCGTACACTCAGTCCCTCCCGTTTTCCTCTGCTGTCTCTTCTGCTCCTCCTCTGAGGAGCTCTCTTTTAAACACTAACACTGCCACCGACACTCTGTGCTCCACGCTCATCCTGCTTGGACAACTTATGCCCCCTTACATCTAGACCAGCCCGTACATCCTCGTCTGCCCCTGGTTATCCGATGTTCTCGCGAGCACCGCGCCAGCCTCCGGTCAGCTGAGAGAAAATGGCGCAAGTCTAAAGATCCTGCTAACCTCTCTATCTACCAGTCTCTCCTCTCTACTTTCTCCGCTGATGTCACCTCTGCAAAAACTGTCTACTACCATTCTAGGTTAATCAACTCACCTGACTCCACTCTCTTTAGAACCTTTTCTGCCCTCCTTTGTCCACCTGCTCCCCACCTTCATCGGATCTAACAGCTGATGATTTCGTCTTTCTTTATAAAGAAAACGACCGCCATCAGCAGTCAGTTCTCTCGCCACCACCTGTCGAGCTCATTCAGACCCCTGATATGTGTTTGCTCACTTCCTTCTCTCCTCTAACTGAAGCAGACGTTTCCAAGGTCATTAGTTCTAACCACCCTACTACCTGCCCGCTGGATCCCATCCCCACATCTCCTTCAGGCCATCTCTCCATCTGTCGTGCCTGCTCTCACCCACATCATCAACTCATCTCTTTCCACTGGGTCCTTCCCACAGCTTTCAAAGAGGCCCGCATCACACCACTACTGAAGAAACCCACTCTTAACCCTACTCTGCTTGAAAACTACAGACCGGTTTCCCTCCTTCCCTTCATTGCCAAAGCTCTGGAGCGGGTTGTGTTTACTCAGCTCTCATCCTTTCTCACACGGAACAACCTCCTGGACCAGAACCAGTCTGGGTTCAAGAGCGGTCATTCCACGAAACTGCCCTGCTCTCAGTCATCAAGCTCTGAGACTGGCAAAGGCAACATCCAAGTCATCTGTACTCATCTTACTGGATCTGTCTGCTGCTTTTGACACTGTTAATCATCACATCCTCCTGTCCTCTCTCAGGGCGATGGGTGTCTCTGGAATGGCGTTGCAATGGTTCAAGTCTTACCTCTCGGATAGGTCATTCAGAGTATCCTGGAGAAATGAGGTCTCTGAGTCCCAACATCTCAATACAGGGGTGCCACAGGGCTCAGTGCTCGGACCGCTACTCTTTTCCATATACATGACATCCCTTGGCTCTGTCATCCAGAAGCATGGCTTTTCCTATCACTGCTATGCAGATGACACTCAACTCCACCTGTCATTTCATCCTGACGATCCGGCGGTCTCTGCTCGCGTCTCGGCATGTCTGAGCGACATCTCACTTTGGATGAAGGAGCATCACCTGCAGCTGAACCTTGCAAAAACAGAACTGCTTGTGATTCCGGCCCATCCAAAGACCCACCACAACCTCTCCATTCAACTAGGCCCATCAACCATTACACCGTCCAGCACTGCCAGAAATCTGGGAGTGGTAATTGATGATCAGCTAGACTTCACAAGTCATGTCACCAGCACCACCCGGTCCTGTAGATTCATCCTCTACAACATTAGAAAAATTAGACCTTTCCTATCAGAGCACTCCACAAATTCTAGTCCAGGCTCTTGTCTTGTCCAAACTGGACTATTGCAATGCCCTACTGGCTGGACTCCCGCCTGCACTACCAAACCTCTGCAGCTGATCCAGAATGCAGCAGCAAGAGTGGTCTTTAATGAACCAAAGAGAGCGCACGTATCTCCTCTATTCATTAGGTTACACTGGCTCCCGGTTGACGCCCGCATCAAGTTCAAAGCTATGCTCTTGGCCTACAAAACCACCTCTGGTTCTGCACCCCATACCTCCACTCACTAATACAGACCTACGTTCCTACCAGATCCCTGCGCTCTGCAAATGAACAACGTCTGGTGGTACCGTCCCAAAAGGTACAAAATCACTCTCACGTACCTTCTCTGGATCTGTTCCACATTGGTGGAATGATCCGCTGCTACAAGATCAGCAGACTCTGTAGCCATCTTTAAAAACACCTGAAAGCACATCTCTTCCGTCAACACCTGACTGACAAACACTGAGCCCTACTTCCTTTCTATCGATTCCTTTCAAAAAAAAAAAAAAAAAAAAAAAAAATTTTTCTTATCCTTAGCATCGTATACTGCGCTGGGTTTAAACTGACTAGTTTTTGTGCACTTATGCTTTTTGTACCTTGTGTTGTTAAAGTTGCTTCCATTGTTATCCTCACTTGTAAGTCGCTTTGGATAAAAGCGTCTGCTAAATGACTAAATGTAAATGTAAATGTAATAGTTATATTTCACATGACCTTGTCATAGTCTTTTGTAATTTATGCATTTTTTTACTTCTTAAAATTTGCAGAAATTTAAAGGAGAATTCAGCTGGCTCCTCTCGATGTGGAGGAGCAGCGGCTCTACTTTGAGCTCCTCCCGAGTGACAGAGCTCCTCACCTTATCTCTAAGGGAGAGCTCCTCACCTTATCTCTAAGGGAGCGCCCCTGCGGAGAAAGCTCATTTCGGCCGCTTGTATCCGGGATCTTGTTCTTTCGGTCATGACCCAAAGCTCATGACCATAGGTGAGAGTAGGAACGTAGATTGACCGGTAAATCGAGAGCTTTGCCTTACAGCTCAGCTCCTTCTTCACCACGACAGATCGGTACATCGACCGCATCACTGCAGAAGCTGCACCGATCCGTCTGTCAATCTCACGCTCCTTCCTTCCCTCGCTCGGGAACAAGACCCCAAGATACTTGAACTCCTCCACTTGAGGCAGGATCTCTCCACCTACCTGAAGGGGACAAGCCACCCTTTTTTTTTATTATATCCTATTGCAAACACATCTACAAGAGTACAGTAAGAAAACAGTTATTTATGATTGGACCTTTTGGAGGCAGGCTCCATTTACAATTGTAAATACGATTTACAGTTTTATAGGCATAATACTATACTGACTGTACTGATTCAGAAGACTGAAGTTGTCCACATATTAATTACTCATGATCAGACCAAATATTGACTGGAGACAGATGGACAGACTTGAATAGAGCGTTTGTGAAACTCACGGAGGCTTCAGAGGCTGGGTCCGCCTCTGAAGCATCCAATGGATCCCCGCACAGCACCGAACAGGTTCACAACGTTTTTCTCAACCATTCTTCAACAAGACCGGAAGACAACCCGCCTGGCAGAAGCCCCGCCCATGACGCAAATTCGCGTCTGTTGTTGAGTGAATTTAACACGCGAATGAAGCGAGTAAACTCAAAATGTTCAAGCGTTCAACTACGCGCAAATAGCGCGATTCGCGCAATTCGCGTTTGGTGTGAACGTACTGTAATAATAGCATCTACAAATTTTATGTCTTACTGTGCATTTTCCTCAGATAAGAAACAACAATAGTTTCTGGGGAAAGAAGTACAGACTTCAGAGATAAGCAAACAACACCCAAAAAGCCAAGTCTAATCTGGCAATGCACCTACCACGTTCATTAGCCTGGAAAGACACGGCCTTTTTCAGGTGTTTCTTTCTGAGGTGTTGCTCGTCAGCCTCCTTTTTGGTGCAAAACACACACACATCTCCAGTGCACGCCAGAAGACACTTCACTAAAGGCTTGATGTGGGCCTGCAACAGAGAATGTCATGGTCAATAAAAAATAGTCCTATAGTTGTATAACACAATGTAGACTTAAATAGTTACAATTTGTAGAAAAATAGCTCATGCGTATTGACCATGTCTCACAATGTGAGACCAACTGTAGCCTATATACGACAGGCCTACATCCTAAAACGTATTCCTTCCCCCACCAACTTTGCTAGGACTAAACATTTGACATTTCAGTTTAGTCGCTCACAAAAATAGACAAATGCGTTTTTTAGGCTACTGCTCTAAACATTTATGGCCTACTCTTGTTCAACAACCTGAAACAAGCTTAAGTCACTGCAATGTGGTTTATTACAATATTTTCAAGAAAACAAAACAAAACATTAAGTAATGACTACTAGTTTATAAAGTGTAATGGCATAATTATAATCTGCATATGCACATTCTCACCTGACATGTCTTCGAGACGCTGCTTCCAAAGTTAATGTAAGAAAAGTGGCATCCACCTAAAGTCTTTCAGTCGCTCACTTCCAAGTCTTTCAATCAATGAACGGGCTTTAGTTACGTATGCTATAGGCATAAAAGTGCGACAGTAGGTCGTGTGACAACGAAACTGCCTTTTGGGCAATCAGTTTGAACATTAATTTACTTACCAGCCACAGAAGCTAATAAATACATCAAGGCAAACAATCAAAAGCATAACATTAATACCTGCCACGTGCCCAAAGCGCAAAAACAAACCTATATTGCTCTCTAAATGCGTTGGTAATTATCACATACTCCAATTTAAGAAATAAGTGCAATTTGACATGAAGTGACAAAGGATGTCACCTTGCCTACCCCACCCCCACTTTGGTTATTTAGACCAGGGGTTCCCAAACTTTTCAGACCGCGACCCCCAATATTAGACTGCTGACGATCCGCGACATTCCTCTTCTCTCGACTTCCATCCACATGAAAAACAGCCCGCGGCAACTGTGTTAAAGTAGCCCGCGGACTTGGCAACACGCCGTCACTTAACTGTCATAATTAATCGGAGCAAACAAAGTTTTACTAAGTTTCACAAAGTTTTACTTTCAGTTTATTTTAATTATCCTAAATTTATACTCGCATCATTACACATAAAAAAATCTGGAAATCATCTCGCGACCCCCCGCCCACCACTCCGGGTCGCGACCCCCACTTTGGGAACCACTGATTTAGACGACACGGACTGAACCCTCAAATACGATGACTGACAACATGGAGCTTCCAACAATCATGAAAGTATAGACGAAGTGTTTGTGTATAACTTTAAGCCATTGGGTTTTCATATGGCAAAACAACGAGTATAAACGAGTTACTCCCAAGCCTCTCCCATGGAACCTCTAAAATGGTCCTCGTGTAAGGGCGCCGCCATACGGTGATTTTACAGCGAAATACAGCGATATACCTCCGTCCACCAGAGGGCAGGCTCCAAAAGCAAAAATATAAAGAGAAACCCAATGGTGACTTTACAAGAGTAAAACTCATGTTTACAGCCTGGTACAAAAGATGGCTCCGGTCTCTAGAGCTAAGTTTTTACTACGTGACAACTCTGGGGGAGGGGGGTTTGATTAATATGTTTGTTTATGCTATCTAAAAACTATTGTTTTACTATGGAAAAAGCCCAGATGTAACGGCCATTTTATTGCCCATTCGTAATGACCATATTGGTGAATGGGGACCAATGGGCGGATATCATCCATATTTATACTATCTATGGTTACTCCACAGGATTCTTCTGGATGTTGTACTCCTTGATGGGGACCAGGCCTTGTTGGTCCTGTCACTGACTTGCAGGCACTTCAGAGATGTTGTTGGAACGCACTTCTTTAGAAAACAAGCGCACTTTCTGTGGCTGTGGGTATCCGATTAGGCGTTATTAGGCCCGAGCCGGTGATGGCCGGGAGGGCCTATTGTTTTTGCTCGGATTTTTTTTTTTTTTTTTATCTTTATTGTGACCAAATGATCCTAAATTTGACCCAGTGAACATGCACAAAAAGTCATTTTTATTGGTCCCAGACTTCAAGCTCGGCGAAAATGTTATGTTTTTGAAGTCGCCGAAAAACAAAAACAAAAAATGACTCAGTGGCGACCCCTACAAAATCAAAATACATTGGGCCTATGGAAAGTGAAAGTAAGTTTTTTTCAACGCAGAAAAATGAAACTTGGTATATCCATAGGACACCTCAGGGCAAACAGAAAAGTCAATGACAGTCACACCCTAAACTTAACAGGAAGTCCGCCATGTGGGGTGAAACGCGCTGACCACTAAAATCGCACTTTGCGCAGAAAGATGCAAATCATTGTGTTATAATCTAAATGGCCCCAAATTTGGTGAGTATCATCTAGACACATGTGCCAACCAAAGTTGTAACTTTGTTGTTGATATCTTATCGGGTATGGGTGTAGCAAGCCTGTAACGAGGTGGCCATTTTTGTGAAAATAAACGTATCTTAACTCTCAAACGCCTTCTCGGATCGAGTTGGAACCAAAAAGGCGTTTGTGCACATTCATGACCTGAACACAAAGATATGTAAATAAAAGGGTTATCTTTAGAAATGGCTCTCCAGCGCCCCTACAAACTTATAATGGGACCCAAGAATTTAGTTTGTCATAGAGACATAAAATTTGGTACACACATCTCTTATGTCATGACGAGCATAAAAGCCAATGACAACCACCCCTATCTATAAATGTGTTGCCATAGCAACGTCCCAAAATGTGAAAAAGTCAATGGGAAGTGAAATTTTTAGTTTGTTGTAGGCAAATGAAACTTGGTACACATATCCACCATGGGCTTATGAACAAAAAGCCAATGGGGACCACACCCTATCACACACGGAAGGCGGCCATTTTGAATTGAAAATTTGGTCCGACTTAGAATACACCTCTTTTTAAAAACAACAAAAATAGCTGCTTCATTCCACAGACACCAAACTTGGGCAAAATGAGCTAAACACATGTATGTAAAAGAGACAAGTGTTTTTCTAGACTTTTTGCTCGAGTTATTTTTTTTTATTATAATTCGGTATATATTTTTTATTATAATTTTTCTGCAAAATGATTCTCAATTTGACCCAGTAAACCAACAACTAAAAGTCATTTTTATTGGTCCCAGACTTCAAGCCCGGCGAAAAATTTATGTATTTGAAGTCCCGAAAAAAAAATGAAAAATGACTCAGTGACGACCCCTAGAAAAGTCAAAATACATTGGGCCTATGGAAAGTGAAAGTAACTTTTTTCCAACGTAGAAAAATGAAACTTAGTACATCAATAGGACACCTCAGGGCAAACAGAAAAGTCTATGACAGCCACACCCTAAACTAAACAGGAAGTCCGCCATGTGGGGTGAAACGCATGGCCACTAAAATCGCACTTGCGCAAGAAGATGCAAATCATTGTGTTTTAATTTAAATGGCCCCAAATTTGGTGAGTATCATCTAAACACGTGTGCCAACCAAATTTGTGACTTTGTTGTTGATATCTTATCGGGTATGGGTGTGGCAAGCCTGTAACGAGGTGGCCATTTTTGTGAAAATAAAACGTCTCTTAACTCCTCAAACGCCTTCTCGGATCGAGTTGGAACCAAAAAGGCGTTTGTGCACATTCATGACCTGAACACAAAAATATGTAAATAAAAGGGTTATCTTTAGAAATGGCTCTCCAGCGCCCCCTACAAACTTATAATGGGACCCAAGAATTTAGTTTGTCATAGAGACATAAAATTTGGTACACACATCTCTTATGTCATGACGAGCATAAAAGCCAATGACAACCACCCCCTATCTATAAATGTGTTGCCATAGCAACGTCCCAAATATTTGGAAAAAGTCAATTGGAAGTGAAAATTTTAGTTTGTCGTAGGCAAATGAAACTTGGTACACACATCCAGCATGGGCTTATGAACAAAAAGCCAATGGGGACCACACCCTATCACACACAGGAAGGCGGCCATTTTGAATTGAAAATGTGAACCGACTTAAAATACACCTCTTTTTAAAAGTACACAGAAAAAGCTGCTTCATTCCACAGACACCAAACTTGGGCAAAATGAGCTAAACACATGTATGTAAAAGAGACAAGTGTTTTTCTAGACTTTTTGCTCGAGTTATATTTTTTTATTATAATTCGGTATATATTTTTTATTATAATTTTTCTGCAAAATGATCCTCAATTTAACCCAGTAAACGAACAACTAAAAGTCATTTTTATTGGTCCCAGACTTCAAGCCGAGAAATTTATGTATTTGAAGTCCCGAAAAAAATACGAAAAATGACTCAGTGGCGGCCCCTAGAAAAGTCAAAATACATTGGGCCTATGGAAAGTGAAAGTAACTTTTTCCAACGTAGAAAAATGAAACTTGGTATATCCATAGGACACCTCAGGGCAAACAGAAAAGTCAATGACAGTCACACCCTAAACTTAACAGGAAGTCCGCCATGTGGGGTGAAAGGCGCCACTAAATTCGCACCTTGCGCAGAAAGATGCAAATCATTGTGTTTTAATCTAAATGGCCCCAAATTTGGTGAGTATCATCTAGACACGTGTGCCAACCAAAGTTGTGACTTTGTTGTTGATATCTTATCGGGTATGGGTGTGGCAAGCCTGTAACGAGGTGGCCATTTTTGTGAAAATAAAACGTCTCTTAACTCTCAAACGGCTTCTCGGATCGAGTTGGACCCAAAAAGGCGTTTGTGCACATTCATGACCTGAACACAAAAATAAGTAAACAAAAGGGTTATCTTTAGAAATGGCTCTCCAGCGCCCCCTACAAACTTATAATGGGACCCAAGAATTTAGTTTGTCATAGAGACATAAAATTTGGTACACACATCTCTTATGTCATGACGAGCATAAAAGCCAATGACAACCACCCCCTATCTATAAATGTGTTGCCATAGCAACGTCCCAAATATTTGGAAAAAGTCAATAGGAAGTGAAAATTTTAGTTTGTCGTAGGCAAATGAAACTTGGTACACACATCCAGCATGGGCTTATGAAAAAAAAAGCCAATGGGGACCACACCCTATCACACACGGGAAGGCGGCCATTTTGAATTGAAAATGTGAACCGTCTTAAAATACACCTCTTTTTTAAAAGAACTCAGACAATAGTTGCTTCATTCCACAGACACCAAACTTGGGCAAAATGAGCTAAACACATGTATGTAAAATAGACAAGTGTTTTTCTAGACTTTTTTGCTCGAGGTATATTTTATTTTATTATAATTTGGTATATTTTTTTTATTATAATTTTTCTGCAAAATGATCCTCAATTTGACCCAGTAAACGAACAACTAAAAGTCATTTTTATTGGTCCCAGACTTCAAGCTCGGCGAAAAATTTATGTATTTGAAGTCGCCGAAAAAAAAATATGAAAAATGACTCAGTGGCGACACCTACAAAAGTCAAAATACATTGGGCCTATGGAAAATGAAAGTAACTTTTTTCCAACGTAGAAAAATGAAACTTGGTACATCCATAGGACACCTCAGGGCAAACAGAAAAATGTATTACAGCCATATCGTAAACTCAACAGGAAATCTACTATGTTGGGTGTATGCGTGACCACCTAAATTGCACCCTTTGTGTCTAAAGGCTTTTCATCTAAACAGCTCCAAATTTGGTGAGTATCATCTAGACACGTGTGCAAAAAAAAGTTATCAATTTGTTTTTTGATAGATTTGTGGCTGTGGTCGTAATGAGTCTGTGAAAAGGCAAATATTGGGAAATAAATGCCATTTCCCAATTGCCAGGATCCTTCTCAACAGAAAATGTTGGGTGGAATACATGACCACCTAAATCGTACACTTTGTGCTAAAGGGTTTTCATCTAAACAGCTCCAAATTTGCTTTAAAGCACGACATGCAATCCTCCGAATATATGTGTCCCCGCGCTCTCAAGGGAGGCGAGGGCCTTTATCGCCGCTTGCGGCTTTAATTTAGATAGTTATTGATAAAGATTTGTTCGTTTTTTGCATCTATAGGACTAATGAATTACCTGTTTTAATAACATTTAAGCGGTCTACAACTGGAAGATGCTCCCTGTTCCTGGATGGGTAATAGAGATAAGAACAATGTACTTCATAACAAAGTGTCCTAAATGTGGGTGTTTATTTAAAGAAAGAACAGGTGGGTAGCCCACTTTTACACAACTTTTTGCAAGTTTATTAATTTTGAAATAAGCTTATGTGTGCATGTGTCATATTGAAATAGTTTTATCAGTTTGTACTTTTTGTGTAAATCTTTAATGGTAGTAATCAAACTAATCTTTGGAAAGCCTATAACTTATCCGTATTTTAAAACACCTTAATTATTTTACAGGATTTTATGGCAGTGGAAATAAGGGACACCTGGTCGGAATATACAGTGACCGACAGGTTTTTTGTGACGTGTGTGATTGATTTGGTTTTGTGTGCCTATTGTTGTTATTAGTTATTGTGTTTCTTTGTTATTTCTTGTTTCTTTTCAAATAAAGTAGCCTCTGTGTGTCTTAGTTACTCGCAAAGTTGACTTCATTAAGACACCAAACCGTCCATTTTACTCCAGACGTTAAGGACAAATTCGACAAGGGATGACTTACCGACTGTCTGCAGGACTACAGCCCAGAACAGCTTTGATACATGGAGTGGTAAAGAATGTCTTTGTCGCCCTCTTTTGGTGAATATAGAGTAGTGTTTGAACCAAGTAGAGCACAATGTGTGTAAATAGTATGCCACTGAAAGATTTATATTATAAAACTGCATGACTAAACTCTAAGCCATTGTATTTAAATATTGTCTTTCAGAAAGTGACCTGACCTCTGATTAAAACGGCATCAAAAGGAGGTTGCATTAAAAAGAGACCACAGTAGAATCATGTTTTTCACTTCTTTATTTCTCCTAAAACGTGTAGCATATTGTTTAAAAACGTACAAATTACTATATTAACATGAATGACAAATAATTGGTGGTCATTTGCATTCTAATTCTAAAAATCACTCGGTGCTCGATTTACTAGTCTGGCTATGTGGCTAGGCTAACAGTAATGTACCAAACACATAGTTTGTATAAATAAGCACATAATTAATGATTTTCGGCTTCAATCATTTGTTCACAAACATGTCTTACAGCTGTCAAAACGCTTTTTCTATTTCAATTATGTGTGTGCATTTTAAATAACATAAATAGCCGACCACTTTAAATGTGGCCTGCCACTTTTAAAAGTTGTAGGCCAAAAATGCGCCCTCTGGTGGTTGTGGCCTGTGCACTGACAAGCCAATTACCAGTTTAGGATCTCGACGCTGCTGACTAGTTGCTGCGTTAATAGCTTATTTATACTGTTTAAAAGTTTATTGTGTGTCCAGTTTTTAAGGGATTCAAGTTAATCAAATGGCTGACCAAGTGAGTGATTTATGGATTTTCACTGCATCCTCCGATGGTAACGTCAAATGACAGTATGGATCATTTCAAATTAGAATTTAATTGTATCTTTAGTCAACTGGAGTCAACTGGAGTCGAGTCAACTGGAGTCGAGTCAACTGGAGTCAACTGGAGTCGAGTCAACTGGAGTCAACTGGAGTCGAGTCAACTGGAGTCGAGTCAACTGGAGTCAACTGGAGTCGAGTCAACTGGAGTCAACTGGAGTCGAGTCAACTGGAGTCAACTGGAGTCGAGTCAACTGGAGTCGAGTCAACTGGAGTCAACTGGAGTCGAGTCAACTGGAGTCAACTGATGCTCAAAGATGCCTGTTCAAAACACATACTAAGTGGCATGAGTAATGTCCGTGAGAATGATAAAAGAATTGTCCCAAGGACGTGGATTCCACCAACAATATAATTGATCAAAGGTAAAGTATTGGTGGAAAGCGTACACTGCAGTAAAGTAATTTTGAGATTAGACAGAGTCGTCTGTGACAGATAGTGTCAGGTTAACTCTCAGGTGAACTTGTGACTTGAGTTTGACTTGAGTTTGCAATTGTGAAGTTTTACTACAATGACTTTATCTTAACAGTTGCATGTGGTGTAAAGTATGTAAGTAATAATGACGACCGTTAAAAACGCAAATTTGTCTCTAGTTTCTCTGTTTGTCGCAGAATAGCTTAGCTGTAGCCTTAACAGTTACAGCGCTACGTTTGTTTTCCTCTGAACTGAAACAGGTAAAGCTTACAAGGTGAAGAAAAAATTAACTTTTAGCAGAGTGGTTTAGACCAGTCATTCCCAAACTGTGGTCCGCGGAGCACTAGTGGTCCGTGAGGGTACTGCAGGTGGTCTGTGGAAAGGCAAAATAAAATAATATTTTACCTTCATTTTACCAGGAAATTCCCATAAAAAAAAAATTAAAAGAATATGTAGGCCTATATTGATATCAGTGTTTCTGAAATGTTTTTTTCAGAATGTTTTTTTCAGAAATGCCAAAGGTTTTGAAATGTTGACTATCCAAGTGTTCTTTTCCATTGCTATGGAAATAAGCCTGTTGTTCAAATTAACCTGATTATGCCCTCGGGCACATGAGTAAATAAATAAATAAAATAGTTGTGTGCAGTAAACTTTCTTTTAACAAGCCTGTTGCACACTGATGTGATGACTAGTTATAGTAGTGCTAGTAAGCCTATTTAGAGGTGCGGATTAATTCAGGTAAGACTGTGTGTAGACATTTTATTATGTGTGTTATGAGGTGGTCCGCAAAATTTTTTGATTACAAATAGTGGTCCACACACACAAAAAGTTTGAAAAACCCTGGTTTAGACTAGACTGTGTAATTAAACTTTGAATGTACAACATATCCTGTAACTAACATGTCTTTTATTTTATTTTCTTCAGTCAACAGTTTCACTGTGACTCCAACAACTATGTTGTATTGTAGGCTAAACCTAATAAAAGTATGTTTTTACCTTCTCATTTCAGATCATGTCCAGTCTACACTACAGTTACAGAGTACAGCTGTACTTTCTTAAAACCTTCAGCTTTACTTGCATCTCCCACAGCCTGTTTGTAAAAGTATCAACCTGCTGCATTTGACTGATGCTCTCATTGTCAGTGGGCGGCAGTAGCTCAGTGGTAGAGCGGCCGTCCTTCAACCGGAAGGTAGTAGGTTCGATTCCCGCTCTTCCCACAGTTCATACTGTCGTTGTGTCCTTGGGCAAGACACTTAACCCACCTTGCCTCGTATGAATGTGTTAGAATGTTTAGTGGTGATGGTCGGAGAGGCCGTAGGCGCGGAATCTCTGTCAGTCTGCCCCAGGGCAGCTGTGGCTACAGATGTAGCTTACTACCACCAGTGTGTGACTGTGGAGTGAATGAATAATTGATATGTAAAGCGTCCTTGAGCTCTGGAAAGGCGCTATATAAAACTAAATATATATATATATATATATATAGTTTTATTTATATATATATATATATATATATATATATATATAAATATATATATAAATAAAACTATATATATATATATAAATAAGAAGGAACACACTGTGACATTATAATGAAATCAAGATGAACTGTCTCTCACAAGACTCTCTGAACTCAACTACCTTTAACAAATATTACAGTTCTTAACATTCACACAGGGCATAAATCAAATGTAGACACAAGTGCAATATGTATCTTTTTCATAGCATTTATTCATACTTTCATATGTGTTCAGGTCTTTCTGTACTCATTTGTTTTTACATATTTTGGTGATTTGTCTGAAGTACAATAAAAAGTAAAATGTCAAACACTGTCATTTTTTACATGTTCTTTAACAATATTTTCCTTGCTGTCAAATAAAGCACATTTAAACACTATTAAGTCTTAAACTATGCCACATAAAAACTGTTCTGTAGAATGTTTAGAATAAAAGCTGGGTTACGGTCCTGTGAGACATCAGTAAAGCACTCTTAACATTTATTTACAATACAATAGACAATGCATATTAATGATCTAAAATACATGTCTGAAAAATTAAGTATGTCTGAAAAGGAAAATGTTAATGGTGTGCATATATATAGTGCTTTTTTTGCACCCTTCTGGGACACCTAAAGTGCTTTGCATCATGCTTTCATTCACCCCCTCCACCCCTGGGGCAGACAGATGGTCGGGGGTCACAAAGGGAAAGATAAAATTATACAAAGCTGAATGAAATAAGCTTCTTCATTTCTCACTTCTTTATGTATGTTTATGAACAACATGTTTATTAAAAAAATGTCCCCTCACAGTGAACAGGGCTTTAGACGACTGCCTAGTTTAATATTTTTGTGTGAATTCAACTGTATCAGGTGAACTGCGTCGATGCCTGTTCAAAACAACTGTAGCTGTACATGGTTTATTATGAGACACTGCTAAAGAATGTTGTGAATTTGATTTGTAATCAAACAATCGACTTTTTGGCTCAAAGGTAAAGGTTTATTAATCTCGCTGCTCAGAACACTGAGGTCAGGTTGTTTTGTGGCTAAGTCTCAAGTTAACCTGTGACATTTCAACTTGTTTTAGACTTTTGTGTGAGCTTGGTGATGGGTTAACAGTAAAAACAGAGCTGATCAAGTAGAAAGGGTAGAGGGTTTGTGGAGTAAACGTTGTGTTTAGAACAAGCAGCTTACTGACACTTGGAGAGTGCATTTTCTACGTAAATAGAAACCGTCTTTCTCTACAGTTTGTCACTGTGCTTTGTCTCGACAAAGTACCACATTTATCAAATGACTGCTCTCATCTACAAGACCCAAGTGGTTTAAAGTGTGATGGTCACTACAGCAGGACTTCTGGCTTTTTAAATCTGTCCTGACAGTGTCCTGAAGGTTTGGAAGTGTCCCTTTTATAAGACGTCCTGAGAACGATTCACGTGAACCTTAATAATCTGCTGTTGGACACACACAGACTGATCTGGGAGTATTTATAATAATACTTTTTATTTATGTTATGCAGGCTACACTGTTAACCCAAATAAATACATGTAACACATGGAAGTTTTCTGTTGTACTTTCTCTTTAATAAACCTTTTGAAAGGTTTTGATATGGTTCATATTGACATTGTCATAAATATTGGTTTTATGGTCATTTCTGTTTCCAGCCTTTAAATTGTCACTATTAAATGTATAAATGTCCTGTGAACAGTCAGAACCAGTTTAGTGTTGTGGAGTTGCCTTTTGAAAGAGAACTGATGGATTAAAGTATTTTTCTTGAGGTTGATGGTAAAGAACAAATGTAAACTCATGTCTAAGGCCTGTGGAAGTTCTTACATCCAACACAGACCTCACAAGTGAACAAGGCTCTAATGTCAAAGGTCAAGGAAAGAAACATAACAGAAGCAAACGTTCAAATTTCATCATCACGGAGTTTCAAAGAAGAAACCTATGTTTTATTATTTCAGAGGGAGACTGAAGCTACATTTATATACTGTATATTTATTCACTAAGAGCATTTATTTATATGAGTTTGTGTTTAATTATAGTGCGCAAACAAAATAGAATAGAACTTTACTTTATTTGCCAAACAAAAGACAAGCAGAGTCAGTCATAAAGACATGGGACAAACAACTGTTTAAAGACAGCTTTAGTTGCCAGTACGACTCCAGCGCTGACCAGAGACAAGAGCTCACATAATAACAGACTGTTTTATTCTCATTCTACTGAACCAGATTAGATTATTATTGCGATGATTGCAGGTAACTCAGTTACACAAGTTTTAAAAGAAGTTACACAGCATGTCCACGACAGTGTTCCTTCTGTAGTATTTCTTGATTTAAAGGCTGTTTCTCATGTTACACACGTTAAACGGAGATTGTCTGGATCAACTGGTGACAGCACAGTCCTGTTTACATCGAGTTACAATCCAATGTTGTCTTGTAAATGAAGGTTATACTTTCATATTTCTGTAGTCTGCTTCAAGTTTCAAATACAAAATCTAAAGAAATCAGTCTGAAAATGAACAGATGTGTTTTCCAGTTTGAACTTAATTAAAAACGTATATGTCGTTGCCTACAATGTAATGGCTTAGATGCATCAATGTATCGGTTCTATAATTGTGGGCCTCTGAATTGAGTTGACTCATGAGATGCCTAAAGATTCCCACCCACACACTTTAGATTTTGCAGTTCTTATTTTGTACACGTTTAATCGCTTTCAAATGTCTACATTTGAATTTTTCATACTGTTATAAGAATTCTATATCCTTATATTATCCAGAGTATGTCTACTCCATGCTTGGACTAACATGGAGGACATGACATGATTTGACATGACCTGTAGAGAACTATGAGCACCCACTAACTATAAACAATATAAACAATTATAATAATAAAAATATTATAACATTCCCCCCTCTTTATGCTGATAACCATTAGCATAAACAACCTACTAGCTTGAGTGTGAATTGTAAACTATGACAGAAGTGAAAACCCAGCAGGGCTGTTGACCTAGCCAGAAGAACATTTGACCCATTGGTAAAATGACCTAAAGCTGGAAAAACTCTTCTATCCACCCCTCGCCCCAAAGGCGGTGACAAAACACAAACATCAAGCATCAAACGTATGTAATCACTTCAAATGATTAACTTACAACACATGTCAAAACAAACACAACAAATGATTATAATGGGACATGTTTCAAATCAAATGGGAACCCACAGAGTAATGCGCTGATTCTTCAAAGTCAAATTCTTTAAAGTCCATAAATCATAAATGTCCATAAATCATAAATCAAAACACAGTGTCACTCCAAAATAAAGTAGAAAAATTTGCCAGAGGTTAAGCTGGTTGACCCATTGGACTCAAGATCTCTGGCCTGTCCCTGCCTGTCCATTTCTGTCCCTGTAACGAAAAGAAAAACACATGGAGTGAGACATATGCACATTCATAATTATTAAAATCAATTCTCTAAAGCATAATAAATTCAATGAACCATACGGCCCTTAGGTCTGTAGTATGATCCGTCCTGGAGCTGTTGTCCCGTTGGTGTACATGCAAACAATAACGTCCCTCAGATATCAAAGTGTTCATCTGAGGTCAAAGCCTTGACCTTAGTCGTTTGGCAGGTGCATGTCCAGGAATGTTGACCCAGCAATGGCCACATTCATCAATCTCACCAACAAGCTCCGGATACATGGAAAGCAACACAAACAAAAGTTATCAGACATGGAAGTGCAACAACAAGTACATGTACTGTATCTCAATACAGATTCTAAAATCCCAGTCAATTTTCCAAATATGTTGTAAGATGTGTTGTATGATATCCTTTATTTAACCATTGAGATTAAAAAAGTAAAAAGAGTAACCTGGCCAAGATGACAGTATTACACACAGTTTCTGACAAATACAAGACATTATCAGACACACAAATAACAAATATTTACACTCAATGCTTACAAAATAGTCAGTTTGTTCAAGTTTAAAAACAGTTAAATTTACCATGTTCATTGATTTCCTGCTTCTTTATTATTCTCCTAAAGTAACTAGTTCAGATAGCTGTAAGTATCAGAATAAAGTATAACTCAGAATTGACCCTTGGACAAGAGATAAAAAATATTTACCTTTAAAGTCCAGATGCCTTTGCTTTAACCTTTCCTACAAGATGACCTGCATCACAAACATGTTAGACAAATTACTCTAAAAAACATCACTTGGTCACTTGTTAAACAAATTAAAATAGACATTTATTTGAAAATATATATTTCATGTTTTTCTTGCTCCTGTTAGCTAAAAGCTCAAGATCACATATCTAGTGGATTAGGCCTGAGTCAGGCAGCTCTGAAAAGGAGTGGAGCTGTCCATCAGAATGTTAGTCCAGGCATCAGTTCAGAGTCCAGTTTACATAAATTACAAAAAGTAGTGGTGACAATAGCGCTTTTCTAGACACTCAAAGATGCCTTACAGTTTGGTGAATTATCAAAGTAGAAAAAAGAGGTGGGCTTGGTACTACTAGGCTAGTACTATGACTATAAAGTAGTGCTGGGCAAGTTAACGCGATATTTTTGCGTTAACGCATTAATGAATTAACGTCGGCAATTATTTTATCGCGCATTAACGTTGGCTGATTAGTATAGTGAAAGATGTCGGTCTGAAGAGCACTTCACAATGCACGCTTCCTAATTCGTCCCACCGAGAGCAGAGACTACATTACCCATACACCCTTGAGTGTTACAAGTGAAAAGCGCTCAACTCAACGTGGCCGTAGAGTGTGTGTGAAACACTCGGGAACTGCATTCACAGGCTCTGACTGTAATGAAAACACAAGAGAGACATTTATATTGTTTATATTGTTATAATGTTAATAACTTGTTTTTCTATAACAAACTAAACAAAATATTAATGCCCTGGCAGTGGCAAATATTTTTGGTTTAATATTTAATTTGATTACATTAATGTTTAAGTTGAGATTTACAAGAAATATTTTAACTGCGACTAACCTTTAACTGCTGTAAAAAAGCACCTTATTTGTTTAAAGTGTTGTTTAAAGTGCAAGCCAAACGTTATTGCACTTTTGTTCATATAGCAGTTCTTTCAAAATAAAAGTATGCAGTACACTAATTTTGAATTCATTATTGAATTTTGTGTATAATGCAATTAATCACAGAACATTGTGCGATTAATCGCGATTAAACACTTTAATCGTTGCCCAGCACTATTATAAAGTGGATTTGACATAGCTAGGTCACAGGACCTAAAAGCTATTGAAAAAAAAATTAAATTTCTTATATGAAAGATTCATATAAAACCCCAAAAAAGTGTCTCAGTGGTAGAGCGGTTGTCCCTCAACCGGGAGGTTGGTGGATCGAGTCCCGCTCTCCCCACAGTTTATACTGTCGTTGTGTCCTTGGGCAAGACACACCCAGTCGTGTTCCAGCTGTAACACTGATGAATTGAAGCTTAAAGTGTAACTAAACCCCTGGTCAGAGCCTAACTCCACCCACTCACAAAATTTGAAAAATGCTGAAAAAGTAGCCCAGCAGAGACAGAAGCAAGCCTCTCTCATGGAACCTCTCAAATGGTCGTCGTGTAAGGGAGCCACCATATGGCAATTTTACAGCGAAATCCAGCGATATACAGCCGTCCACCAGAGGGCAGGCTCCAAAAGCAGAAATATAAGGAGAAACCCAATGGCGACTTTACAGCAGTGGTGGACGAAGTACACAAACCAAGTACTTGAGTTAAAGTACAGATACACTAGGTAAAATATTACTTCAGTAAAATCCAAGTTTAATTTTCACTTGAGTAAAAGTACAAAAGTATTTGCCTTCAAATGTACTTAAGTATCCAAGTACTATCATTTATTATGGCTATAATGCCCTTATCATTTTTGTCAGTCTCTTGCTTAAAATAATTTATGCTTTTTGCATGTCATAGATGTAATTGATTTCAATAAATCTAGTGATATATTTAAAAATTATTCTTAAAGTAGATCACTACGGAGCCTCAGACATGACATGCAGGATAAAAAATAATCTAAATCGTGCACACGATTTACTAATTCGTTCCCGTGAGTTTCAAAATTATGCACATAATTTATAAATCGAGGAAGCAAAATAGTAATAGTAATTGTGCGCACGTTTTAGTAAATCAGTCTTGGGGAAAACACAGTAATGTTGAATCGTGCACAATATTTTTTTCTTGCATGCCATGTGCAGGGCTCTGTACATCACAGTCTTTGGAAGCTGAACTTTTGAAAAGAACGATCTCGGTTTATAAGCAGCACTCCACTCCACCTTTCAACTGTTTAGCATCATAAGCTGCATATAAAACTAGTCAAAATTTAATTTATATTCTACCAAAAGTGTTATCAATCGACTGTCATTTCACAAATCGAATCACTCAGTTTAAAATAAATACTACACACGTTGGTGAAACAGCTAACTAACGTTAACTTAAACACAATGGTGCGAGCTACTGTTAGATTACTCAATAAAAAATGACCACCAGAATGAAAATGGCTCACCTCAATGCGTTTCCTAAGATTGGAAGGAGAATTCCAGTACGAAGAAATGTTACAGTTCCGAGGCAGGCAAAGAAGGCAGGACTTGTTTTTCTTTTCAACGACTTCAAAATAACACCGCAAATAAGGCCACGGATGTTGTGGCACTGGCACTTTAGATTCAGGAGTTTGTGATTGTTCCATCCTAATTTAGAGTGAAAACAATTGGCACTCTCAGAATGATATGCTGTTGCACTGACGCACTAAAGAAGCGGTAACCAGTTCAAAACAGAGCGTGCGCGTAATTGAGTAAAAAGTAACATATTTGACGTTGAAATGTAGTGAAGTTAAAGTAAAGAGTATCCCCGAATGGAAATACTTAGTAAAGTACAGATACTGGAAAAAACTACTTAAGTACAGTAACAAATTACATTTACTTCGTTACTGTCCACCACTGCTTTACAGGTGTAAAAATTATGTTTACAGCCTGGTACAAAAGATGGCTCTAGAGCTAAGTTTTTATTATGTGACAACTCTGATAACTTTTGATTATTACGTCCGTTTATGCTATCTGAAAAGTGTAGTTTTGAGAATAAATTTGGGTGTGGTTACCTTGGTGTGCATGTGTCAATTACCGAGCCGCACGCACGTCGTGTGGCTAGCTGGCTAACAAGTGGCTAGTTAGCTGCTGCTCGGAGCTAGGTGTGTCAGTGTGTCAGTCTTCTGTACTTGACCGTCGGCTGTTCTCCGAGTATTTGAGAAGAACGTTGTTGAAATGGCTTGCTGTGCTGTTGGCTGTACTAACAGACTCTCCAAGAAGTGTGGTCTTCAGTAATACAATTTTCTTGGTTTTTATGGATGGTTTTGAGCTCTTACGGCTAAATATATAGCATTACTCAGCTATTTAGCCTAGCTAATAACTTTTCCCCATCAAAATTACATCGAGTACGGTAATTTAGAATTAGATGCTAATCATAATACTGTTAAGGTAGCGTTTCAATTTTTTTTTTACTGGCTTTGCTTTAAAAAATAGATCCAGATATACAATATATCATGGCATTTCTTGCTCAAAGCCAAACACTATTTGCATTGCGTACATGGTTATTAAACATAGTTTAACATCAAAACAATAGATTTATTCATGCTAGCTGTAATATTTTTAAGTGATCGAATTAAGGATGATATGGCTTTGACATATAACTGTAACTGTAAATGAGCCAACTTGGTATAACTGCATTAATAACCGGGTGCGCTGCACAATGACTGTAGAAAATAAGCTACCGTCTACCGTCAATGCTCTGAAGCCCACCGCTAATGACTTGAAAATAATGTGCTATCATTACGTACGAGATAATGTAAGATTATCTCGCAAAAAAAATACGAATGAACTTGCACTAGCGTTATATGTATTTCCTCCGTTTAGGACGTGTAGAGGGTGTCTCTGGGAGCTCTGTTCTTATATTAAACTGCCCTCAGAGTGTGTTATAAAGTATGACAACTGTACCTAGTACCTTCAATGTATTACCCTGGTAGTACCTAGTGCTGTTAACACTTTTCAGTTACATTCAATACTTCTAAGGTATAAACTACTATTTTAATATTTATAAATCTGGGCTTAAAAAAATTGTAAATGTAAACATATACATAGCTTATGCTAAAACATAATCTTTTTTTAGTCACTTAGTCTAAGAGAAATTATTATAATCTTATGACCATGATCTTTTGTTTATGTGAAGCTCTGTTGTTATCTACCCTAACCCTACCCTGCAATTGTTATTGTAACACTATATGTACGATACTAGTTTGGTAACCTTTTATGGTCATATTAACACTTAATGTTATTATGTTTGTTTAAGTTTTCCTCTGGTGATCCAGACAGACTGGACCAGTGGGTGTTGAAGTTTGAGATGGATTGCTTCTGCACTGATTTGAGGGTACCCAAAGCTTTATGTCATCTTTATTACAAGGACAATACATACTGACCAACAGTACAACTGTATAATAGGCCAGAGTAACATTAGTCCACATGGGTTATTGTAGAACTGCACAGTGAGTCACAGCGAGCAGCAGCTTTATCAGAATCATCATTAATTACATGCAGGCCGTTAGGGAGACAAATAAAACACACTGTCAAAATTAAAAAGGACAAATATAAAACACGCGTTAGTTACACTACAGACATCTTATTAAGCAAAGAGAAACAGAAGTTGTTAAAACAGCAGGACACAGAGGGGTTTAATACTGACAAGTCTGAAAAGCCACATTTTAAAAAGAGAGTGAAATGGTAGTTGGAATAATATTCAATTAGTTGGAAGCTCGAAAAGAAACAGCAGACTGACTGAAAGCTGTTTTTCTAATCTATTTAGTCTATCAATTCTATTTGGGGCGGGAGTGGCTCAGTGGTAGAGCAGTCGTCTTTTAACCGGAAGGTAGTGGGTTCGATTCCCGCTCTCTCCACAATTCATACTGTTGTTGTGTCCTTGGGCAAGACACTTAACCCACCTTGCCTCGTATGAATGTGTAAGAATGTTAAGTGAATGTATGTGGTGATGGTCGGAGAGAGGCCGTAGGTACAAAATGGCTGCCACGTCTCTGTCAGTCTGCCCCAGGGCAGCTGTGGCTACAGATGTAGCTTACCACCACCAGTGTGTGACTGTGTATGAATGAATAATGGACGGACTGTAAGCGCTTTGAGTCCCTTGGTCCCTCGGGAGAAAAGCGCAATATAAATCCAATCCATTATTATTATCAATTTGTTAGTATTTTTGCACCTAGATTAGACACCTACTCGCTCACCTGTTGAAACAAGTTAGAACCAGTGGACATAGTGGGAAAATACTGATAGACTGCTTCCTGCGAGGGGCGCGGCCATAGATTACTATTACTTTTGTGGTGTCAAGTTGACCATGGACACAACTCGTTGATACAGGAATGCTCTAAATAAATATGTACAACTGTGATTCTACAATAAATCAATTAAATAAAGTAGCTACAATGCCATATAATGTCTTTTCTTTAAACTTTTCTTTTAACAGGGAAGGACTTGACTTGCTTGACAAGCACAGCTGTACCCACCAATTTATTTTTTTCAAAAGACAAACATCCAAAGTCTAGAGGCCTGCCTCGTTTCAATTAAAACATGGATGTCTCAAAACTTCCTCCATTTGAACTCGGATAAAACAGAGCTCTTGTTAATTGGTCCTGCCAGTCATCGGCACAAGTTCAACAATCTTACTGTCTCGATCAACAATTGTGTGTTGGAGCACGGCAACACTGTGAGGAACCTTGGTGTCATTTTTGACTCCACACTATCACTGCAGCAGCACATTAGTGAGGTCACTAAACTAGGCTTTTTTCACTTGAGGAATATCTCAAAAGTTCGCTCCTGCCTCTCTTTAGCTGATGCTGAAATTCTCATTCATGCATTTGTCACATCCAGGCTGGACTACTGCAATGTGTTATTCTCTGGACTGCCGAGGAAAAGTACTCACAGACTACAAATGGTCCAAAATACAGCCGCCAGACTTTTAACAAAGACCAGGCTATACGTTTACACTGGTTGTAGCTGTAGGTACACGTTTACACTGGTTGTAGTTGTAGGTACACGTTTACACTGGTTGTAGTTGTAGATACACGTTTACACTGGTTGTAGCTGTAGGTACACGTTTACACTGGTTGTAGCTGTAGGTACACGTTTACACTGGTTGTAGCTGTAGATACACGTTTACACTGGTTGTAGCTGTAGATACACGTTTACACTGGTTGTAGCTGTAGGTACACGTTTACACTGGTTGTAGCTGTAGGTACACGTTTACACTGGTTGTAGCTGTAGGTACACGTTTACACTGGTTGTAGCTGTAGGTACACATTTACACTGGTTGTAGCTGTAGGTACACGTTTACACTGGTTGTTGCTGTAGGTACACGTTTACACTGGTTGTTGCTGTAGGTACACGTTTACACTGGTTGTAGCTGTAGGTACACGTTTACACTGGTTGTAGCTGTAGGTACACGTTTACACTGGTTGTATCTGTAGGTACACGTTTACACTGGTTGTTGCTGTAGGTACACGCGTTTACACTGGTTGTAGCTGTAGGTACACGCTTTACACTGGTTGTATCTGTAGGTACACGTTTACACTGGTTGTATCTGTAGGTACACGTTTACACTGGTTGTATCTGTAGGTACACGTTTACACTGGTTGTATCTGTAGGTACACGTTTACACTGGTTGTATCTGTAGGTACACGCGTTTACACTGGTTGTATCTGTAGGTACACGCGTTTACACTGGTTGTATCTGTAGGTACACGTTTACACTGGTTGTATCTGTAGGTACACGCTTCACACTGGTTGTAGCTGTAGGTACTCACACTGGTTGTATCTGTAGGTACACGTTCACACTGGTTGTAGCTGTAGGTACACGTTCACACTGGTTGTAGCTGTAGGTACACGTTTACACTGGTTGTAGCTGTAGGTACACGTTTACACTGGTTGTAGCTGTAGGTACACGTTTACACTGGTTGTAGCTGTAGGTACACGTTTACACTGGTTGTAGCTGTAGGTACACGCTAAATCCGCTCATATTATCACATCTACCTATTAGTTTTTTTTTTTTCTCTCTTTTCTCCCTCCTCCTAGGGTGGACACAAACCTCTTACCTGCTGGGTGATGCGCCTGTGCTCCAGTGTGAGGGCCCCCACCCATCTGTCATCTACCTTGATGTTGGCTGCGGCGCCATCCACTATTGCACACTCAGAGTGGACACTGGACACTGCCAATATAAATGTTTTTATTTGTGAAAATGTTTGTGTATTTCTATGTATTATTCAACCGTCCTGGACACATTCCTGCACGGCCTGTCCGTCCTGGGAGTGGATCCCTCCTTCTGTGGTTCTCCCTGAGGTTTCTCTTTTTTCCCGGCTGGGTTTTTTTGGAGTTTTTTCTTACCCGATGGAGGGTCTAAGGACAGGGGATGTTGTCTAGTGCAGTCTGTGAACAGTGTATTAGTGTTTACATTAGTCTAAATGTAGTCAGCAAAGTAAAGCTAAGTCTCCGAAACTATAGAGCTAACTGCAGTTTTCAGAGTCTGAATCTAAGATGATAGACAGCAGCAAACTTGAAGATGAAGTATCTTCAACAGTGAAGTGACGCAGGAACAGTTACCAGGTCCTAAAAATAAAATAAACATATAAACCTGATTTTATTTTCTTAAATTAGACCATTTTAATGACAATAAAATGATAAATTATCACACACCTCATGTGTTCTTGTTAGAGTATTTAAAACAAGTAATTGCACTATAACAATAAAACAAACAAAACAAACTAAAGAATGGGAATAAATGCATTACCTTCAGCAGTGGACACCTCACACCGTTTCCTCATTATTGGAGTAGAGCTAGTCCTGGGACACTCTGGCAGCTCCATCAGTGTCTGTGTCACATGACACACTCCTATTAGGCGTTCTGGCCTGGGCGGCTGCGAAAAAGAGTTTCACAAATGATTTGTTATCTTGATTATATGATGAGACCCAAACATCTGGGTCCACAACAAAAACTGCACAATCAGCCTTTTCATTTCAAACCATCAAACAATGGAATCAGATCCTAGACAGTACATTTTGTACATGGTGCCTGAGAAATAAAGAATAAACAAAAATTAAACATACAAAAGCTTCACAGTATTCAAACTCACCTTTGCTTCACCTGCAGATCTGCAGCGACTGGTTCAGACTGGCACCCAGTTTCAATGGTCATCTTAGACAAAACAAAAGAGTTGTGTTATTGTTTACAATTACAGTATTATATTAATTCATTTGAGAGATTTTAAAATGTTTATAGATGATATTAATAACACAAATATTTTCATTACTATTACTGTATATCCTCCGTGAAAGCACTAGTCTTTTAATCCGTGTGTACTGTCTCTGGGTCGGTCTGGTTGGTCCCTGTCTTCTCAGCAGCTCCAGCTCTGCTCGGTTTACCCCGAGGAGCAGCGATAAACAACGTACACTGATGTTGCGCACTTTCACGTTCAATCTAATTAGCAAAGTTGACACAAAATGCACAATTTTTTGAGTTTGTGTTGAGTCAAAACTCACGGTGTTACACGAGTCATGAGATGTTCATGTTCAGTCAAGTCCAGAGTCATGAGCCAGTGACAGGTCTTTAGTGCCAAGTGCTGCATCTCTACTACAAGTCCAACAGAGTGCTGCACATTTACGAGAAATAACTAACGGAATATTGAGTGATAGAGTAAAGCTAGATGTCTGTGTGTACTGGGACACAGTATCAATAGCAGCAGCCCTCATTAGCGCGTTAGCCCGGTATCAGGAGCAGCTGAAGCTAACGTTTAGCATACTTTACCTAACTAGCAACATGACAAAATTGATTAAATAACTTTAGCTTTACTGGGAAGAAACATAAACTGTGTTTCAAAATATGTTCACTCACCTCAAGACGCTGCTGCGGTGGTGGGAATCCATGCAGGAGCAGCGTTTGGTGCTGTGTTGCTTTTCAGTGGGAGCTGTTTGGAGAAACACATTTCCACCTCCATTGCGTTGGAGAAGCCCGCTGCAAACTCCAGCTCTCAGCAGAAATTCACGGTGTTCCAGGCCAAGTGCACGCAACCACTCGCTGGTTGCGTGCACTTGGCCTCAACTGCAACTCAACTGGAAAGCAATGCAGTCCAGCAGTGCTGTTGCAACCAGCAACACTACAAGTACATGCTAATATAGCTAGCCTGATGTTTTCAACACCCGCTACTTGGGAACAAGATGTTTTTATACCAGGGGCGTGAGCCAATGCCAAGGGTGTGGTGGGGTCGTGCCAAAGGCATGGGTAGAGAGCCGTTAGTCGAGCCAGTATACATCACACAAGGAAACAACCTCAAATCGAAAAATTCAACTGCAGTAACCACTGTTCAACGTGAGGAGGGCAGCACTTAGACGGTTTTACACCATAAAATGTAAAATTAATATACTTTATACTCAAATGTCAAAACTTTTACTCAGATCAGTGAACAGCACTAATAAGGCCCCATTCATCAGTAACAAAAAAAAGTTGTTTTAGGCTAAAAAGTTTTGATATAAAATCCCAAAACAAAAGTAAAAAATAAAAAATGGTGTTCATGGTACTACCTGGTTAGTTCTATGAATTACAGTGGTTTGAAGTGACAAGGTCACATGACTTGGAAGATTTTGAAAGAAATTCTTGATTTGTGTTATAACAGACATCTTATAAAATCCAATAAAAGTGGGGGGAAAAAAGGTCAGCATGGTGCTACTTGACTAGTTCTATTTAATTGAAGTGCTTTGCAGGTAAGCGCCTGGTGGCCGGGTCTTTCTCCACGGGGCCCGGTCGGGCCCAGTCTGAAGGAGCGACGTGGAGCCGACCTCCCTTGGGCCCACCACCTGCGGGAGGAGCCGTAAGGGGCTGGTGCAAAGTGGATTGGGTGGCAGTCGAAGGCGGGAGCCTCGGACACGGAATCTGGCGCTAGGGACATGGAATGTCCCCTCGCTGGCGGGGAAGGAGCCTGAGCTTGTGCGAGAAGTTGAGAGATACCGATTAGATATAGTCGGGCTCACCTCCACGCACAGCTTGGGCTCTGGAACCCAACTTCTTGAGAGAGGCTGGACTCTCCACTACTCTGGAGTTGCCTGCCGTGAGAGGTGGCGGGCTGGTGTGGGCTTGCTCATAGCCCCCCAGCTCAGCCGCGTGTTGGAGTACACTTGACGCTGAGAACCAGAACTGATTATGATCCGGATAAATTACCAAAGATCAAAATATCTAAATAACAAATTTCTGTCTCCCCTCCCTATGCCCAATGTCCCTTCTCTCAATTAGAAGTCTGGCCAGCAGCTGGGTCTTATCTTATCCTCCTGTTACTCCCTGTACTCCCATCAAGGACAAGGCCACTAAGCTCACAACCAGCACAGCCTAAACATTGCTTTAACATCTCACAGGTGCCTTCCCTTACTACTATCCCAAACCAACCGTCTGCCATTTGACATCTGTCTGACTCTTTACTCTAACCCCCCCCCGTAAAAAACACCACTGAAAAATCCCATCACATGACCACGTGTGCATTTATCTTGTTGTCTGATGTCTGTATGTTTATGTTATGCATGTTGTAACAGTACAATACATACCAACATAACATACATAGTCGCAACTGTAGTTGCGACTATGTATGTTATGTTGGTATGTCTGTTGTGTCTGTAAAATTCTTTCATTTTCCTGAATACCACAGCGCCTGAAAAATGGCTGCATGTGAAGCACTTTGTGACTATTGTCTGTGAAAAGGTGCTATATAAATAAACTTTTACTTTACTTCAACTCCCACCTCCGGCAGAGCTTCGACCAGATCCTAAGGGTGGTTGGAGACACTTGAGTTTGAGTGGACCATGTTCTCCACCTCTATTGTTGATGCGGCCACTCGAAGCTGTGGCCGTAAATTCTCCGGTGCCTGTCGTGGCGGCAACCCACGAACCCGGTGGTGGACACCGGAAGTAAGGGATGCCGTCAAGCTGAAGAAGGAGTCCTACCGAGCCTGGTTGGCTCATGGACTCCTGAGGCAGCTGATAGGTACCGGAAGGCCAAGCGGACTGTAGCCCGGGTATCTCTCACTTGAGTATCTCAAGTCTCTGGATGTTGTGGAGCTGTCTTGGCTGACAAGCCTCTGCAACATTGCGTGGAGGTTGGGGACAGTACCTCTGGACTGGCAGACCAGGGTGGTAGTTCCTCTTTTCAAGAAAGAGGACCGGAGGGTGTGTTCCAACTACAGAGGGATCACACTCCTCAGCCTCCCCGGGAAAGGAGGAGAATGTGGCCAATAGTCGGACCTCGGATTCAGGAGGAACAATGTGTTTTTTCTCCCGGTCGTGGAACACTGGATCAGCTCTATACCCTCTCCAGGGTGCTGGAGGTTTTATGCGAGTTTGCCCAACTAGTCCACATGTGCTTTGTGAATCTGGAGAAGGCATTCGACTTTGTCCCTCGTAGCGCCCTATGGGGGGGTGCTGTGTGAGTATGGGGTCCGGGGCCCTTTGCTAAGGGCTGTCCGGTCCCTGTACCGACTGGAGCAGAAGCTTAGTTTGCATTGCCGGCAGTAAGTCAGACCTGTTCCCGGTGCATGTTGGACTCCGGCAGGGCTGTCCTTTGTCAACGGTCCTGTTCATTATCTTTATGGACAAGATTTTTAGGCGCAGCCAGGGGCCAGAGGGAGTTCGGTTTGGGGACCACAGGATCTTGTCTCTGCTTTTTGCAGATGATGTCCTGTTGGCTCCATCAAGCCAGGACCTTCAGTGTGCACTGGGACGGTTTGCAGCCGAGTGTGAAGCGGCTGGGTTGAGGATCAGCACCTCTACGTCTGAGACCATGGTTCTCAGTCGGAAAAGGGTGGCTTGCCCCCTTCTGGTTGGTGGAGAGCTTCTGCCTCAAGCGGAGGAGTTTAAGTATCTCGGGGTCTTGCTCACGAGTGAGGGAAGGAAAGAGCAGATTGACAGACGGATCTGTAACCCACGTTTAAAATTAACTTTTTGGGGTTAAAGCTTTTATTTTATCCCGTCTAATCACACATGACTCTCTCGGCCAATCACGTGCATGGCAGCGGTATACAAGCCCTGTTCGCTTCCTCCTTGTCAGAGTTGGGAGTGAGGCGCAACAGGACGGCTGCACAGGTAACGTGATCGAATTGTTTGTTCCCAATTTATTGTATGGCTTTTGCGTACTAACACTTAGCTGCATGTGTAATCTTGTAGGAGCCTTTTCCATCATTTGTTGACGTAGAGTTTACGCCGTTGAGGCCAATTCAAACCGGGGATTTGGTGAGTGTGTGTGTGTGTGTTTCCTTTTGTAATGTAGCGTTAGCATATCAATTTACGTGTGTACCTGCCTGCGTCGCGGGGCATTGATATGCTAATGCAGCTTATTCATGAAAGCATTGTAAGCCCTGTGAGGACAAATTGTGGGTGACTAAACTTATGGAAGTTTAACGTACTTAACTGGTCAAACAGTAATGGGGTTAAGTTGAATGACTCTCCTAAATTGTATTTCTGTTAACTGAACTGAGTACATGGAGTAGTTTTAATTGTGTACACGGATGTATGTAAAAGCTAGCTATAGATGAATTGTGAGCATGGTTTTGCTAACAAAGGACCTGTTTGTCTAGCAGGCCAGGTGTGCCCGTTTGGATATCTCAACCAGTGATGGCAAGCTAAGAACACCAAAGAACCTGAACATCTACTCTACTCAACTGCCTTCCATGGTCTGGTAGGAGGCTGTTGTAGCCAGTCCACTCCCAACTTTCTCTTGCTGACATTCATATTCAGTCAAACTGGTTTCTATGGACATTGAAACACGTGAACTATTTTATTCATGCATGGACAATTACATGGACAATGCGTTGAGGAAATGATTTACTGGGAATTGTGGATTTGTCTATTGCTGCTGTTGTTTGGGGTTGGTTTAAACCTGGGTGAATGTCTGACTGTACTAAAAGAGCTAAGTCAATTTAGTTCTCTGAGCTCATAAGCCTGTTTCTATTTATGTTTATTCTGCAGAATTTGTAAATAGTAATTTTTGGGTATATGGTATTTGATTTTTGTATCACTTTCACCTTCAATACACGGTACCACCACCAAACCAAATCCCTGTCTCAGTTCCTTAATTACATACACCAGCTCCAGCAGTCAAACCTGATCTTTTGAATCTATACATCTAGCCTAACAACAACTACTATTCTAAACCGCATTTCTATAGCGCTAAGGGCCGCTACATTGTATAGTATGGTATAGCTTCTGCAGTGATGCAGTCGATGTACAGGTCTGTCGTGGTGAAGAAGGACTCTCACCTATGGTCATGAGCTTTGGGTCAAAGGACAAGATCCCGGATACAAGCAGCCGAAGTGAGCTTTCTCCGCAGTGTGGCTGGGCACTCCTTTAGAGATAGGGTGAGGAGCTTGGTCACTCGGGAGGAGCTCAAAGTAGAGCCACAGCTCTTCCACATCGAGAGGAGCCAGCTAAGGTGACTCTGGCATCTGTTTCGGATACCTCTTGGACGCCTCCCTAGGGAGGTTTTCATGGGGTGTCCCAGAGGGAGGAGACCCCGGGGAAGACCTAGGACACGCTGGAGGGACCATGTCTCTCGGCTGGCCTGGGAACACTCCCGGAAGAGCTAGAGGAAGTGTCTGGGGAGTGGGAAGCCTGGGCGTTTCTGCTTAGACTGCTGCTCCCGCGACCCGGCCCCGGATAAGCGGTAGAAGATGGATGGATTTGTTTATCTTGAAGCTATTGAATTTATTTCTCAAACTCCCTTCCCCCATGGTCGTTATTGGACAGCCCCTAAGTGTCAACGCTCCGTGCAAAGGGCGTAGCTTCAAACGCGAGTTCACAGCAACCATGACACAGAAGTCGGACACAGACAAGGTAACCTCTCGGGCAAAGTGTGAAGCCTAATATCCTACGCCCAACCAACTAAAATAAAAAGGTTAGGTTATACCTTTATCCATGAAAAGTCAAAGTTACATAAATGTATTGTCTTTTATATTGTTTGTATTTCAGATTTGTCACTATGTAACGCTTAAAAAAAAAAAAAAATTTACTGAGTAATTTGCTTACCAAAGTGCTATTGCTGGCCGCCATAGTTCAGCTACATTGCCGCTGTGTATACCACGTGACCAGTGAAGAACAGCAGAATTGGCTGGGGGTTGGTCTGACTTCACACAGTATCGATTGCTTATGCCTTGATTTTGTGGACGTTTCATGTGAATATTTTGACAGCAAATTTTATAACTTGAAAATATATTAATAAAATTTTTAAAAAGATGAATTTTTTTATTCTGAAATTTTAATCATTTGAAAATTTTATGAAAATGAGATTCTGAAACTTCAGAGACTTAAAAAAAAAAAATCAGACACTTTCTGTTCAGCATAAAAAGTTCAGTGTTAGAAATTTGCATACGATTATAATTCAAAATTTGATTAAACATTTTTTCTTCCATAGACTGGAGCATTTTCAATTGAAACAGCGTTTGGGATCAGAGGGAGTTAGGAGTTGGATAGTTGGAAGTCTTAAATGTTTGACAACACCACCTATCTCCTCCTGCTTTAAGCTTTCCTACTTAAGACATTTAAACCACAACAGTCCATTTCTCACATGAAAGCACAAGACATTACGGCACATCTTCTAAAGCCTCAGTTGAACATTGCATGACATTTTTTCTGAAAACCATCTTTTGGTTTTGTTTGATTTTATTAGATTAAATTTAAATAAAAATACCTACATTTAGTATTTACTTAGTCTTTACTGCCATAAGACATTTTTACAATAATTAAACAGTCAGAAATGGCAAATACAAAAAAATAATAATTCAAAATAAAAGTGACAATTTTCCAAATTAGTGAATGCTTAATGATGAAGGTACTCCCAGATTGGTCACTGACTGCACCTTGAGAAGCAGAGAACAATCTTCATCAAGCATTGAACTTATTTCCAAGTTACATATCCTCAAGAAATGTCTACTATTGGTATGGTATGGATCATGTCACTACAGGACTGTTTGGTATGGCTAACCTCATTTTTCACTCGAGTGTGGATTATTTATTGTCCAATCAGCTGACATCAGTGTTCAACTTAACTTCACTCAAAGAGTACCCCAAAGAACATAACAGAACTGTAAGGTCCCAGTGAAAACTAAAGGCTATGTTCATGGAAACCCAACTGTTCGGTTTAAGTGGAATTTTACTGTCTTGAGGTAAATATGAAACATCTGACATAACTTTTTAGAGGACATCTGGGCATTAAGGACAAAAACAGTATTGCCCAATGCAGCTCTAACAGGAAATCATTTCAAATTTAAAGCACAGAGGTATTTCCCGTTTTCTGTTCAGTCCTAGTTGCATTCGGCTGGATCTTTGTGAAGTTACTGAAGAAATGATGAGTAACGGCAGGAAACAGCTTCAGTTCTTCAGAAATAAACTGTGAACAGAAAAGTACAGCAAAATACGGTCAAGGAAAATCAAAATGAGAAAAAAAAAATTTAAAAAAATCAATCCATAGGGGAGTGGTAGGCTACTGTTAGTGGTTAATTTGCATGATTAACAACATTGAGCAAAGTTACAAACACTTTAAAGGATAAAGTTTTGGATCAGTCCAGTGAACCTGTTTTAACTCGTTTGTCTGAATTTCACAGCATTTCATTTGCTGGTGCTCTGACCAATATCAGTCCTTGAGTTGGGAGTCCAGTGGGTTCTTATGTGTTGAATTTGCTGTTTTTTATTTGATCTGTTTGAAATTTTTGCATAAATGGTGTGGGCTTTGTTTTCCTTATCCCCCTCTTGACTTTTGTTTTGACAATGTAATTATGAATTTCTTATTACACTGTGTGCACAATTATTAGGCAGTATTATTAGTTGTATTTTTGAGGATTAATTTTGTACAGGAAAAAGCATCTTTCAAGAAGACTTTGATTTTTATGCAAGACAACGCTCCATCACATGCATCAAAGTTCTCCACTGCGTGGCTGGCCAGTAAAGGCCTTAAAGATGAAAAACTAATGACATTGCCCCCGTCTTCACCTGACTTAAACCTTATTGAGAACTTTTGGGCCCTTCTTAAGCAGGAAATTTACAGTGAAGGTAAACAGTACACCTCTGAACAGTGTCTGGGAGGCTGTGGTTGTGGCTGCACAAAAAGTTGATTCTGACCTGATCAATAAACTGACTGACTCCGGAAATGGAAGGCTTGTGACTGTTCGAAAAGAAGGGTGGCTATATTGGTCACAGAGTTGTTTTTTTTTAATTTGGTGGGGGGGTGGGATATTTCAGATTTGTATATTTGTAAATTTTGAGTTTATTATTCTCACTTTAACAGGTAAAAATAAACAAGTGAGATGGGAAAATCATTTAATTTAGTTGCATAATAGCCTACACTCACTGACCCACCTATATTGATATTTGGCTGAGGCTTGAGAAACAAATTTGTGTTGGTGCTTTGAAACTTTGTTTTAGATTTACTTAATTATAAGCTACGCTAGAGTTTTATTCCCAACCAAGATGGTGACGGCAACCAAAACGTCACATGTGCGAGTGAGAGTAAGTAATTTAAAAAAAAAGGAAAAAATAAACCAGTCAAACCCACAGGCGAGCTACCAGCACACGTCTATGTCCAGTGAACAATAACCTTCATGTATATTCAAAAATATGAAAAATTTGAAAATGTATCCTAAAATTGCAGAAATAAGAAGGAAATGGCCCAATGAGTGTTAATGCATTTATACAATACTTGGACACTCACTTGAAATTGCTACTGTCTTGCAGATCGAGCAGCAGGCCGTCAGAGCTGAGATAGACCTTATTCTGGGACTGTGCCACCTACAGGAAACACGGAAGCAGAGGAGAGTCGTCACACCATGTAAAAGTGAACACTGGGAGAAGGAGACTGGAGTTGGGTCAAAGGGTACAGGAAAACTCCAGAACAAGAGCCAAGACGGAGGTTTAGAGCTAGATCTAAGATTTGACTCTAACTGGAAATAATGGAAACAGCAGGCTCCATCTGTGACAAAAAGTAGAATCTGAAAATAGCTGTGCATTGAGGAAAAACTATTAATGTGTACCAAGTTTAAGGATGTTGTGAAATACCTGTAAAATACAGTGCCTTGCGAAAGTATTCGGCACCCTTGAACTTTGTGCCCTTTTTCAGGCTTCAAACATAAAGATATGAAACTAATGTTTTGTGAAGAATCAACAAGTGGGACATAATCATGAAGTGGAACAAAATTTATTGGATATTTCAAACTTTAACAAATAAAAAACTGAAAAATTGGGCGTGCAAAATTATTCAGCCCCCTTAACTTAATACTTTGTAGCGCCACCTTTTGCTGTGATTACAGCTGCAAGTCGCTTGGGGTATGTCTCTATCAGTTTTGCACATCGAGAGACTGAAATTTTTGCCCATTCCTCCTTGCAAAACAGCTCGAGCTCAGTGAGGTTGGATGGAGAGCATTTGTGAACAGCAGTTTTCAGGTCTTTCCACAGATTCTCGATTGGATTCAGGTCTGGACTTTGACTTGGCCGTTCTAACACCTGGATATGTTTATTTGTGAACCATTCCATTGTAGATTTTGCTTTTATGTTTTAGATCATTGTCTTGTTGGAAGACAAATCTCCGTCCCAGTCTCAGGTCTTTTGCAGACTCCATCAGGTTTTCTTCCAGAATGGTCCTGTATTTGGCTCCATCCATATTCCCATCAATTTTAACCATCTTCCCTGTCCCTTAAGAAAAGCAGGCCCAAACCATGATGCTGCCACCACCGTGTTTGACAGTGGGGATGGTGTGTTCAGGGCGATGAGCTGTGTTGCTTTTACGCCAAACATAACGTTTTGCATTGTTGCCAAAAAGTTTGATTTTGGTTTCATCTGACCAGAGCACCTTCTTCCACATGTTTGGTGTGTCTCCCAGGTGGCTTGTGGTAAACTTTAAACAACACTTTTTATGGATATCTTTAAGAAATGGCTTTCTTCTTGCTACTCTTCCATAAAGGCCAGATTTGTGCAGTACGACTGATTGTTGTCCTATGGACAGAGTCTCCCACCTCAGCTGTAGATCTCTGCAGTTCATCCAGAGTGATCATGGGCCTCTTGGCTGCATCTCTGATCAGTCTTCTCCTTGTATGAGCTGAAAGTTTAGAGGGACGGCCACGTCTTGGTAGATTTGCAGTGGTCTAATACTCCTTCCAATTCAATTTTATCGCTTGCACAGTGCTCCTTGGGACGTTAAAAGCTTCGGGAAATCTTTTTGTATCCAAATCCGGCTTTAAACTTCCCCACAACAGTATCTCGGACCTGCCTGGTGTGTTCCTTGTTCTTCATGATGCTCTCTGCACTTTAAAACGGACCTCTGAGACTATCACAGTGCAGGTGCATTTATACAGAGACTTGATTACACACAGGTGGATTCCATTTATCATCATTAGTTAGGTCAACATTGGATCATTCAGAGATCCTCACTGAACTCCTGGAGAGTGTTTGCTGCACTGAAAGTAAAGGGGCTGAATAATTTTGCACGCCCATTTTTTCAGTTTGTTAAAAAAGTTTGAAATATCCAATAAATTTCTTTCCACTTCATGATGGTGTCCCACTTGTTGATTCTTCACAAAAAATTACAGTTTCTGTCCAGAGTTACATGAATCTTTCACCAAGATCTTGTATTGATGATTGGAGAGTCACAACCCAAAGATTGTCAATGTGGTCAAGGTCTGAACTCTGTATTGGCCAATGATATGACACAAATGATCCATCCATCCATCTTCTACCACTTATCTGGGGCCGGGTCGCGGGGGCAGCAGTCTAAGCAGAGACACCCAGAGCCCCCAGACACTTCCTACTGCTCCTCCGGGGGGATACCAAGGTGTTCCCAGGCCACCCGAGAGACATAGTCCCTCCAGCATGTCCTAGATCTTCCCCAGAGTCTCCTCCCGGTGGGACATGCCCGGAACACCTCCCTAAGATGCCCGAGCCAACCCAGCTGGCTCCTCTCGATGTGGAGGAGCAGCGGTTCTACTTTGAGCTCCTCCCGAGTGATCAGGCTCACCTTATATTTATGGGAGCGTCCCGCCAGCCTGCGGATAAAGCTCATTTCGACCACCTGTACCCAGGATCTAGTTCTTTCAGTCATGACCCAAAAGCCCCCCTGCCCCCCCTCGCCCTGAGAGACTTCCCCATCACCACCGTAGACTCCTTCCGCTTCCTCGATACCATCCTCACTCAGGACCTCAAGTGGGAGCCCACCATCGGCTCCCTCATTGAGAAAGCCCAGCAGAGGATGTACTTCCTGCGGCAGCTGAGGAAAGCCAAGCTGCCAGTGCAGATGATGGTGCAGTTCTACACGGCCATCATTGAGTCCATCCTCACCTCCATCACCGTGTGGTACGCTGGAGCCACAGCTAGGGACAAACAAAGACTGCAGCGCATTGTGCGCTTTGCAGAGAAGGTGATCGGCTGCAGCCTTCCATCACTCCAGGACCTGTATGTCTCCAGGACTCTGGGATGAGCAGGTTGGATCGCAGCCGACCCTTCTCACCCTGGACATAGACTATTTGAGTCACTCCCCTTGGGCAGGAGGCTACGGTCCATTCGGACCAGAACCATAAGAACAGTTACATTTACACTTATTCTATATTATTATTTAGCTGACGCTTTTATCCAAAGCGACTTACATTGAGCTTCTAATTACCAGTGTTACAGTCTAAAGTCACTGGAGGCAAGGTGGGTTAAGTGTCTTGCCCAAGGACACAACGACAGTAGGCAAGGCAAGGCAAGGCAATTTTATTTATATAGCACAATTCATACACTGGGTAACTCAAAGTGCTTTACAGGAATAAAAGACAATTTACAAGATTTATATTAAGAAACATAAGAAAAAATTAAAAACATTTTAAAAAGAAGAGTGCAGATAAAAGAAAAAAAAAACACTTTAGGTTGTACAGTAGTGTAGGCGGAGCTAAAGAGGAAGGTTTATAACCTCCCCTTGAACATTGTTAAAGTTGAGGCTTGTTTTACTTCATCTGGGAGGCTGTTCCAGGTTTTTGCTGCATGAAACTTAAACACTGCTTCACCTTGTTTAGTTCTAACTCTGGGCACGAGCAGAAGGCCTGTCCCAGATGTTCTCAGAGTCCGAGGAGGTTCATAAGTAACTAGCATGTCAGAGATATATTCTGGTGCTAAACCATTTAGAGACTTGTAAACCAGAAGTGCTGTTTTAAAGTTTATTCTCTGAGCAACAGGAAGCCAGTGCAGAGATTTTAAAACTGGCGTAATGTGGTTGTACTTCCTGGTTTTGGTTAGAACCCGAGCAGCCGCGTTCTGAATAAGCTGCAGCTGTCTTAACCCTCGTTTTGAGAGACCAGTGAGGAGGCCGTTACAGTAATCTAACCTGCTGGAGATAAAAGCATGGATTAGTTTCTCTAAGTCTGGTTGAGACATCATCCCTTTGACTCTGGAAATGTTTTTAAGGTGATAAAATACAGATGATGTAATTGAATTAATGTGACTGGAAATTCAAGTCTGAGTCCATGATGACCCCTAGATTTCTAACCTGGTTTTTAGATTTTAGAGAAAGAGACGCGAGGTGACTGCTGACACTTTCTCTTTGTTTCTGTGGCCCAAAGATGATTAGTTCAGTCTTGTTTCTGTTCAGTTGGAGAAAGATATTTTGCATCCACGTGTCAATCTGTTCGATGCAGTGACACAGTGAATGGATTGGTCCATTTTCACCTGCTGTGAGTGAAATGTAAATCTGAGTGTCATCTGCATAATTATGGTATGATACGTCACAGCTGCGTATTAACTGGCCTAAAGGAAGCATGTAGAGATTGAATAATAGAGGTCCCAAGATAGACCCCTGTGGAACCACACGTCAGGGCCATTTGGTCTGACACACAGTTACCAACCGAAACAAAGTACTTCCTGTCTTCAAGATAGGACTGAAACCATTTAAGGGCAGTTCCAGTGATACCTATCCATTTCTCTAATCTTTGTGTAAGGATTTCATGGTCCACTGTATCAAACGCAGCACTCAAGTCCAACAGAACTAAGACAGAGACTTTGCCTGCGTCAGTGTTCATACGGATGTCATTTGTGACTTTGATAAGTGCAGTCTCAGTGCTGTGATGGGGCCTGAATCCTGACTGAAAAGGATCAAAACAGTTGTTAAGTAATAGAAAGTCATTAAGTTGCTGATATACAACTTTTTCGATGACTTTCCCTAAAAATGGCAGGTTTGATATGAACTGTGGGGAGAGTGGGAATTGAACCCCCTACCTTCCAGTTGAAGGGCGACCACTCTACCACTGAGCCACTGCTCAGTTTCTTTCCCTCTGCCATTGGACTCTTTAACACTTCATAACACCTGTCACTTTATTAAAAATCAAGAAATATCCATTGCACTGCACATTTTGCACAATATCCAACAAACTGTAAATTGTGTGTATATATTCAAGTTTTAGTCTGTATATGTTTATTTATCTTGCATTTTATTTTTTATGCATGCCCTTCATGTTGCACCTTATCGCCGAAGCAAGTTCCTAGTTTGTGAATCTTGTTCACTGACAATGGCAACATTTTTCTGATTCTGAAAACTTATGACCATAGGTGAGAGTAGGAATGAAGATCGACCAGTAAATCAAGAACGTTGCCTTGCAGCTCAGCTCCTTCACCACGACAGATCGGTAAATCACTGCAGAAGGTGCACCAATACGTCTGACAATCTCACGCTCCAACCTTCCCTTACTCGTGAACAAGACCCCAAGATACTTGAACTCCTCCACTTGAGGCAGGAGCGCTCACCCTTTTCCGACTTAGAACCATGGTCTCAGACTTGGAGGTGCTGATCCTCATCCCAGCCGCTTCACACTTGGCTGCAAATCGTCCCAGTGTACACTGAAGGTCCTGACTTGATGAAGCCAACAGGATAAAATCAACTACAAAAAGCAGAGACGAAAACCTGTGGTCCCCAAACTCCCATAAACCCGTCAGTACCCTGGAGAAGGTATAGAGCTGGTCCCGTGTTCCACGCCCGGGACAAAAACCGCATAGTTCCTCCTGAATCTGAGGTTTGACTATCAGCCGCATTTTCCTCTCCAGTACCCTGGCATAGACTTTCCTGGGGAGGCTGAGGAGCGCGATTCCTCTGTAGTTGAAACACACCCTGTTTGTTATGGACAAACTGTGACTAGCACAGAAGTCCAATAACAGAACACCGCTTGGGTTCAGATCCGGGGGGCCATTCCTCTCAATCACGCCCCTCCATGTGTCACTGTCACTGCCCACGTGAGCGTTGAAGTCCCCCAGTAGAACTACGCCACTTACGATTCCTCCCGCAGGTGGTCGGCCCACGGGAGGGACACAAATAATGTGTTGTGAAAATGATGCGTCATGCAGCCTGAACTACATTTACATTTAGTCATTTAGCAGATGCTTTTATCCAAAGCGACTTACAAAAGAGGAAAACAATCGAAGCAATTTTAACAACACAAGGTACAAAAAGCGTAAGTGCACAAAAAACTAGTCAGTTTAAACCCAGCGCAGTTTACAAAGCTAAGGATAAGAGAAGTTTTTATTTTATTTTTTTTTGAAGAAAGGAATCGATAGAAAATAAGTAGAACTCAGTGTCTGTCAGTCAGGTGTTGACGGAAGAGATGTGTTTTCAGGCGTTTTTTAAAGATGGCTACAGAATCTGCTGATCTTGTAGCAGCAGGTAGATCATTCCACCAATGTGGAACAGAGCCAGAGAAGGTACGTTCATAATTTTACTCACTGCATCAGCTAAAGTATAATCATCCATGCAGTAATTAATCATTCTTGCCTATTTTCTTAGTTAAATCTAGGTGGTGACTTTTGATTTTGACAGGCAGTGTACATCTCTTTATTGTCCTTTACCTTTTAAGTCGAGCTTTAGCCTCTGATGTGTTTTAAAGTGCGTGTGCAAGTTTCCTTTACTTGACCAAAACAAAGCAAATCATTGGCTGCTTCGTATGCTATACTGGTGAATGATAAACATATTACGGACCCTTTTTGGGAGCTGGTGTAACAGCAACTGATCAGTATGTTACTAGCTAACCATAAATAATTCATGTTCTATGAGCGCAGATAATTAATCAATGACTAAAGTAGTTGGTGATTATGTAATAATTTTAATCACTTAGTTGTTGCAACCCTAGACCAGACTCTTTGTATAGAAGAAATACCATTGAATACATTTCTATAATAGAAAATTTAGCCATAGAAATTTGTTTTTTTTTAAAGATTATTTTATGGCCTTTTTTGCCTTTATCAGTCAGTGAATACAGACAGAAAACAGAGTGAAAGAGAGTAATGACACAGAGCAAATGGACCCAAACCCAGGTAGCTCCAGTATGTGGAGTGTGCTTTACCAGCTGAGGCATGAAGACATTGTTGACTGAGTAGTAGTTTTTTTTTAATTATTTTAGAGAACTTTTTAAATGTGATTGCGATGCCATGAACTAAATTTCAATAGAGTACACCATTCCTACTAAAAAAATAAATAAAAACATGGAGGTGGATTGCTGATGGTTTGGGGATGTGTGAGCTACAAAGGCACAGGAAATGATGAATGCAGCATGTTATCAGAAAATACTGGAGAAAACTTTGCACTCATCAGCCCGGAAGCTGCGCAAGGGGCTTACTTAGACGTTCCAAAATAACAACAATCCAAAGCACAAGGCCAAGTAGACCTGTCATTGGCTACAGCAGCATTAAAGTGAAGGTTCTGGACTGGCCATCTCAGTTTCAAGCTTTATGCCAAAAATGACTCCACTACACTGAGCGGAGCGGGAGATTTATGCTCAGTAAAAAACTCATAATGCCCTGGGGAAATGCCGAAGCCAAACTTGAACAAGTGTTTAAGCGGCCAACGAAACCGGTAATACAATTAAACCCACTTAGGCTACTTTAACAATGCGGTTTTTCACAAAGCTATAACTTTTACAAAGACCTGAAACAACAATGTATAAAGAGCTCAGAGCAGAGCGGCATCAGGAGAGATGGGAGCAGAGTTAGGAGAGAGAGAGAGGAGAGAGAGAGGAGACAGGGGGCTGCTCTTGTGTCACCAGGACTTGTCAATAGATAAAAATGATCAAGTGCGTTCAAAGAGTGAGTTGGATGAAGACTCTTGTGGCAGCACTCAGCTTTGCTCTGAGCTGCTCTGTGACCCCCGTCCATCACCGACACTGGACCCCTGTACACTGTGGTACTGTGTTCATTTTCTGTTTGCATTGAGGTGTCCTATGGATGTACCAAGTTCTGTATTTCTACATTGGAAAAATTTACTTTCATTTTCTAGTCTGGGACCAATTAAAATTACTTTTCGTGCATGTTTACTGGGTCAAATTGAGGATCATTTTGCAGAAAAAATTACATAAATATATAAAAAAAATAAAAATAACTCAAGCAAAAACAATAGGCTCTCCCGGTCATGGGAACCAAAACCCATCCCTAGTGGTAGCCCCCCCAGGCTAAATTATGAAAGACCGTAGTATCAGTAAGATCTGACGCTATTGGTTCTGCTTTCGGTACTGGGGGGGGGGAAATTAATGTACTATGTATTTTTGCGACCATATTAAGACATTTGTCTGTGAGATCTCTCATGCGCGCAGACAACGCTCCTTCTCATAAGTGCAACAAAATGTTGTCATGTAAGGGCAGAAACTAGGGATGCACCGAATGTTCGGCCACCGAAATTATTCGGCCGAAAATAGCCAAAAAAAGCACTTTCGGCGTTCGGCCGAATAAGTAAAAAGGCCGAATAAATTTTGCCGAATAATGACGTTTTTAAGGACGCAATCAAATTACCCGCGCGGAGTGAGAGGCGCTCACTTTATGCAGCAAACATGTCAGCCGTGTGGAAGCACTTTAAGGTGTCGGAGAAAGAGGCAAAAACGGCCGTTTGCAGACATTGTTCTGCTGAATTGTCCAGACATCTGCAAAAACGAAAGTGAAACGAAACGCTCTTAGAAGTTGTCAGCACATGATTTAGACAGGCGGACTCAGAACCCCTGTACAGCATCGCTACTGTGCTTGATCCACGATATAAAGATCATTACTTGGATGTGGGGAGAAAGATGCGCACACGAGAAATGATCCAGGCCGAGTTGGATTTGGGAAAGCCGCTGGGTAATGGAGACGGTCAGGTGGTGCACAGCCAGGAGATGAAAACAGCGCAGAGAGTAAACGGGCTCGTACTACAGATTATCCGCGCACAGTCTCGCTGTCTGACTGGTAAGATTTTATTTATATTTTGGATTATGGTAACACTTTATAAGTAGTTTCTATTTTTAACATTAACTAACAATGAAAACCCCTTATTAACAGCATTTATTAATCTTAATGTTAACATTTACTAATACAGTATTAAAATTAAGTATCACATTTGTAATTTTTGAATTTAAAAGTATCAAAAGTGGTAGGCCTATTTGTTAAAATTGTGAATGCACTCACACTAACATGAACTAAATATTTTTTTATTATCTTAAATTAAGGAAGATTAATAAATACCATGACAAATGTATTGCTCATTGTTAGTTAAATATTTTGAAATTGTATTTTTGTTATTTGATTTTTTTTATCTGAAAAGCAACACAAAATAGTAAAAAGCAAATTTTTACTATTTAATTATTGTAATGGTGAAAAATTGTCAAAATAAATGGAAAAATGTGAAACACACATTCGTATTCGGCCTTCGGCCAAGCATTTCATTATTATTCGGCTTCGGCCAAGAATTTCATTTCGGTGCATCCCTAGCAGAAACACAAGCAATCTGTCTAAGCACCTTTCAAAAGTGCAGACAGAGAAACTGCCTAGCTAGCTCGTCTCTGGTTGTTGACCCATGTACGTCTGGTATGTACGCTAACGCACACAACGCACACACACCACCGCACACACACACCACACACACACACAACCACACACACACACAACCACACACACACACACACACACAAACAAACACAACCACACACACACACCAATGAATGGCAAAAAAATGTTGGGTGTTACCGTCTTTGCGATGTTCTGCGCCGCTCGGATCTTCCTCAGCTTCAGGTAACCAGGGTTTTTGGTCACGGCCTCTCCCAGCTGCACACAAATAACACCACGTTAGACTTATCAGCCTTAGATGTTACGCTGCAACAAAACAAACCAGTCTAAACCGCTGCAGGAAAAAGACAAGGACAAACGAGTTACTAAAAGTATAATATTCCACTCAAAAGGCTGATATTGAAATGTGAATTCCAACTTTAGCAGTTTTGGGCCTGAGGCTGGATACACCCCTGACAATGACCCATGACAGACTCCTCAAGACCAGAGCCAAAGATTTTTGAGTTGGCCGGGTTTCGAACTCACAACCTTCTTGCTGTGAGGCAGGAGTGCTAACCACTCTGCCACGTACAATGTCCAGCATTGTGTCACAATGCACCTGCTGAGAAGTTCCTCTTCTGGAAGAGTATTAACCAGTTTTTGTGACATTTTCGTATTTTTAAAGTGTTTGTTTTTGATTCTCCAAGTCCGCCGTGAGTCCTCAAAAGTGAGTCCTCAAAAGTGTTTGTCATGTGCACAGACTGAAAGCATGTTTCCCTGCAGAATGAAATTCTTACTTTGCCGTCCACAATAAATGCCGTCCAGGACAGGAAAATATAGAAAAAAAACAAGAGCAATAAAAACAGGGGTCGTGCAAATGCAGCTCTGTATAAAAACAATTAAAAAGATGAATTAGGCCTACTATGGTAATATTTTACCATCTCACAGGACCTGTTCTGGCATCGTCCCATACAGTGGGGCAAACAAGTATTTAGTCAGCCACCAATTGTGCAAGTTCTCCCACTTAAAAAGATGAGAGGCCTGTAATTTCCATCAAAAGGTACACTTCAACGAGACACAAAATGAGAGAAAAAAAAATTCACATTGTATGATTTTTAAAAGAATTTATTTGCTAATTATGGTGGAAAATAAGTATTTAGTCAATAACGTCAAATGCTCCTCTAGAGCAGTGATCGCTGGGCAACACAGATTTTAAACTCCCTTCAAAGATTTTCTATGGGGTTGAGATCTGGAGACTGGCTAGGCCACTCGAGGACCTTAAAAATGCTTCTTACAAAGCCACTCTTTCGTTGCCCGGGGCGGTGTGTTTGGGATCATTGTCATGCTGAAAGACCCAGCCACGTTTATCTTCAATGCCCTTGCTGATGAAAGGAGATTTTTACTCAAAATCTCACAATACACGACTCCATTCATTCTTTCCTTTACACGGATCAGTCGCCCCAGCCCCTTTGCAGAAAAACAGCCCAAAAGTATGATGTTTCCACCCAATGCTTCACAGTAGGTATGGTGGTCTTTGGATGCAAGCATTCTTTCTCCTCCGTTTACATTTTACATTTAGCCGACGCTTTTATCCAAAGCGTCTTACATTGAGGTTCCATTTACCAGTGTTACAGCTGGAACACCACTGGAGGCGAGGTGGATTAAGTGTCTTTCCCAAGGACACAACCACAGTATGAACTGTGGGGAGAGCGGGAATCGAACTGCCTACCTTCCGGTTGAAGGACGACTGCTCTACCACTGACGCCCCAAAAACGACAAGTTGAGTTTCTACCAAAACGTTCTATTTTTGTTTCATCTGACCATATGACAGTCTTCCAATCCTCTTCTGGATCATCCAAATGGTCTCTAGCAAACTTTTTTTTCCCAGTTTCCCAGCCTGGTGCAAGTCTACAATTTAGTTTCTGGTGTCCTTTGACAGCTCTTTGGTCTTGGCCATAGTGGAGTTTAGAGTCTGACTGAGGTTGTGGACAGGTGTCTGATGAGTTCAAACCGTTGCCATTAATACAGATAAGTGGAGAACAGAGATGCCTCTTAAAGAAGTAGTTACAGGTCTGTGAGAGCCAGAAATCTTGCTTTTTTGTAGGTGACCAAATACTTATTTTACAGAGGAATTCACCAAGAAATTGGGGGCACAGTGGCAGAGCAGTCGTCCTTCCACCGGAAGGTAGGTGGTTTTCGCTCACCCCACAGTTGATACTGTCGTCGTGTCCTAGGGCAAGACAGTTAACCCCCCTTGCCAACAGTGGTGTTCCAGCTGTAACACTGTGTAATGATATTCAGTAACATGTAATATATCCATGTAGACACAAGGTTTTGCTGGAGGATAACTTACTGTGTACTTAAAGAGAGGAAGTGGGACTTTTAGCAGAGGAATAAAATAAATTAAAGCCGCAAGCGGCGATAAAGGCCCTTGCCTCCCTTGAGACCGCGGGGACACATGCACTCGGAGGATTGCATTTCGTGCTTTAAAGCGTAACCTTCACGGTAATGTCAAATAACCGGGCCTGTGCTACTGCTGGGGCCTGCTACACCACCATGTAATTTAAAGTTAAAGGTCTCCACAATCCCTGGTTTTCCTGGGAGCTGTCCTTAGCTTGGGCTAAGGCGAGAAAAACAAAGTACTGGCTGGAGATTTGAGATGACTCAGGAATCGCTGCACCCCCCTGTTTAAAAAGGCAAAATGTAAATGTAACTTGTCTAAAAGTACAAGTTTACAAGTTCCAAAGAATTCTGAGGAGTTTTCTAAGACTCTAGCCGTGGCTCTGGAGGGGCCTCCTCTAAAGGAAGGATCCTGGCAATTGGGAAATGGCATTTATTTCCCAAAGGTTGCCTCTTCACAGACTCATTACGACCACAGCCACAAATGTATCAAAAAACAAATTGATAACTTTTTTGGCACACATGTCTAGATGATACTCACCAAATTTGGAGCTGTTTAGATGAAAAGCCTTTAGACAGAAGGGGTGCGATTTAGGTGGTCACGCATTCCACCCAACAAAGTAGATTTTCTGTTGAGTTTACGGTATGGCTGTAATAAACTTTTCTGTTTGCCCTAAGGTGTCCTATGGATGTACCAAGTTTTGTATTTCTACATTGGAAAAATTTACTTTCATTTTCCATAGAACCAATGTATTTTGATTTTTCTAGGGGTCGCCACTGAGTCATTTTTCGTTTTTTTTTTTTTTCGGGGACTTCAAATACATAAATTTTTCGCCGGGCTTGAAGTCTGGGACCAATAAAAATGACTTTTAGTTGTTGGTTTACTGGGTCAAATTGAGGATCATTTTGCAGAAAAATTATAATAAAATTAAATTAAAGCGGCTGGCGATAAAGGCCCTCGCCTCCCATGAGACCGCGGGGACACATGCACTCGGAGGATTGCATTTCGTACTTTAAAGCGTAAACTTCACGGTAATGTCAAATAACCGGGCCTGTGCTACTGCTGGGGCCTGCTACACCACCTTGTAATTTAGAGTTAAAGGTCTCCACAATCCCTGGTTTTCCTGGGGGCTGTCTGAACCTTTGAAAATAATAGATTGTGCTTGGGCTAAGGCGAGAAAAACAAAGTACTGGCTGGAGATTTGAGATGACTCAGGAATCGCTGCACACCCCTGTTTAAAAGGCAAAATGTAAATATTACTTGTCTAAAAGTACAAGGTTACAAGTTCCAAAGGATTCTGAGGAGTTTTCTAAGACTCTAGTCTTGGCTCTGGAGGGGCCTCCTCCAAAGGAATGATCCTGGCAATTGGGAAATGGCATTTATTTCCCAAAGAAATGGCTGCCTCTTCACAGACTCATTACGACCACAGCCACAAATGTAACAAAAAACAAATTGATAACTTTTTTGGCACACGTGTCTAGATGATACTCACCAAATTTGGAGCTGTTTAGATGAAAAGCCTTTAGACACAAGGGGTGCAATTTAGGTGGTCACGCATTCCACCCAACATAGTAGATTTCCTGTTGAGTTTACGGTATGGCTGTAATAAACTTTTCTGTTTGCCCTGAGGTGTCCTATGGTTGTACCAAGTTTTGTATTTCTACATTGAAAAAATTTACTTTCATTTTCCATAGGCCCAATGTATTTTGACTTTTCTAGGGGTCGCCACTGAGTCATTTTTCGTATATTCTTTTCGGGGACTTCAAATACATACATTTTTGCCGGGCTTGAAGTCTGGGACCAATAAAAATGACTTTTAGTTGTTCGTTTACTGGGTTAAATTGAGGATCATTTTGCAGAAAAATTATAATAAAAAAATATATACCGAATTATAATAAAAAAAAATATAACTCGAGCAAAAAAGTCTAGAAAAACACTTGTCTCTTTTACATACATGTGTTTAGCTCATTTTGCCCAAGTTTGGTGTCTGTGGAATGAAGCAGCTATTTTTTGTTGTTTTTTAAAAAAGAGGTGTATTCTAAGTCGGACCAAATTTTCAATTCAAAATGGCCGCCTGCCCGTGTGTGATAGGGTGTGGTCCCCATTGGCTTTTGTTCATAAGCCCATGGTGGATATGTGTACCAAGTTTCATTTGCCTACAACAAACTAAAAATTTCACTTCCCATTGACTTTTTCACTTTTTGGGACGTTGCTATGGCAACACATTTATAGATAGGGGTGGTTGTCATTGGCTTTTATGCTCGTCATGACATAAGAGATGTGTGTACCAAATTTTATGTCTCTATGACAAACTAAATTCTTGGGTCCCATTATAAGTTTGTAGGGGCGCTGGAGAGCCATTTCTAAAGATAACCCTTTTATTTACATATCTTTGTGTTCAGGTCATGAATGTGCACAAACGCCTTTTTGGTTCCAACTCGATCCGAGAAGGCGTTTGAGAGTTAAGAGACGCGTTTATTTTCACAAAAATGGCCACCTCGTTACAGGCTTGCTACACCCATACCCGATAAGATATCAACAACAAAGTCACAACTTTGGTTGGCACATGTGTCTAGATGATACTCACCAAATTTGGGGCCATTTAGATTAAAACACAATGATTTGCATCTTTCTGCAAGTGCGATTTTAGTGGCCGCGCGTTTCACCCCACATGGCGGACTTCCTGTTAAGTTTAGGGTGTGACTGTCATTGACTTTTCTGTTTGCCCTGAGGTGTCCTATGGATATACCAAGTTTCATTTTTCTGCGTTGAAAAAAACTTACTTTCACTTTCCATAGGCCCAATGTATTTTGATTTTGTAGGGGTCGCCACTGAGTCATTTTTCGTTTTTTTTTTTTCGGCGACTTCAAAAACATACCATTTTCGCCGAGCTTGAAGTCTGGGACCAATAAAAATGACTTTTTGTGCATGTTCACTGGGTCAAATTTAGGATCATTTGGTCACAATAAAGATTAAAAAAAAAAAAAATCCGAGCAAAAACAATAGGCCCTCCCGGCCATCACCGGCTCGGGCCTAAATATATACCGAATTATAATAAAAAAAAATATAACTCGAGCAAAAAAGTCTAGAAAAACACTTGTCTATTTTACATACATGTGTTTAGCTCATTTTGCCCAAGTTTGGTGTCTGTGGAATGAAGCAGCTATTTTTTGTTGTTTTTTAAAAAAAGAGGTGTATTCTAAGTCGGACCAAATTTTCAATTCAAAATGGCTGCCTTCCCGTGTGTGATAGGGTGTGGTCCCCATTGGCTTTTTTGTTCATAAGCCCATGCTGGATGTGTGTATCAAGTTTCATTTGCCTACGACAAACTAAAATTTTCACTTCCCATTGACTTTTTTCACATTTTTGGGACGTTGCTATGGCAACACATTTATAGATAGGGGGTGGTTGTCATTGGCTTTTATGCTCGTCATGACATAAGAGATGTGTGTACCAAATTTCATGTCTCTATGACAAACTAAATTCTTGGGTCCCATTATAAGTTTGTAGGGGCGCTGGAGAGCCATTTCTAAAGATAACCCTTTTATTTACATATTTTTGTGTTCAGGTCATGAATGTGCACAAACGCCTTTTTGGGTCCAACTCGATCCGAGAAGGCGTTTGAGAGTTAAGAGACGCTTTATTTTCACAAAAATGGCCACCTCGTTACAGGCTTGCCACACCCATACCCAATAAGATATCAACAACAAAGTCACAACTTTGGTTGGCACACGTGTCTAGATGATACTCACCAAATTTGGGGCCATTTAGATTAAAACACAATGATTTGCATCTTTTTGCGCAAAGTGCGATTTTAGTGGCCATGCGTTTCACCCCACATGGCGGACTTCCTGTTAAGTTTAGGTGTGACTGTCATTGACTTTTCTGTTTGCCCTGAGGTGTCCTATGGATGTACCAAGTTTCATTTTTCTACGTTAGAAAAAAGTTACTTTCACTTTCCTTAGGCCCAATGTATTTTGATTTTGTAGGGGTCGCCACTGAGTCATTTTTCGTAATTTTTTCGCGACTTCAAATACATAAATTTTTCGCGAGCTTGAAGTCTGGGACCAAAATGACTTTTCGTGGCATGTTCACTGGGTCAAATTTAGGATCATTTTGCAGAAAAAGAAAGAGAACAAAAAAAAAAAAAAATCCGAGCAAAAACAATAGGCCCTCCTGGTCATCACCGGCTCGGGCCTAAAAAAAAAAATTCCGAGCAAAAACAATAGGCCCTCCCGGTCATCACCGGCTCGGGCCTAATGACTAGCAGAAGCTAGCTGTTCATTACAACAATGTGTCATCATTGAAAAAGAAATGAACGTTACACAATGGTTAATGAAACCTTAATGCAAGTTGCTTTGGATAAAAGTGTCTGACTAAATGAGTAAATGTAAATTCATTAGAAATCCTACAATGTGATTTTCTGAATTATTTTTCCCCATTCCGTCTCTCATAGTTGAAGTGTACGTATGATAAAAATTACAGGCCTCTTATCATCTTTAAGTGGGAGAACTTGCAGAATTGGTGGCTGACTAAATACTTTTTTGCCCCACTGTACACACCATTGTGAAAAAGGCCTGACAGCATCTCTACCTCCTCATACCTCAAGGACTTTAAGCTCCTTCTTAAGGTGCTCAGGAACTTTTACACCTGCACCATCAAGAGCATCTTGTGTGGGATTATCACCACCTGGATGGGAAACTGCACCAGGCAGGACTTCTTGGCCCTAAAAAGGATGGTCCGTTCAGCCGAGCGGACCATCAGAACCACCCTTCCCAACCTGCAGGACATTAACACAGTGTTGCAGGTTAAGTGCCAAGAAGATTTTGGCGGCACAGTGGCAAAGTGGTTATTTTTGTTTTAAATTTATATAGCGCTTGAGTAGGCAGTCAAAGCGCTTTACCAGTGTTACAGCTGACCACTGGAGGCAAGGTGGGTTAAGTGTCTTGCCCAAGGACACAACGACAGTATGAACTGTGGGGGAGAGTGGGATGTTATGATGTTTTGGGGGATCAAACTGCCCACCCGCTCTACCACTGAGCTACTGCCGCCCCACATTTCACTGTGCATTGTACTATGTACAACTGTGCATGTGACAAATAAAGCTTATCTTATCTCTTATCTAAATTCCACTGCAAATGCCAAACAATCACTTGGTTTTACATGAAATCAGCTAAAAGATTACAAAGTGCTCCTGAACTCACCATCACAGCAGCCTCAGCCTCTCCTTCAGCCTGGATGATCTTCTGTCTCTGGTCCTGTTTGGACTTCTCTACGTAAAACTGGGCTCTCTGCGCCTCCTGCTGGGCTGGGAGGGAACAACACCACCACAAATTTATATCTTACTCAATACTCAAAGCTCTTTAACACAAGTCATGCTTCAAAGGGTTAATATTAAATAATAATATTTATTTTTATATATATAGCGCTTTTCCACCTACTGTAGTAGGTACTCAAAGCGCTTTACATACATTAAGCTATTTACCTGTGTTAAAGAACACTCACTGGAGGCAATGTAGGTTAAGTGTCTTGCCAAAGGACACAACGACATGAGCGGGATGTTAAGGGATCGAACCGCCCAGTCGTTGGTCGAAGAACGGCTGCTCTACCCACTGAGCTATCAGTGGGATCGACTGTGCTGGTGTTATATATGTGCAAATATTAGGCAAGTGATTATTTTGACCATATTATCATTTTATCTTTATTTTCCAACTCCAACCTGTATAAACTTGAATCCTTATTGGATTTAATGCATATCAGGTGATGTGTATTTGTGTAACAAGGGAGGGTGTGGCCTAAGGAGATCAACACCCTATATCAAGGTTTGCATAATTATTAAGTAGATTCTTCTCAGGAAAAATGGGCCAAGATAAAATGGGCCACTCTTGAAATATTTCAGATATTGATCACAGACGGCGCTACTCAGCTCAACCAACTGACGTGCCATCAAGCGGACAGAGCTCTCGTCGTGGAAGGAAAAACCTGCAGCGGCGGGTTTTGTTTTACATCAATGACACGTGGTGCCGCAATACTGTTGTGATCTGCAAACACTGCTCACCCCTGGTGGAGTTTGATTATTAAGTGCCGGCCGTTCTATCTGCCGAGGGAATATACTGCTATACTGCTCATTTCGGTGTACATTCCCCCGTTCAACATCATCAGCAACAAGAACGACGCACTAAATGAACTGGACGAGCACATCAGTGAGCAGCAGACAGCACCCCCCGATGCTTTTCTCATCATAGCTGGGGATTTCAACCATGCTGACTTAAAAATACACCAACACATTAACTTTCCAACACGCGGAAATAACATTTTGGACTACACCACTTTGTCTACACCACACAGAGGAGCTTACAAAGCTCGCCCCCTCCCCCATCTCGGAGCCTCAGACCACATCACTGTCATGCTAATTACATTACATTTAGTCATTTAGCAGACGCTTTTATCCAAAGCGACTTACAAGTGAGGAAAACAATGGAAGCAATTTTAACAACACAAGGTACAAAAAAGCGTAAGTGCACAAAAAACTAGTCAGTTTAAACCCAGCGCAGTATACAAAGCTAAGGATGAAATTTTTTTTTTTTTAAAGAAAGGAATTGATAGAAAAGGAAGTAGAACTCAGTGTTTGTCAGTCAGGTGTTGACTGAAGAGATGTGTTTTGAGGCGTTTTTTAAAGATGGCTACAGAATCTGCTGATCTTGTAGCAGCAGTAGATCATTCCACCAATTTGGAACAGATCCAGAGAAGGTACGCGAGAGTGATTTTTTACCTTTTTGGGACGGTACCACCAGACGCTGTTCATTTGCAGAGCGCAGGGATCTGGTAGGAACGTAGGTCTGTATTAGTGAGTGAAGATATGAGGGGGCGGAGCCAGTAGTGGTCTTGTAGGCCAAGAGCATAGCTTTGAACTTTGAATAGAGGAGTTACGTGCGCTCTCTTTGGTTCATTAAAGACCACTCTTGCCGCTGCATTCTGGATTAGCTGCAGAGGTTTGGTTGTGCAGCAGGGAGTCCAGCCAGTAGAGCATTGCAATAATCCAGTTTGGACAAGACAAGAGCTTGGACTAGAATTTGCGTAAAGTGTTCTGATAGGAAAGGTCTAATTTTCCTAATGTTGTAGAGGATGAATCTACAGGACCGGGTGGTGCTGGCGACATGACTTGTGAAGTTTAGCTGATCATCAATTACCACTCCCAGATTTCTGGCAGTGCTGGACGGTGTAATGGTTGATGGGCCTAGTTGAATGGAGAGGTTGTGGTGGGTCTTTGGATTGGCCGGAATCACAAGCAGTTCGGTGATGGTCCTTCATCCAAAGTGAGATGTCACTCAGACATGCCGAGACGCGAGCAGAGACCGTCGGATCATCAGGTTGAAATGACAGGTGGAGTTGAGTGTCATCTGCATAGCAGTGATAGGAAAAAACATGCTTCTGGATGACAGAGCCAAGGGATGTCATGTATATGGAAAAGAGTAGCGGTCCAAGCACTGAGCCCTGTGGCACCCCTGTATTGAGATGTTGGGACTCAGAGACCTCGTTTCTCCAGGATACTCTGAATGACCTATCCGAGAGGTAAGACTTGAACCATTGCAACGCCATTCCAGAGACACCCATCGCCCTGAGAGAAGACAGGAGGATGTGATGATTAACAGTGTCAAAAGCAGCAGACAGATCCAGTAAGATGAGTACAGATGACTTGGATGTTGCCTTTGCAAGTCTCAGAGATTCGATGACTGAGAGCAGGGCAGTTTCGGTGGAATGTCCGCTCTTGAACCCAGACTGGTTCTGGTCCAGGAGGTTGTTCTGTGTGAGAAAGGATGAGAGCTGAGTAAACACAACTCGCTCCAGAGCTTTGGCAATGAAGGGAAGGAGGGAAACCGGTCTGTAGTTTTCTAGCAGTGTAGGGTTAAGTGTGGGTTTCTTCAATAGTGGTGTGATGCGGGCCTCTTTGAAAGCTGTGGGGAATGACCCAGTGGAGAGAGATGAGTTGATGATGTGGGTGAGAGCAGGCACGACCGATGGAGAGATGGCCTGAAGGAGATGTGTGGGGATGGGATCCAGCGGGCAGGTAGTAGGGTGGTTAGAACTAATGACCTTGGAAACATCTGCTTCAGTTAGAGGAGAGAAGGAAGTGAGCAAACACATATCAGGGGTCTGAATGAGCTCGACGGGTGGTGGCGCAGAGAACTGACTGCTGATGGCGGTCGTTTTCTTTATAAAGAAAGACGCAAAATCATCAGCTGTTAAATCCGATGAAGGTGGGGGAGCAGGCGGACAAAGGAGGGCAGAAAAGGTTTTAAAAGAGAGTGCGCGAGTCAGGTGAGTTGATTAACCTAGAATGGTTGCCTGCATACAGACCACTCATTAAAGTTGCCAAACCAGTTCACAAACAGATTCAAGTGTGTCCAGAAGGATCATCAGAGGTTCTTCAAGACTGCTTCAACACAACTGACTGGGACATGTTTAAGCAGGCTGCCACATGCAATAACATCACTGACCTCCAGGAGTACTCAGAGACTGTCACTGCTTACATCAACAAGTGTATTGATGACGTAACAGTCACAAAAACCATCACTGTCCAGGCCAACCAGAAGCCGTGGATGACAGGGGAGGTCTACAGACTTCTTAAGACACGGACCGCTGCCTTCACGGACCGCTGCCAGCGGTCCGTGTCTTAAGACACGGACCGCTGCTGGAGATGAGGTGGGCTTGAGACCAGCCAGGGCCAACCTGTCCCACGGCATCAGAGCGGCTAAGAGACAGCACTCCAGAAGAATAGCCCATCAATTCAGAGACAGCAGAGACACTAGGAACCTGTGGCAGGGAATACAGACCATTACGGACTACAAGCCCCCACCACGGACCTGTGACAACAACATCTCTCTGCTAAATGGGCCGAACACCTTCTTTGCCGGCTTTGAGCAACTAAACAGCACCACTGCACAGAAGACTCCACCTCCTCTCGGCAACCAGGTGACCCCAGACACTGAAGAAATCCTTCAGCAGGATCAATGTACGCAAAGCTCCGGGCCCCGACAACATTCCTGGGCGTGTACTGAAAGACTGTGCAGCAGAACTCATTGATGTCTTCAGACATTTTCAACATCTCACCGAGTCAGGCTGTTGTTCCCACATGCTTCAAAACTACAATCATCATTCCAGTTCCGAAAAAGCCATCTCCATCCTGCTTCAATGACTACCGTCCTGTTGCACTTACTCCTATCCTCATGAAGTGCTTTGAACGGCTAGTCATGCACCACATCAAGTCTGCCCTCCCCCCCTCCCTGGACCTCTTCCAGTTTGCATATCGGTCCAACCGGTCGACCGATGATGCCATCTCCACTACCCTCCACTCAGCACTCACACATCTAGACAAAAAGGACTCATACGTCAGAATGCTGTTCATTGACTTCAGTTCAGCATTCAACACAATCATCTCTCAGCTTATTTACAAACTGATCCAGCTGGGCCTCAACACTTCGCTGTGCAACTGGCTGTTGGACTTTCTGACTGGACGACCTCAGGCAGTAAGGGTTGGCAGTAACGCATCTAGCACCATCACTCTGAACACTGGGACCCCCAGGGATGTGTGCTGAGCCCCTCCTCTTCACTCTGCTGACCCATGACTGCACACCATCACACAACTCCAACCTTTTTATTAAGTTTGCAGATGACACGACTGTGATGGGTCTCAAGATTCAAGATTTTTATTCGTCACGTACAAAATTATATACAGCATATATAACCAGCAGTGAAATGTGAGTCAGGTCCGCTCCATGGACAGTGCAATTATTTAGGAAAACACACAGATGAAAATATACATAAATGTAGCTATGTAAGAATGAGATAAAAGTAAACAATAAAAAAAAAAATATATAAGAATAAAATCTAAAAAATATAAAAAGTGTGTAATGTGGGAATAAATCTAGATCGCAAAATAATGTACATGAATGTAAACTGTAGACTTAAAATATTAAAAAATGTACAGGGATGTACAGTGTGCATATATGCATTTAGCTGTGGTCTTAAATATTAAGATACACAGGAAGGTGCAGGAAGCAAATGTGCAAAACAGTTTGTAGCAAAACAGAGTGACACTGTCAGTGTGTCAGTGTGAGGTGGCTGGTTTAGAGTTCAAGAGCCTGATGGCCTGTGGGAAAAAACTCCTCCTAAGTCTCTCAGTTTTTGCCATCAGGCTACGGTAGCGCTTACCAGATGGCAGCAGAGTGAAAATATGATTACTGGGGTGGGTGGAGTCTTTGGTGATTTTTACAGCTCTGCTTCTGCAGCGTTTGTGGTAGATGTCCTGCAGAGAGGAGAGCAGACCCTGAAATGCGCTCAGCTAAGCGCACAACTCTCTGCAGGGCTTTGCAGTCTTGACTGGAGCTGTTCCCATACCACACAGAGATACATTGAGTCAATATACTTTCTATAGCTCCAGAATAGAAAGTTTTCAGGATTGCTGGTGAGACCCTGAATTTCCTCAGCTGTCGCAGATAGTACAGTCTTTGCCTGGCTTTATTTACCTGAGTTTGAGTGTGAGTAGTCCAAGTCAGGTCCTCAGAGATGTTTACACCAAGGTACTTGAAGCTACTCACCCTCTCCACAGGGGTCCCGCCTATTGTAAGAGGAGTGTAGGGCTGCTGCTGCGTCTTCCTGAAGTCTACAATCAGTTCTTTTGTTTTGCTCACATTCAGGGAGAGGCAGTTGTCCTGGCACCATGATGTTAATCTCTCATTAGCAACAAACATGAGACAAAATAGGCCAGGTGGTGCAGTGACAACAATCTCTCTCTGAACGTGGAGAAGACGAAGGAGATTGTTGTCGACTTCAAGAGAGCGTACACTCAGCACGTTCCTCTGACCATCAACGGTGCGACTGTGGAGAGAGTGAACAGCACCAAGTTCCTGGGGGTGCACATCACAGAGGACCTCTCCTGGACTGAAAACACAGCAGCACTGGCCAAGAAATCACAACAGCGTCTCTACTTCCTCTGCAAACTGAGGAGAGCCAGAGCCCCACCCCCCCATCATGTACACCATCAAGAGCATCCTGTCGAGCTGCATCACTGTGTGGTATGGCGCCTGCAACGCGTCCTGCCTAAAGACTCTGCATACCTGCCAACCTTGAAGAAATTTTATGGAGTAGCCTAGGTAGCCTACGTTATCTTGCTCTAGCTTGCTTGAGAGGCACCGTGGCTGAATTTAATTGAGCGCGAAGCTTGTGGATAGGAGGGGCAGGTGGTCGGCGGGTTAACATGCAGCGCTCTGATTGGCCGCACGCTTTTCACTGCACTTACTTTGACTTCCTTATGACTTACACACTGTGGATCAGCGGCAGAATCAGCGTAAAAATAGATTGCATAGAAAATGAAATCGGTGAAATGCGAGAAGCAACAAAATGCGTACCTAGAGAGCAGCAAATCGTACAAGCGTACGTATGAGTCAAAATGCGTGCCGAGTACGAAAAATGCGTACTTGTTGGCAGGTATGGACTCTGCAACGCATAGTGAAAGCACCTGAGAAGATCATTGGTGTCTCTCTCCCCTCCCTCCGGGACATTTACGGAACACGTAAATGTCCTGCATTGCAGGTGATCCCACCCACCCATCACACAGCTTCTTCAGCCTGCTGCCATCAGGGAGGAGACTGCGGAGTCTCCAGGCCAGAACCAGCAGACTGAAGGACAGCTTCATCCACCAGGCTGTCAGGAAGCTGAACTCCCTCCCGAACCTGCCCCCCCTCCCCTCTTCTTCCCCAGGCACCACTGAACTATGATTTAACTTTATTTTATTACATGTCTTTAATATTCTCTCATTGTATTGGGGGCGGCAGTAGCTCAGTGGGTAGAGCGGTCGTCTTTCAACCGGAAGGTAGGCGGTTCGATTCCCACTCTCCCCACAGTTCATACTGTCGTTGTGTCCTTGGGCAAGACACTTAACCCACCTTACCCCCAGTGACTGTAACACTGGTAATGTAATGTAAGTCGCTTTGGATAAAAGCGTCTGCTAAATGAATAAATGTAAATGTATAGTTGCATCTACATTTTATATTTTGATCTAGATTTTTAGGCTTTAATGTTAATGTTATTTGTGTGCACTGGGGTCTGAGAGTAACACAATTTCGATTCTCTGTATGTATATACTGTACGGATGTGGAAGAATTGACAATAAAGCAGACTTGTGAGAACCATCAAACTTTTTGTAGCAAATAGTCAGGGTCGCAAGAAACATGTCGGGAAGAAAAGACGCAAATTAACTACCAAAGATTTGCGAAGAATCAAACGTGACGCTACCAGGAAACCATTATCCTCCAGTGCTGCCATATTCCACAACTGCAACCTACCTGGAGTGTCAAGAAGTACTAGGTGTTCAGTTCTCAAAGACATGGCCAAGGTAAGAAAGACTGAAACCTGACCACCTCTGACAGAAGTTGAAACGTCAAGAATGGGCCAAAAAATATCTGAAGACAGATTATTCAAAGGTTTTGTGGACTGATGAGAGTGACTCTTGACGGACCAAATGGATGAGCCGTGGTTGGATCAGTAACAGACACAGAGCTGCATCAAGGTGGAGGTGTGGTACTGGTATGGACAGGTATTATTAAAGATGAGCTAGTTTGAACTTTTCGGGCTGAAAATAGACTTTCAACTCTCAGACCTAGTGCCAATTTTTAGAAGACACTTTCTTCAAGCATTGGTCCAGGAAAAAGTCTGCATCTTTCAAGAAGACTTTGATTTTTATGCAAGACAACACTCCATCACATGCATCAAAGTTCTCCACTGCGTGACTGGAAAGTAAAGGCCTTAATAAAAGATAAATTAATGACATGGCCCCCTTCTTCACCTGACTTAAAACACTATTAAGAACTTTTGGACCCTTCTTAAGAAAGAAATTGCAGTAAAGGTAAACAGTACACCTCTGAACAGTGTCTGGGAGGCTGTGGTTGCGGCTGCACAAAACGTTGATTCTGACCAGATCAAGAAACTGACTCCGTGAACGGAAGGCTTGTGACTGTTATCGAAAAGAAGGGTGGCTATATAAGGGTGGCTGGTCACTAAAGTTTTTTTAAATTTCAGAAATTTTTTTGTAAATTTTTAGTTTGACTTGCACTGAATTGAATCAACCAGAGATGCGTAGTTCAGACAGTAGCTGCTGACAGATGAGGCAAACACACTTTGAAAACGTCATTGTTTCATTCCATATGAAAGCGTTTTTTGTCTTCTTACTTGGTCCAGCTCCCCCACTCATTTTAATACCCTTTCTTAAGTTTAAGAAAAAAAAAAAGAGGTTTAAAAGTTGGAGGTAAGTCGCTTATGTGTTAGTTTTGCTGCACTTAGCGCCGTTGTTTAGGCATGCGCAGTGACCTAAGCGTCAGAAAAACTCAGATTTCATCTGACTGGCTGCTCTGTATATCAATCAAGAAATTGGATGGATGATATATATTTTTTTTTATGTCACACGATCTACCAAAACTATCTTTGCGATCGACCAGTAGTTCGCGATTGATGTATTCAGTACCCCTGGTGTATAGCAAAAAAAAAAACTGAGGTGATTTGGTTTAAACCATGAAGGTATTACCTAATAAGTATCAATATAGTTTATCCATATGCATCTCAATTATTTGGTGACAGTTCTGAGATTAAGCTCGGTCTCCTCACCGACTTGTTTGGCCTCGACGGCTGCAGTGTACTCTCTGCTGAAGCTGAGCTCAGTGATGGCCACGTCGTCCAAAATGATGTTAAAGTCTCTGGCTCGTTCAAAAAGCTCTCTACGGATTAGCAGTGACACCTGCAGGACACAAAGGAGCACATTGCAGTTTTTCTAGAGGCCCAAGAAGCAGTCTCTAAATACATTCATTTTCAACACTCATACAAATCATATTAGTGCGTAAAGACCGCCAATCATCAGGACCAATGTAGCGCTGTGGCCAACTGGCAGTAGTTTCATAAAGGTCCTTGTGCACACATTTAAACAAACAATATCACCAAACACAGTGCAGGCCACACAGAATGGCTCAAGATAATTGACAATGTATTTCTGTGCCTTAGCAACCATGTTTTTTTTATTTAGTTATATTTATATAGCGCCTTTCCAGAGCTTAAGGACGCTTTACATATCAATTATTCATTCACTCCACAGTCACACACTGGTGGTGGTAAGCTACATCTGTAGCCACAGCTGCCCTGGGGCAAACTGACAGAGACGTGGCAGCCATTCCGCGCCTACGGCCTCTCTGACCAACACCATCAACATTCTAACACATTCATATGAGGCAAGGTGGGTTAAGTGTCTTGCCCAAGGACACAATGACAGTATGAACTGTGGGGAGAGCGGGAATCGAACCTACTACCTTCCGGTTGAAGGACGGCCGCTCTACCACTGAGCTACTGCCGCCCCAGACTAACATGGTCCAGAAAGTGGACCATGTTAGTCCACTTTCTAACTTCACTGGGCAGGGTCAGGCTGGATACAGTAAAGCAGGGTTCTCTCCACGTCTGTCAAGTTTAGCTGTTCCATCCTTGTACTGGGCTAGTTGATTAAAATGTTTTAGGGCTTTAATCCTCCATAATGTGAATCTGTTAGAGCTCTTTTGTTTGGTCCCAAAACAAAGGATGATTGCCCATGGAAAAATTGTGGAAGGCTAAGGAGCAAAATGTGGTGCTATTAACTAGGAATGCATTGATCCAGCTTTTTCAGTAAGGGTCCAGGTCCCATCCAAGTAGGGCTGGGCGATATATCGAATATACTCGATATATTGCGGCTTGTAGTCCGTGCGATGTAGAAAATTACTATATCCTGAAACTCTGACATTTTTTTCCCCTTTGTTTTTTCCCCCCTCTTGTCCTGTCCAGCATAGAAGCGCAAGCATAATGATCACCTTGATAACCGAAAAAGCTAATTTTATTTTATTTTTGATGCTTGTTTGTAGATTAAACTTTTACATACTCACGGTCTTTCCCTCTCACAGAGAGACAAAACAAACGCACAGAGTTACAAACGTCAGTCTGTACGCCCTCGACCAGCAGAAAGATAGCAGAAGATAGCCAGAAGAGCTACAAAGGAAGAAATCCCTGGGCAGCTTCTTTAAAACTGCAGCAACATCTTCCGCCACACTGTCGCAGAGAGAGCTTATTGAAAAAGAGTTGGCTGCCTACTTGCAGTCTGTTAATGTTGACAGCAGAGGTCGCACTATACTTTCTCACCTTCCGTCATTTTGACGGACGGAGTCGTAAAATTTCCGTCCTGGTCTATTACCTGTCATTTTTAATTTTCATACTTTAATAATACTTATAATGGCTTTTTGTTTTACTCACGTTTCAAGAAATTTCAAGACGAGTATAGGACAGAATATTTGTTTTAAGTATTACAGATAACGTTACACAAAAAGTGAAAGGATATTTTGTGAGTGAACTCTAGAGCACGCAGTATATTACACAATGATTCCGACAAAAATGAACTAAACTTAATTCCATCGCTGTTGTTGTGCCCTGACCAGTCCGTTACTTGTGTTAGTTTTTCTACAGATGTTGCAGAACATTTTTCCCTTCTTTCCACCTCAGCCACGTAACATCTGTTCCCACTGAACACTCCCTCTTCTTCACCTCCTTTTTGCCGCTTGTCCCGTAACACCTGTCAGTGACTGTTCATTGTTCTCCGTTTGTCCTTCTTCACCCTCCACTGCATCATGTCCTCTTTTTTTACATTTACATTTATTCATTTAGCAGACGCTTTTTATCCAAAGCGACTTACATTACATTACCAGTGTTACAGTCACTGGAGGCAAGGTGGGTTAAGTGTCTTGCCCAAGGACACAACGACAGTATGAACTGTGGGAAGAGTGGGAATCGAACCGCCTACCTTCCGGTTGAAAGACGACCGCTCTACCCACTGAGCTACTGCCGCCCCATTTTTCACCTTTATTTACAGTATCAGAACTTTTTGGCGGTTTGAAAAAACTACTCGCACTCAACCGCGCGTGACAACAGACAACACGATTCAAGATAATTGCTGATTGATATGTACATTCGCCACCAACTGGTCAGGAGTAGGCATTACAATAGATCACCCGCAGAATAATCCGTCAAAATGACAGATGGCATTCAGATTTTTCTGTCCCTGCTAAAAAAACGTCAATGACGGGAAATATTCGGTATTGTGTTTTATAAATACACTTTCTTTTCCAACATTTGATTTCCTATTATGCAGCCAATTTTTTGCTGATTTTGAAATTACCTGTGACATCCTGCACAAAAGCACATTATATATATTTGTTTTGAATATCCTAGTGGCATTATGCACAACAGGTGCACTTTAATTTAGTGTTGTTTTGAAATGTCATCTTAATGACAACATGCACAAAAGGGCACTTTATTTGTTTTAAATTATTGTAGTGGCATTATGTACAAGAAGTGCACTTTAATTTTGTGTTTTGAAATGCCATGTGAGTTACAGCATGCACAAGCGTGCCCTAATGTCTTGTTTTGAAATGCTGTCTCTAACAATTTTGCACAAAACATGCACTTTCTGTTGACAATTTTATGTTTGTTTACTGTTTAATAAATACAATTATGTTAACTTTGACTTTAGTTGTAATATCCCCTTTTTTGCATGAAAGTTTAAAATTAGCATATATTAATGCAGTATGAACAAGAATGTTTAAATGTATACATATAGAATCATCGTACTGGTGTGATTGTATGCATTAAAGTTTTAATTCAAGGCTAAGGCAAAATATCGATTATATATATATATATATATATATATATATATATATATATATATATATATATATATATATATATATATATATATATATATATATATATCGTGACATGGCCTAAAAATATTGCGGTATTTATAAAAGGCCATATCGCCCAGCCCTACATCCAAGTATCTGTTGGTCAGAGATACTGATCCAATCAGATGGCTCGTTAACCAAATACTTTAGTAGTGACTTAAAAATTTAAACATCTGTCATTTTGACGGCTAACTCTGAGGGTGATTTATTTATTCCTACTCCTGTTTAATTGGTGGTGACATATATACTGCATTCTATACCTGCTTGTTCAAGCACAAAATATATTTTTTCTGTCTGCAAAAAAAAAAAGAAAAAGTAACAATCGAGTAACTTTCCTCTATACTCGTCTTGTAAATTCTTAAAAACGCGAGTAAAAAGAAAGGCTATTATAAGTATTATTGAAGAATAAAAATTCAAATGACAGGTAATAGATGGACAGAATTGTAAAATTTGTCAATCAAAATGAGGGCGTGTGAGAAAGTGTAACGCAACATTTTGATCCAATCCAGCTGGTATTTTAATATACAACATATAAATCCCCTAGTGTTGGTCACATAGCCAATATAAAAGGTGGCTGGTAAAATGAAACGTAAAAGTATTATATTTTATTGTAATAAATTTGGTAGGAATGAGCAGCTCTTTTACTATTGCATCGACACATATGAAAACTAAACTAAAGAAAAGGTATGAAATGAAAAAATATATATATATATTTTATTTACAATTCTTGTGGTGTTGTAATCCAGAGATCAGCATTGGTCAGACCAAAGGGAAGAGAAATTATTATCCTCAATAAACCAATTGATCAAACTTTATTTTATAAATTTCTAAACTGGACTTTATAAGTACTGGAATGAAAGAATGGAATGAAGTGCATGAAAAGGGTAAATTAAAAAGATGACTTCATTCAAGCGGAGTTTTGTGTCGGTGTGATTATTTCACTCCAGGTCAAGACTTAAGTTCACCGTAAGATTCTCCATCAGATTATTTCTGGTTGATATTGCCTTATAATCTGGTTTTTACCTGTGCTCTCTGAGTGATGAGTTGCGAGGCGTTGAACTTGGCCACCACACTCTTTAGGACTTCGTTGACGATGGAGGGCAGAACTCTCTCGTCGTAGTCCATGCCCAGAGTCTGATACAGGACTGGGAGGTTAGAGGCCATGGGTCGGGACAGGACCCGCAGGGTCAGGTTTACCATCTGAAGGTCTGTGAGAAGGAAAGTATTGCGGAATTACATTCAACATGGGCTAACATAAGCTTTTTCTGGGCATTAACAGTGATGAGATGGTGTCTTTAAATGTTAGACCTATCTAAAGCCAGAGTAGGAGAAGCAGGAGAAAATGAATGAATGAACCCTCATCCACTGTGTGTTTATTTTATTTTTCCACAAAAAGACAATCTTTACTGGGTTGATTGGTTTGCTTTTCATGACTTTTAGGGTGTATTTATACTCCAATACCAAGAGACTTTATCGATTCATGAATTAATAATGTCTCTTGGTATTAGAGATAAAACGTCTTCACATTGAAAACTGAGTCCGGATGCTTTTGCTTTAATCTTTATACCAAGATGACCGGGATGAGTGAGAACCTTTACAGACTTGGGGAAACTAAGCATTACGTGATGTTTTCATTTAATTTATGAGCCTCTTCCTGTTTGAGCTCATCTTTGGTCCACTTGAGGTTCACACTTGAATGGAACCGTACCAGAGTTTAGTTTTCTTTTATTTTGTGGGTTGCCATCTGAGAAGTTTGGAAACCCCAGTTATAGATGACTGTAAAACAGGTCTTATACAGTATATTCCAGCAGGTCTGGGATTACACAGTAGAACAAATCTGATCAACATTTGCAATCTAAAACATCTTTGATTACTGTTAATGAACATTCATGTTTGTAGTTTTTTTTTTTGTTTACCTGTTATAAGAATTTTATTCTTATAATTGTGTATATTGTTTATAGTTAGTTGGTGCTCATAGTTCTCTACAGGTCATGTCAAATCATGTTATGTCCTCCATGTTATTCCAAGCATGGTGTAGACATAACTAAAGACATGGCTTGCCGGAGGACTTCTGCACCTGGAGCTGGGGCCTTGAGGGGAGGGTGTATGCAAGATACGCCTCCCACTGACAGCCCCCAGTGATATAAAATGTAATGTTTTGTTTACTTAGGTAAGCAAAACGCACTATGTACCTTTTGTATATATCTGTGTACTTTGCTTCTCCTTGCAAGGAATAAAACCTGGCCTTTCGCTTTTTATAATATAATCTGTCTCCGTGTCTCTCTGGATAATATAAGGATATAGAATTCTTTTGGACATATAGAATTCTTATAACAACCAGTTAGGTTTTACTGCAGCTTTAGTTGGTGTTGTGCAGAGAAATAATCCCGGAAAAGAGGAAGGAGTGGATTTATGTCATAACACCTCCTGCCTCGATCACACCACTGAGCCACATTGACAGAACACCTCTGATATGAGAATAAATTTACTGTGATAAAATTATTAAAAGTTGTAATATATTGAGAAAAAAAGTTGTGTTAGTCAATAAAAGCGGACACTCACTGGGTACTAAAGTCTTTAAATATATCACATTGACAGTTTTGGCTTAAGTATAAAAAAGGTGGGTAAACTTACAGCTTGTGGTCAATTGAGTTTTCTGCTGCCATAAATATTCACAATTTAAACCTGAAGAGTTTAACTCCTTAAACAGTCTGCAATTGTGTGTTTACTGGGTAAACGACGGTGGAGCAGCCAGAGGCATGTGGGTTAACTCAGTAGGTTAGGTTGTTGTACCTTTGCTGCCTGTGAGTGAGGAGATCTTTCTGGGTTTGGCTCTAATGTCGTAGATGATGGGATACTGGAACCAAGGAATCCTGAGAAAAAACGCAAAACAAGAACCTATGACCAGAACAACTATAACCAATATATTGGTGAATCAGTACAAACATGGTTGGTTCCTTTCTAATGGTGAGGTAATAACATTTGTGTGTGTAAAAGAACACCAATATGACAATTATTACATGATTTTTTCCAAATCTTAAAAATATCCAATAATGGAAAATATAAGATAAAGGGACTAGACATTCACTTACATTTAAGAACTAGGATTGCCCTGTATGAAGACCGCTGGTGTACCAAAATGTCTAGAACATTCATAGCAACTTTCATAGCGCCTGTAGATGTGCTTGGTACCTGAAATGCAGTCCCTCGGTGAGCACTGTGTCCATCTGCATTCCTCCAATTCTGTTAAAGACAATGGCCCTCTGACCTCCTTCAACTGGAACACAAGTTAGAGTTAGAGATAGAGATACTAGACACATGCTGTTCAACATCAAACACAAATGGATCTGAAAAAAAAAAACCAAAAAACAAGAATAAGACTTCTGATATAAGGACAGTGAGGACCTGTGTAGGTGGCCTCTTTTACACCATAAGCCAAAGCAGCTGCTCCGATCAGCAGTTTAAGTCCAGTCCCCACTCCACGAGGACCAGACGACATCCTGCCAGCAATCTGCCGCAGCTGCTGCAGAAAACCCTGTGAACACATAGGTGTGTCTGATTAAACACCACATTTAGTGTTTCTGTGACTTGACAGAAAAGAAAAAAAAAAGAAAATTCTGAACAATACTGTTTATAGAGCCACAGAGTATATAATAGGGTTAGGGTTAGAGATATATATAATAATTATATTATATATATATATATATATATATATATATATATATACACTCGTCGATCATTTATTTGTGACGCACTGTTCTAATCGTCATGCGTCACCCTTCCCTTGGACAGTGATGAAGAAGTAGCCTACTCTAGCTGCCACTGAGATCCAGACCATGAAGACAAAGTATTTCCCTCCTGTTAGGCATTCATTACCAAGCAAACAAGATCTCGGAGTAAATGATACGGTCTTTCCCAACCAATGAACACAAAAAGTATAAGCTACTGGCTATCCGGAAAGGTTTGATGACAACATACTCCCCAGGAGAGTAGTAGCCAACCGTGTCGTTGAGACAGTTACTTAAGATATACCCTGTTTCATCCTAATGGTGTTCAGTAGTATATGTTTTTCTTTCTGAAGTGTTTGATGAAAAAACGCAGGCCACTCTCCAACCGTTAGCTTAGCATAGAAACTCACGTGCGTAACAGTTAGGGGCTTTAACCGTCACGACACCGCGTTTACAGGGCGGGAAATGTCAGTGAGCGTTCCACGGTTAGAGTTAATTTTGTCAAGAGTGTTGTTTTATAATGAATGTAGAATAAAATACTTACACCGGGTTCTTTATCAGCCATGATCGTCCTCTTCTGTTAAAGGTCAGTCGTGACGTACTTCCTGCGCGCGGTGCACCAAGGGAGATGTAGGACAAAAACTTTGGCAAGCGTGTTCTCTTTTTATTTCTAAATAACCAGTTTCTTAAAAAAGGAATGCAATGTGTGAAAGTCTGGTGTCTGATTTCTGCCTTTCAACATAAAATTACTTATTTCGTCTAATTCTTCACAATAAAATCTTAATGTAAAGGCGTTTGTAACACCACCTGCTGGGTGTTTTGTGAAATAGTTTTTCATTTCTTACCAATTTCTATTTTGAATCGTCTGTTTTATACACTCTTATATTTGAATGTGAAATCATTATAAATTGAGTTTGAGTTTAAGTATAGTTAAACCATAATACTTTAGCTTATGTCAAAAGCAAAATGATGTTATAATGATCTGCAAACAGCGTGAAGTCAACACTTGTGTCAAGTGTATTTTTTTACTCAGAGAACTCTAAAACACAAGACATTAATACATTTTAACATCCTATAATTTTTAATATTATATATATTTTGTATTCTAAAATACAATATATATATATATATATATATATATATATATATATATATATATATATATATATATATATATATATATAATATTAAATAATATATTGAAGATTCTAACACAAACAAAATAAATAATTTTCTTTAATTTCCAATAAGCCAACACATGAAACCATTTCAACCTGGAGAGACTCAAAAGAAAAGCATGATGCAAATGAATTATTTATTAATAGATTAATTTATACTGGGCTATATAAATAAAATTTGATTTAGGCTGGACTTCGGGACTGATGCTGAGCTTCTCCACCTCCTCTAGGGTTTGTGCCGTGGACTCTGGATTCTATTGGCCAGACTTACTCTCTGAGCTGCCTCTTGTTTTGCATCTGTTAATTGACGAGAATAGAGTTCAGAAGTTATGTTTCAACAATTATATTAATCTGTATGTATATTGTTATAAAAATGTGGTTAAAGATTTTTTTTTTTTTTTGTCTTTTATTTATCAAAAATGCAAAAGTTAAAAGAAAATTTTTGTACATTGATTGATTTGATTTTGATTTGATTGATTTTAATTTAATGACCACACAGCCAAGCTGGTGGAATTTGTTTTCAGTACAGCTCTTTGGTACAGGTTCCAGCATTACATTCAAACAAACAATAAACATATAAAAATAAAATAACGTACATATACATTCATGCCTAAATATACATATACATATACATCATGCCTAAACCACAGTCCTCAGCGTTCAGAGTTCAAAATGTTTATTGCTTTTGGGATGAAACTGTTTTTGAAGCGAGTTGTTTTGGAGGCGATTGTCCTGTAACGCCTCCCAGAGGGCAGTAGCTGGAAGGCGTAGTGTGCAGGGTGGGTGATATCAGAAATGATTTTGTGGGCTCTGCGTAGTGTCCGTTTGTGGTAAAGTGATTCAAGGGATGGTAGGGGTGAACCAATAACTTTAGATACTCTGTTGATAATGCGCTGTAGTTTCTTCCGGGGAAGTGTGTTAAGACTGCCAAACCAAACTGTGATGGATGTGGTGAGGATGCTTTCAACGATGGCCGTATAGAAGCGAAGCAGGAGATGAGACCTTACTCTGAACTTCTTGAGCTGTCGGAGATGGAAAAGTCTTTGCTGGGCTTTTTTGTAGATATGATCCGAGTTGATTTTCCATTTGAGGTTATTGCTAATATGGGTCCCAAGGAATTTGTGTGTATCAATGATAGAAATGGGTTCACCTTCAATGAGCACTGGAGTTTTGGGGGATGGCTGACGTCTTAGGTCGACGATGAGTTCTTTTGTTTTGGATGTATTGAGTAGGAGATCATGGTCTGTACACCAGGTCACTGCTTGGTTGATCTGTGCACGGTATTCAGTTTCTTGGTTGTTGATGATGAATCCTATGATGGTTGTGTCGTCCGCATATTTGTATAGGCCAACAGAACTATGGTGTGATGTAAGCTGGTTTGTGTAGAGAGAGAATAGCCATGGTGAGAGAACACAACCTTGAGGTGCGCCTGTACTGTGGAACAGGGGGGAGGATGTATAATTGTTAATCCTTACCCTCTGTTGCCTGTTCCAGAGAAAACTGTGAATCCAGTGACAGATGCATGGGTCGATATTCATGTCCAGTAATATATTAAAAAGTTTGGCCAGGTTTATTGTATTGAATGCAGAACTGAAATCCATAAATAGGATGCGGGCATATGTATTTGCGGACTCAAGGTGGTTCAGTATGTGATGAATTGCTAAGTTGACGGTGTCCTCAACTGACCTGTTGGCTCTGTATGCAAATTGGAATGGGTCCATGAGGGGGGTGGTGACAGTTTTTAGGTGATTGAGTATGATGCGCTCAAATGATTTCATGACTGCTGATGTCAAGGCAATGGGTCTGTAATCATTGAGGCAGGAGATGGTCTTGGTCTTAGGAACCACAATGATAATGGATTCTTTAAAGCACTTGGGTACTAAGTTTTGACAGAGGGAGGTATTGAAAATGTCAGCGAAGACCCCAGCCAGTTCAGCAGCGCAGTGGTGGAGAACAGTGGGGCTGATGTTGTCTGGACCGGGGGCTTTATTCCTCTTAAGTCCCCTGAAGATGCTGCTCACCTCCTCCTTGTGAATGGTAAAAGGGGGGGAGGGGAGGGGGTCGGGAGGAGATGGTGGTGTAGCCGGTACCTGCTCAAACCTCCCATAAAAGAAGTTGAGTGTATCAGAGAGCTGATCATCGCCGTCAGGTATGGGGGTGGGTTTCTTTTTATAATTTGTCATGTTTTGAAGTTTTTTCCAGATAAAACGTGTATCATTAGTGGTGATTTGTTCTTCTAGTTTAGTAGCATAATTGGATTTGGCTCTTCTTATTGCAGATCTCAGCATTAACATACATACATTCAAAACAACATTTTTTAAGCAAAAATCATATTTTCCGAAAACAAAATGTATCATTTTCTACTGATTTCACAAATCTCACCTTTTTCTTAACAAAAAACCCCCTGTTGATATTCGCCTTTAGCAGATGTTTGAACATTGCATTTTGAATATTTAACAGTTGCAATTTAAATTATAATTGTTTTTACATTTATCTATATTTTTTCCCATCATGCACCTTACATGCTTTCACTTTCATGCTCATTCCATCAGTACATTCACTCTGTTTTTTGACATTTGTTTGTCATGCATTTGTCCATACCTTGTTTGTTCTGAGAGTCTACCAGTTCAAAAGTTTATGTCCAACTGTCCGTTCGCAGTGACCTTGATGAAGGTGTTGTTGGCCTGAAAGAGTGTCAGGAAACGGTCATGCGTGTGAATAAATAACTGTATTAAGTGTGTTCTTACTAATCCCGTGTATATGGTCCAGTGGTCTCCATATCTTTTTTCGTGTAAGTGAATGTTCCGTACTATGAGAATGGTGTGTCTGGCTATGGCCAGAAGAAGGTTTATTGCTGCTGTGTTGGTCCGGGGTTGTTTTGTAGTTCCAAATAGGATAAGCCATATTCCGTCTAGGGTCCTTCCGTAAGTTGTTGGTGGGGGGAGTTTCAGACTGAATCTCCGCGCTAAGAGGTCTTCTAGCCGTGTCCAGAATCGCTTGACCGCTGGGCAGAGAGCCATGAGATGCAGTAGGTCCTCGGGGGGTCCACTGCACACTGGACACTCTCTGCCGTACTCCGCAGGGAATATTTTGTGTAGTACTGTGCATGTGTGTATTATTCTGTGTCGGAATTTGAAGTCAGTATTACTGACTGCTGGTGCTGTGTACCAATTTTGTATGTTTGCCCAGATGGATGCAGTGTTTTGTGCTGGAAATGTTTGTGACCATGTATGTTCAGCGGCTGGTCTCTTAAATGCTTTAGTCAACAGTACTTCGTATGCCTGCTTGGTTGTTATTTTGTTCAGCTTGATTTGTTTCTCCCTAATGGACACTGTGAAATCTAGTCTGGGCTCCTCCTCTGTGTCTGTGCTGGATAGTGGCCTCTTCATTATTTGACCCCACCTGGCTATGATTGTATTACTGATTTTTTCTAGTATTCCTTGCACTGCGGCCTTCCTGAAATTAACGTTTTTTTGTATTGAAACTTGTTCTTATTTTATCTATGTTGAATTCTCCTTTGTTGTCAAAAATGTCCTTTACAACCATCAGTCTGGCTTTTTCATATAATCCGCTGTGTATCATTTCTTTGCTGTCTGGGTGTTGCGTTAGGAGATCTGGGTTGAACCTTAGGGGTAATAAGCCAAGCTGTGTTGGGGTGGATATTGTTACCTCTGCTTGTTGCCTGATTCCTTGCCATGCTTCCCAGACCTCTCTGTCAAACCCACCTAGTTTGCTTCCCGCATTTTTTGAAAGTGATTGGCACAGGTTGTATAGACCATATTCTGAGATCTTTTGGATGCTGTTTTTTAAAAAGCTTTTCCATGGAGCTATACATGTAGTACTGAGTATTTTGCTCACCAGTTTTATCCTTAATGCCAGTTTTTTTGTTTCTATGTCGGTTAGGTTTAGTCCCCCTTCTTTGTCTTTTCCTATGATTGTTTTTATTGCAATTTGCCCTCTGTCCCTTTTCCACACAAAATTATTTATGAGATGGTTGAATTTTTTTATTATCTCATCCGGAATTTCGCATACTTTTAAAACGTGTATTATTCTGGATGTGCATAGCGCATTGAATACTAGCACTTTGCCTTTTAATGTTAGTTTCCTCAGTTTCCATGAATTTAATGTGTTTTCTACTTTTTGTATTAGCTCTTCCCAACTTTTATCTCTACATTGCTCTTCTTCCTTTCCCATTAAAATTCCCAGGACTTTATATGCATCTCTTGCTATTTTGAAGTTCCATTGACTTGTTTCTTCTCTTGTTGTGCCACAGAAAGCGATTTGTGTTTTTTCGTAATTTACTTTAGCTCCTGAGGCTCGACAGTACATGTTTAGTTCATGTATGGCAGTATTTAAGCTTTCCATGTCTTTTATTAATAGATTAGTATCGTCTGCATATTGCAGTATTTTGTACTTTTCTCCACTGGGCACTTCAATCCCTTTTATATCTTTGTTTTTCTTTATCATTTCCCCCAGTGGTTCGACCGCTAGACTGTACAAAAGCGATGACAAGGGGCAGCCCTGTCTCACCGATCTTCCCAATTTGAAGGCTCCAGTCAAAAACCCATTACACTTGACTCTACTCTTTGCGTTGCTATACAACATTTCAATCCAGTTAATGAATTTTGTTTTAAAATTGCACTTTTTTAAAACCTCCCACAAGAACTGGTGCTCCACCCTGTCAAAAGCTTTACTGAAATCTACGCTTACGTGTATCCCTTCCGTGTTGTGCATATGTTTGAGTATGTATTTCATTGATAGTGCAGTGTCTGAAATGTCTCTCCCGGGTATGCTGTATGCTTGTGTATTAGAAACCAACTTACCTATGACTCTTTTCAATCTGTTTGCTAATGTTTTTGCTAGTATTTTGTAATCTGTATTCAATAAACTTATGGGTCTATAGTTCTCTAGTTTTGTTTCTTCTCCTTTTTTGAAAAGGAGGGTTACGATACTTGTTGCGAATGTTTTTTATGTTCTTTGTTCTTTCTCCATGTCTGCGTATATTTTATGTAAAATGGATGCCAGCTGGTGCGAGAATGTTTTGTAAAATTCCGCCGTTAGTCCGTCTGCGCCAGGGCTTTTGTTGTTGTTTAATTCTTTTATGGCTATTTTTAGTTCATCTATGGTGACGGGAGCATCGCATGCTTCTGCATCTGCCTCTTCCAGTTTCCTGTCTAAGGCTTTTATTGCTGTATTTAGATGATTCTGAGATATGCTTTGTGACTTGAATAAGTTTGAATAGAAATTTTCTGTTTCTTCTAGTATGTCTTCAATTTTAGTTTTTTCTTCCCCCGTGCTGCTGCTTATTAGTCCTTTGATGTGTTGCCGTGTTTGCCTTTGTTTTTCCAACCCAAAAAAGAAGGCTGTTGACCTTTCGCCTTCTACAGTATATTGAGCTTTCGCTCTTATCATTGCCCCTTTGCACTTGGTTATTTCTTTTTGCTCTAGTTTTGCTTTTAGTTCTTGATATTCCTCACTTACCTCTCCTCCATCTACAGCCATTTTGTCACCAAGACTCAGCAGTCTTTCCCTCATTTTCCTTTCCCCTTCATTCTCTCTCCACCTCTTTTGTTTACTGAAATTTATGGCAGTCCTTTTTATTCGTACTTTGGTTTGTTCCCACCACTCTATTGTGCTTTCCAGTCCTTTTATCTCAGTCTCCCAATTTTTTAACAGTCCGTCCATATGTTTTATGAATAGTTTGTCTTTTAGTAGGGAGTTGTTCAGTACCCACAGTCCTCCATTTCTCTGGGCCCCTGTAATTGTTAGAGTCACTGATAAACTGGCGTGGTCGCTTAGGTTTGACCATGTGTACTTCACCTCCCCCAGTGTACGTACTAGGTTTGCGGAAAGCAGGCAGAAGTCGATTCTGGATTGTTTTAGTTTACCTAAAGCTACCTGTCTCCGTGAAAAAGTTATTTTATTGAGGTTTTGGGTTCTCCAGGCATCTATTAGGCCTGTGTTGCTCATTATGTTTTGTAGTTCTGTTCGGCTTGTGTCGAATTTGTATATGTTGTTTTTGCTTATGTCTAGTTTGCTAAGTGTAGTGTTAAAGTCTCCTATTATGATTTTTTTTTTCATTTATGAATTTTGTTATGTATGTGAAGAAATTCCTCCTTTCTGGTATGTTGTTGGGTGCATATATGTTAATTAGCCTTAAGTTTGTTTTCCCTTTGAAATCTAGGACTAGTAGACGCCCCTGTGGGTCAGAGTGTAACAGAGTTGGGGTCCCCAGGGGACCTGGTTTTACTATTATTGCTACACCACTTGACTTTGCAGTCCCTAGTGCAGCAAATACAGTCCCCACCCGCATGGCTTCTACAGCTTGTACATGTTCCCGCCCCCACCATGTCTCCTGTAGGCATAGGATATCCCACCTGCAGGTGTGTAAAGCACTATATGTTTTTACTTGGCTGCGAAGGCCTCGTGCGTTTAAAGAGACGAGGGACTGAGTCATGCTGAGGGGCTTAGAGAGTTTTCACCTAGATCTTATTTGTGTTTCTTTGTGGCTTTCCTCCCCCCTTCATTTTCATATTGTCTTTTCTTTTGTTCATTTGTTTCTGCGTCCAAAGGCACTTGTTCTGCCTCCGTTTCTCGTGTATTATCAGCGGCAGATGGAGCTGGACTTACGCGCACTGGCGTTAGGATTTGGGCTTTTGGCATGTGTATAATTCTTATGTTGCACGGGGTCGTTTGCATTTCGGGGGGTTTTCCCCCAGGTGTTTTCCCCACCTCAGTGCCCGATTTTCCCTCCGTGTCATTTAGCCTTACGTTCATTATTAGGCTAATATATCTATATATCAATAAATTATATGTTTGCAATAGTGTGCGCTAGTAAATATAAAAATGGATCTATCAGCCCCTCCGCCCAATATCACCACCAGCCGCCACTGGTTAAAAGCGTCTTTATTTTGGCTGTGTGACCTTGATTCTGTACATTCTCTTGCGTAATGGCCCTGCTTTCCGCATAACCTGCATAAGAACTCTGGGCAGTCTCGGTACACATGATCAGGTTGTAGGCATCCTCTACACACTTTTATTTGTCTGTCATGTAAAACTCTGAAGAACTCTGGACCAGCCGCTGTGATGAAACGTGCGGAGTACGGCAGTGATTTTATAGTGTCAGTGAACCTTACCTTGACATATCTGGTCCCGTCAGCCACGTCCGTCCCCGGCCACACTCTCCGCCGCACTCTGGAGACCGCCGTAACTCCCCAGGCTTTCAGCTTGTCCAGTATTTCTCCGTCCTCAATGTAAACTGGCAGCCCCATAAAAGATACGACCAGCTCATCCAAAGTGATCTCCTTTCCGTGTATTTGTGCTTCTCCCACTTTAAAACCGTCCAAAAGCTTTTCCTTGGCTTGTAAAGTTGACACTGTTACTTCGTATTTGTCCACATTTATCATTCTGCATCCCATTATGTCTCCACATGCTCCTTTAGCGGCTCTGATTAAGTTCATTGCTGTTACTTCGCCTCCCACAATGTCCAGCACAACCGTCATCTCCTTCTCATACATTTTCATGCTCTGATTTTCCGCTCCTTTCGTCTTCTCCTTTCCTGCTTCTTTGTTTTGCATGCTTTTCTCTTTTGCTCCTTTCTCTGCTCCTGTCTCCGTGCTCGTCTCCATTTCCGCCTCCATTTCTCGTCCCGCTGAGCTTACGCTCATCAAAAACAAAACTTAAAGCGCTCCTCCACAGCAAACAGTGCTGGGAGGAGGTGAAAAACACTTTAAACTCAAAATGAACTTAAAGAGCAGCTTCAAAAACGCTGTATAGTTCCGAAGAAATAGAGTTTGTCTCAAACAACTCCCGCACACACACTTCCCTCGCGGCAGCAGGTGCCTGCAATCAGCTCGTGATCAGGTCACGCACACTGTCTGATGGGGAATAGGGTTAGGGTTAGGGCGGAGGTTCTGCCTCTGTCTCCTATTGGAGACAGGGGGTCGTCCCCGAGGAGGAACGGTAGGTGCACGGGCCCTCTCTCTGCTGCCAGCCGACCACTGTCGTGTCCCTGGTGATGTCTGGGACGTGTGTCAGCGTCCCTGGGCCAGTCATAAACCATATCCATAAGATATGTAGTGTTTGTTGTTGTTTGTTTGTAAAATTATTTTTGTTTTTTTGTTTTTTTAAATTTTTGTTCTTTATGTTTTTATAAAAAATAAAAATTCAAAAAATAAAAATTTAAAATTAAAATATTTAAAATAAAAACCTTTGCTCATCACCGTTTGAATTTTCCACAGGTGACATTTTCCTATAGCGCAGAGCGGTTTCGGGGAGAGCGTTACTGGCGAGGCCCGACCCTTTACAGCGTGATGATATTAGTTATTAGTTGTGCACGCATCCTTCACGTGAGTACTTCATTGGAGAAAAACCCTGTGCCTCTGTCATTGGGTAGGACATTAAAAATGTTCTTTGTGATACTGTTCTTGTATATAAAATTTTCACTAAAAGCTGTTTTGCACAGACATTCATTGCAGCCCACTTTGTTATTGTTCATTGACTTGAAGGGGCTGGTGTCTTATTTGCAAAGTTTACAGTATAGTATGTAGTATGTAGACATTTCCATTTTATTTATTCTAATTTTATCCTATCAAAATGTTCTTGTGATAATGTTCTTGTGGAAGTGTTTGTAGTAAAGCTGTTTTGCACAGAAATTCATTGCAGCCAGCTTTGTTTTTGATGTTTATTTGTGAGTAGGTATTGTATGAATAACATGTAGCTACACACACACACACACACACACACACACACACACACACACACACACACACACACACACACACACACACACACACACTTTGTACTAAATGTAAATCCAAAATAGTGATGTCACTGTCTAAGCAGAGGATTTGTGCAACCCTATGGAATATAGTCCACACATGACAAATGAGGTAATAATCAATATTTTCAGAATAATTCAAACTCAGATATTGGTGATATCTGAGTTTTAATTATTAGGTTAGTTAGGTTAGTTAGGTTAGGGTTAGGTTTGAAGGTAAGTAGTCAGTCCCGTAAAGGGACTAGACAAAGTGCACGGCCTCAACAGTCCCTGGGTCCCAAGAGCAAGGTTTTGCTTTTGTATATTTTTCTGAAGTTTTTGTTTTACTATTTTTTAGTTTTTAATTTTATCTTTTCTCCTTTTTTAGGTTGCATGCAGATAGACAGTTTGACAACGTGACCTTTCTTTTGTCTTCATCAGGTCTTGTTTACTGTCTGATGGGGACTGAGAGGACTTGCTCAGTGGAGCTGCTTTTATACCCTCACCATGGAGCCTATTTGGTCACATGATGCGGGCTTTCGCTTTGAGAGTTTTTGTTAACGTGACATGTTGCCCCATGAAATAAAATGCCCTTATCCATGATTTTTAATTTATTGGTAGAAGCATTTTGTTCTACTTGGTCTTATATTCATTTTAATTTTGTGGCAGAAGCATTTTGTCCTGCAGTGCTCAAATTGTGGCAGAAGCATTTTGTCCTGCGAAGACCAATATCCAACTACGAGAAGCATTTTGTTCTACGGTCTCTGGTTAAGGTTAGCCAGGTTACTCAGGTTAAGGTTAGCCAGGGATCCATATCGGGTTATCAAAATTAGGTATCCCAGGTACTGAAGGAGGCACTGGTTAGGTTTGAAGGTAAGTAGTCACCCCGGAAGGGACTAGACAAAGTGCAGGCCTCGCCAACAGTCCCTGGGTCCCAAGAGCAAGGTTTTGCTTTATATTTTTCTTTTTGAAGTTTTTTGTTTTACTATTTTTTAGTTTTTAATTTTATCTTTTCTCCTTTTTTTAGGTTGCATGCAGATAGACAGTGGCTTTGACAACGTTTCGACCTTTCTTTTGTCTTCATCAGGTCTTGCCTACTGTCTGATGGGGACTGAGAGGACTTGCTCAGTGGAGCTGCTTTTATACCTCACTGGCAGGCGGAGCCATTTGGTCACATGATGCGGGCTTTCGCTTGAGAGTTTTTAACGTGACATGTTGCCCCATGAAATAAAATGCCCTTATCCATGATTTTTAATTTATTGGTAAAGCATTTTGTTCTACTTGTGGTCTTATATTCATTTTAATTTTGTGGCAGAAGCATTTTGTCCTGCAGTGCTCAAATTGTGGCAGAAGCATTTTGTCCAAGACCAATATCCAACACGTAGAAGCATTTTGTTCTACGGTCTCTGGTTAAGGTTAGCCAGGTCCACTCAGGTTAAGTTAGCCAGGATCCAGGGTTATCAAAAATTAGGTATCCCAGGTACTGAAGGAGGCACTGGCTGGTTAGGTTTGAAGGTAAGTAGTCAGTCCCGTAAGGACTAGACAAAGTGCACGGGCCTCGAACAGTCCCTGGGTCCCAAGAGCAAGGTTTTGCTTTTGTATATTTTTTTTGAAGTTTTTGTTTTATTTATTTTTAGTTTTTAATTTTATCTTTTCTCCTTTTTAGGTTGCATGCAGATAGACAGTGGCTTTGACAACGTTTAACTTTCTTTTGTCTTCATCAGGTCTTTTACTATCTGATGGGGACTGAGAGGACTGTGGAGCTGCTTTTATATCTCACTGGCAGGAGCCTATTTGGTCACATGATGCGGGCTTTCGCTTTTGAGAGTTTTTGTTAACGTGACATGTTGCCCCATGAAATAAAAATGCCCTTATCCATGATTTTTAATTTATTGGTAGAAGCATTTTGTTCTACTTGTTCTTATATTCATTTTAATTTTGTGGCAGAAGCATTTTGTCCTGCAGTGCTCAAATTGTGGCAGAAGCATTTTGTCCTGCGAAGACCAATATCCAACAGAGAAGCATTTTGTTCTACGGTCTCTGGTTAAGGTTAGGGCCAGGTCCACTAGGTTAAGGTTAGCCAGGGATCCATCGGGTTATCAAAAATTAGGTATCCCAGGTACTGAAGGAGGCACTGGCTGGTTAGGTTTGAAGGTGTAGTCAGTCCCGTAAAGGACTAGACAAAGTGCACGGGTGCCAACAGTCCCTGGGTCCCAAGAGCAAGGTTTTGCTTTTGTATATTTTTCTAAAGTTTTGTTTACTATTTTTTAGTTTTTAATTTTATCTTTTCCCTTTTTAGGTTGCATGCAGATAGACAGTGGCTTTGAAACGTTTACCTTTCTTTTGTCTTCATCAGGTCTTGCCTACTGTCTGATGGGGACTGAGAGGACTTGCTCAGTGGAGCTGCTTTAATCACTGGCAGGCGGAGCCTATTTGGTCATGATGCGGCTTTCGCTTGAGAGTTTTTGTTAACGTGACATGTGCCCCATGAAATAAAAATGCCCTTATCCATGATTTTAATTTATTGGTAGAAGCATTTTGTTCTACTTGTGGTCTATATTCATTTTAATTTTGCAGAAGCATTTTGTCCTGCAGTGCTCAAATTGTGGCAGAAGCATTTTGTCCTCAGACCAATATCCAACTCACGAGAAGCATTTTGTTCTACGGTCTCTGGTTAAGGCAGCCGGTCCACCCAGGTTAAGGTTAGCCAGATCCATATCTTATCAAAAGAATGTTAGGGGGGGAAGGTAGGGTTAGGGTAGGAGGAGGAGGTTAGGTTAGGTTAGAGGAGGTTAGAGGGGGTTAGGTTAGGTTAGGTTAGGGTTAGGTAGGTTAGGATGCCAGGGTAAACCCATGCCCTCACCACCGCCTTGAATATCTCTGGCTAGGAAGGGTAGAGGGCTGAAATTTGGTGAGCGTGCGCCGCTGAGAGCTTTCCGACGAGGTGTCATTTGGGGCCGGACCTCGGGAAGGTCATGACCCAAAATTGACCTTTGCTCATCACGGCTTGAATATTTCCATCAGGAAAAGCCTATAGCGCTGAGATGTGAGCCTGTTCCTGGCCGAGGGCTTTCCGCAGATACGTCCGAGTAGCTACGGTCCCGGAGTTGTGGTGAGTCGGGGGTCCCCATTGTAAGTCAATGGGGCGGCCGAGGGGTGAAATTTGCCAGCAGCCAAATCCACCCAGGAAAGTGCTGTGCGTTTGCCCATTTGGAGTCGACGGACCCCTTTGAAAGGGTTTTTGCAATACCCGGCCGACCTGAAGGTGGCTGGCGCGAGCGCTGAACGGTGGAGGGCCACGGTGCCGAGTGGGTTCGGTCGAGTTTGCCTCGGCGGCTCCTAGTGGAAGTCAGAGGAGGGTCAGAAGTGGTTATAGGCTAGGTTTAGGTATAGGACGGCGTAGCCCTGGCACGGCTACCCCTAAAGCGCCACGGCTTTCCAGCGGTACCAAGCACGTCACTAGGACCTGGGTAGATACGGGCAGTCCGGGTCCCCATTGTAAGTCAATGGGGCGCCGAGGGGTGAAATTTGCCAGTGTTCAAATCCACTCCAGGAAAGTGCTGGGAGCGCGCCCATTTGGAGTCGAGGACCCTTTGAAAGGGTTTAATACCCTGGCCGACCTGAAGGTGGTGCGGGAGCGCTTGAACGGGTGGAGGGCCACGCGCCGTGAGTGGGTTCGGTCGAGTTTCCTCGGCGGTTAGTGTCAGAGGGCAGGGTCAAGTCATAGGTAGGTTCGGAGTTAGTTACTCTGGTTAGGTTAGGCAATGGGAGGGATGGTTACGTTATTAGGTTTAGGTTAGGTTTAAGGTTAAGGTTAGCAATAATTAGGGTTAGGTTAGGGGTTAGGGGGGTTAGTTAGGCACAGGTAAAATGCCCTCACCACCGCCTTGAATATCTCTGGCTAGGGGTGTAGAGGGCTGAAATTTGGTGAGCGTGCCCCGCTTGAGAGCTCCGACGAGGTGTGGGGCCGACCTCGGGAAGGTCATGACCCAAAATTGACCTTTTGCTCATCACCGCTTGAATATTTCCATCTAGGAAAAGCCTATAGCGCTGAGATTCGTGAGCCTGTTCCTCTGGCCGAGGGCTTTCCGCAGAGGTCGACGTCCGAGTGCGAGCTACGGTCCCGGAGTTGTGGTGAGTCTCCCCATTGTAAGTCAATGGGGCGGCCAAAATTTGCCAAAGTGTTTCCAAATCCACTCCAGGAAAGTGCTGGGGAGCGCGTGGCCATTTGAGTCGAGGGACCCTTTGAAAGGGTTTTATTGCAATACCCGGGCCGACCTGAAGGTGGCGCTGTGGCGCGGAGCACTTGAACGGGTGGAGGGCCACGGGTGTGCCGTGAGTGGGTTCGGTCAGTTTCTCTCGGCGGCTCCTAGTGGAAGTCAGAGGCAGGGTCAGAAGTGGTTATAGGCTAGGTTTAGGTACATGACGGGCGTAGCCCCGGCACGGCCTCTAAAGCGGCCACGGGCTTTCCAGCGGTACCAAGCACGTGTCACTAGGACCTTGGGTCGGCGAGATACTAAGTCCGGTCCCCATTGTAAGTCAATGGGGCGCCGAGGGGTGAAATTTGAAAGTGTTTCCAAATCCACTCCAGGAAAGTGCTGGGGAGCGTTTGGGCCATTTAGTCGACGGGACCCCTTTGAAAGGGTTTTTTGCAATACCCTGGCCGACCTGAAGGTGGCGCTGGGGAGCGCTTGAACGGGTGGAGGGCCACGCGGGGTGTGCCGTGAGTGGGTTCGGTCGAGTTTGCCTCGGCGGGCTCCTAGTGGAAGTGAGGGCAGGGTCAGAAGTGGTTATAGGCTAGGGTTTAGAGTTAGGTTACTCTGGTTAGAAAATGGGAGGGATGGTTAAGGTTAGGTTAGGTTAGGTTAGGTTAAGGTTGGGTTAGGCAAGGGAAGGGATGGTTGGTTAGGATTATAGTCCTGGTTAGGTTAGGTTGCTAAGAAGAAGAAGGGTTAGGAAGTTAGTTAGTTAGGTTGTGGTTAGGGGCAGGTTAGGTTAGGTTAGGTTAGAAGAGTTAGGGGTTAGGTAAGAAGGTTAGTTAGGGTTAGGTTAGGTAGGGGTTAGGTTAGCAGGGTAAACCCATGCCCTCACCACCGCCTTGAATATCTCTGGCTAGGGGTGTAGAGGGCTGAAATTGAGCGTGCCCCCGTGCTGAGAGCTCCGACGAGGTGTCATTTGTGGGGCCGGACCTCGGAAGGTCATGACCCAAAATTGACCTTTGCTCATCACCGCTTGAATATTTCCATCTAGGAAAAGCCTATAGCGCTGAGATTCGTGAGCCTGTTCCTGGCCGAGGGCTTTCCGCAGAGGGGTCGTGTCCGAGTGCGAGCCACGGTCCCGGAGTTGTGGTGAGTCGGGGGTCCCCATTGTAAGTCAATGGGGCGGCCGGAGGGTGAAATTTGCTGTTTCCGCCCCAAATCCACTCCAGGGAAAGTGCTGGGGAGCGTGCTGGGCCATTTGGAGTCGACGGACCCCTTTGAAAGGGTTTTATTGCAATACCCGGCCGACCTGAAGGTGGCGCCAGGCGCAGCGAACGGGTGGAGGGCCACGCTGCCGTGAGTGGGTTCGGTCGAGTTTTTTCGGCCCTGTGGAAGTAGGAGGGTCAGAAGTGGTTATAGGCTAGGTTTAGGTACATGGGACGGGCGTAGCCCCGGCACGGCGGCTACCCCTAAAGCGCCACGGGCTTTCCAGCGGTACCAGCACGTGTCGCCAGGACCTTGGGTCGGCGAGATACAGGCAAGTCCGGGTCCCCATTGTAAGTCAATGGGGCGGTGCCGGAGGGGTGAAATTTGCCAGTGCCCGCCAAATCCACTCCAGGAAAGTGCTGGGGAGCGCTGGGCCATTTGGAGTTGACGGACCTCCTTTGAAAGGGTTTTTAATACCCTGGCCGACCTGAAGGTGGCGCTGTGGCGCGGGAGCGCTTGAACGAGTGGAGGGCCACGCTGGAGTGGGTTCGGTCGAGTTTGCCTCGCGGGCTCCTAGTGGAAGTCAGAGGAGGGTCAGGGTTGTTGGTTTAGAGTTAGGTTACTCTGGTTAGGGTTAGGCAATGGAAGGATGGTTAAGGTTAGTTAGGTTTAAGGTTAGGTTTAAGGTTAAGGTTAGCGATGGTTAGGTTAGGATTATAGTCAGGTACAGGGTAAAACCCATGCCCTCACCACCGCCTTGAATATCTCTGGCTAGGAAGGGTGTAGAGGGCTGAAATTTGGTGAGCGTGCTCCGTTGAGAGCTTTCCGACGAGGTGTCATTTGTCTGACCGGGAAGGTCATGACCCAAAATTGACCTTTGCTCATCACCGGCTTGAATATTTCCATCTAGGAAAAGCCTATAGCGCTGAGATTCGTGAGCCTGTCTCTGGCCGAGGGCTTTCCGCAGAGGGTCACGTCCGAGGCGAGCTACGGTCCCGGAGTTGTGGTGAGTCGGGGTCCCCATTGTAAGTCAATGGGGCGGGCCGGAGGGGTGAAATTTGCCAAAGTGTTTCCGCCCAAATCCACTCCAGGAAAGTGCTGGGGAGCGCGCTGGGCCATTTGAGTCGACGGACCCCTTTGAAAGGGTTTTATTGTAATACCCGGGCCGACCTGAAGGTGGCGCTGTGGCGCGAGCGCTTGAACGGGTGGAGGGCCACGCTGTGCCGTGAGTGGGTTCGTCGAGTTTCCCTCGGCGGCTCCTAGTGGAAGTCAGAGGAGGGTCAGAAGTGGTTATAGGCTAGGTTTAGGCAGGGACGGGCGAGCCCCGGCACGGCGGCTACTAAAGCGGCCACGGGCTTTCCAGCGTACCAAGCACGTGTCACTAGGACCTTGGGTCGGCGATACGGCAAGTCCGGGTCCCCATTGTAAGTCAATGGGGCGCCGAGGGGTGAAATTTGCCAAAGCAGTCGCCCCAAATCCACTCCAGGAAAGTGCTGGGAGCGCGTGGGCCATTTGAGTCGACGGACCCCTTTGAAAGGGTTTTTGCAATACCCTGGCCGACCTGAAGGTGGCGCTGTGGCGCGAGCGCTTGAACGGGTGGAGGGCCACGCGGGTGCCGTGAGTGGGTTCGGTCGAGTTTGGCCTCGGCTCCTAGTGGAAGTCAGAGCAGGGTCAGAAGTGGTTATAGGCTGGTTAGGTTAGTTGGGACATGGTACAGGGTAAAACCCATGCCCTCACCACCGCCTTGAATATCTCTGGCTAGGAAGGGTGTAGAGGGCTGAAATTTGAGCGTGCTCGTGCTGAGAGCTTTCCGACGAGGTGTCATTTGTGGGGCCGACCTCAAGGTCATGACCCAAAATTGACCTTTGCTCATCACCGCTTGAATATTTCCATCTAGGAAAAGCCTATAGCGCTGAGATTCGTGAGCCTGTTCTGGCCGAGGGCTTTCCGCAGAGGGGTCACGTCCGAGTGCGAGCACGGTCCCGGAGTTGTGGTGAGTCGGGGTCCCCATTGTAAGTCAATGGGGCGGGCCGAGGTGAAATTTGCCAAAGTGTTTCCGCCCCAAATCCACTCCAGGAAAGTGCTGGGGAGCGCTGGGCCATTTGAGTCGACGGACCCCTTTGAAAGGGTTTTATTGCAATACCCGGGCCGACCTGAAGGTGGCGCTGTGGCGGGAGCGCTTGAACGGGTGGAGGGCCACGCTGGGTGTGCCGTGAGTGGGTTCGGTCGAGTTTGAGGCGGCTAGTGGAAGTCAGAGGAGGGTCAGTGGTTATAGGCTAGGTTTAGGTACATGGACGGGCGAGCTGCACGCGGCTACCCCTAAAGCGGCCACGGCTTTCCAGCGGTACCAGGCACGTGTCGCTAGGACCTTGGGTCGGCGATACAGGCAAGTCCGGGTCCCCATTGTAAGTCAATGGGGCGGTGCCGAGGGGTGAAATTTGCCAGTGTTTCCGCCCAAATCCACTCCAGGAAAGTGCTGGGAGCTTGCGGGCCATTTGGAGTTGACGGGACTGAAAGGGTTTTTTGCAATACCTGGCCGACCTGAAGGTGGCGCTGTGGCGCGGAGCGCTAAACGGTGGAGGGCCACGCGGGGTGTGCCGTGAGGTTCGGTCGAGTCATCGGCGGGCTCCTAGTGGAAGTCAGAGGAGGGTCAGAAGTGGTTATGTTAGGTCGGTTTAGAGTTAGGGTTACTCTGGTTAGGTTAGGCAATGGGAAGGATGGTTAAGGTTAGGGTTAGGTTTAGGTTAGGTTTAAGGTTGGGTTAAGGTTAGTTAAGGGCTGGGATGGTGTTAGATTATAGTCAGGGTACAGGGTAAAACCCATGCCCTCACCACCGCCTTGAATATCTCTGGCTAGGAAGGGTGTAGAGGGCTGAAATTTGGTGAGCGTGCTCCGTCGTTGAGAGCTTTCCGACGAGGTGTCATTTGTGGCCGGGACCTCGGGAAGGTCATGACCCAAAATTGACCTTTGCTCATCACCGGCTTGAATATTTCCATCTAGGAAAAGCCTATAGCGCTGAGATTCGGTGAGCCTGTTCCTCTGGCCGAGGGCTTTCCGCAGAGGGGTCGACGTCCGAGCGAGCTACGGTCCCGGAGTTGTGGTGAGTCGGGGTCCCCATTGTAAGTCAATGGGGCGGGCCGAGGGGTGAAATTTGCCAAAGTGTTTCCCCAAATCCACTCCAGGGAAAGTGCTGGGGAGCGCCGGGCCATTTGGAGTCGACGGACCCCTTTGAAAGGGTTTTATTGCAATACCCGGGCCGACCTGAAGGTGGCGCCAGGCGCGAGCGCTTGAACGGGTGGAGGGCCACGCGTGTGCCGTGAGTGGGTTCGTCGAGTTTCCTCGGCGGGCTCCTAGTGGAAGTCAGAGGATCAGAAGTGGTTATAGGCAGGTTAGGGTTGAGGGACATGGTACAGGGTAAAACCCATGCCCTCACCACCGCCTGAATATCTCTGGCTAGGAAGGGTGTAGAGGGCTGAAATTTGGTGAGCGTTCTGTCGTGAGCTTTCCGACGAGGTGTCATTTGTGGGGCCGACCTCGGGAAGGTCATGACCCAAAATTGACCTTTGCTCATCACCGGCTTGAATATTTCCATCTAGGAAAAGCCTATAGCGCTGAGATTCGGTGAGCCTGTTCCTCTGGCCGAGGGCTTTCCGCAGATCGTGTCCGAGTGCCACGGTCCCGGAGTTGTGGTGAGTCGGGGTCCCCAGTCAATGGGGCGGGCCGGAGGGGTGAAATTTGCCAGCCCCAAATCCACAAAAGTGCTGGGAGCGCGCCGGGCCATTTGGAGTCGACGGACCCCTTTGAAAGGGTTTTATTGCACCCGGGCCGACCTGAAGGTGGCGCTGTGGCGCGAGCGCTGAACGGGTGGAGGGCCACGCTGTGCCGTGAGTGGGTTCGGTCGAGTTTCCTCGGCGGCTCCTGAAGTCAGAGGAGGGTCAGAAGTGGTTATAGGCTATGGTTAGGTTAGGGACATGGTACAGGTAAAGGGTTAGGTTATTAGGCTAGTAGGTGTTAGTTAGTTAGGGTTAGGTTAGGGTTAGGGTTAGGGTACAGGGTAAAACCCATGCCCTCACCACCGCCTTGAATATCTCCTAGGAAGGGTGTAGAGGGCTGAAATTTGGTGAGCGTGCTCGCCGCTGAGAGCTTTCCGACGAGGTGTCATTTGTGGGGCCGGGACCGGGAAGGTCATGACCCAAAATTGACCTTTGCTCATCACCGCTTGAATATTTCCATCTAGGAAAAGCCTATAGCGCTGAGATTCGGTGAGCCTAGGTTAGAAAAAAGTTAGGTTAGGTTAGGTTAGGAAGTTAGGTTAGGTTAGGTACAGGGTAAACCCATGCCCTCACCACTTGAATATCTCTGGCTAGGAAGGGTGTAGAGGGCTGAAATTTGAGCGTGCTCCCCTGAGAGCTTTCCGACGAGGTGTCATTTGTGGGGCCGACTGGAAGGTCATGACCCAAATTGACCTTTGCTCATCACCGTTTGAATATTTCCATCTAGGAAAAGCCTATAGCGCTGAGATTCGGTGAGCCTGTTCCCTGGCCGAGGGCTTTCCGCAGAGTCACGTCCGAGTGCGAGCTACGGTCCCGGAGTTGTGGTGAGTCGGGGTCCCCATTGTAAGTCAATGGGGCGGCCGGAGGGGTGAAATTTGCCAAAGTGAGCCCCAAATCCACCCAGGGAAAGTGCTGGGAGCGCCGGGCCATTTGGAGTCGACGGACCCCCTTTGAAAGGGTTTATTGCAATACCCGGCCGACCTGAAGGTGGCGCTGGCGCGGGAGCGCTTGAACGGGTGGAGGGCCACGTGTGCCGTGAGTGGGTTCGGTCGAGTTTATTCTCGGCCTCCTAGTGGAAGTCAGAGGAGGGTCAGAAGTGGTTATAGGCTAGGTTTAGGTACATGGGACGGGCGTAGCCCCGGCACGCGGCTACCCCGCGCCACGGGCTTTCCAGCGTACCAGGCACGTGTCGCTAGGACCTTGGTGAGATACAGAAGTCCGGTCCCCATTGTAAGTCAATGGCCGAGGGGTGAAATTTGCAGCTTTCAAATCCACTCCAGGAAAGTGCTGGGGAGCGCGTGGGCCATTTGGAGTCGACGGGACCCCTTTGAAAGGGTTTTTGCAATACCCGACCTGAAGGTGGCGCAGGCGCGGAGCGCTTGAACGGGTGGAGGGCCACGGGGTGTGCCGTGAGTGGGTTCGTCGAGTTTCTCGGCGGGCTCCTAGTGGAAGTCAGAAGGGTCAGAAGTGGTTATAGGCTAGGTTTAGGTCATGGACGGGCGAGCCCTGGCACGGCGGCTACCCCTAAAGCGGCCACGGGCTTTCCAGCGGTACCAGGCACGTGTCGCTAGGACCTTGGGTCGGCGATACAGGCAGTCCGGTCCCCATTGTAAGTCAATGGGGCGGTGCCAGGGGTGAAATTTGCCAGTGTTTCCGCCCAAATCCACTCCAGGAAAGTGCTGGGGAGCGCTTCGGGCCATTTAGTTGACGGACCTCCTTTGAAAGGGTTTTTTGCAATACCCTGGCCGACCTGAAGGTGGCGCTGTGGCGCGGAGCGCTTGAACGAGTGGAGGGCCACTGTGCCGTGAGTGGGTTCGGTCGAGTTTACTCGGCTCCTAGTGGAAGTCAGAGGAGGGTCAGAAGTGGTTATAAGCTAGGTTCGTTTAGAGTTAGGGTTACTCTGGTTAGAAAATGGGAAGGATGGTTAAGGTTAGTTAGTTTAAGGTTAGGTTTAAGGTTAAGGTTAAAAAAGGGAAGGGATGGTTAAGGTTAGGATTATAGTCAGGGTACAGGGTAAAACCCATGCCCTCACCACCCTTGAATATCTCTGGCTAGGAAGGGTGTAGAGGGCTGAAATTTGGTGAGCGTGCCCGTGCTGAGAGCTCACGAGGTGTCATTTGGGGCCACCTCGGGAAGGTCATGACCCAAATTGACCTTTGCTCATCACCGGCTTGAATATTTCCATCTAGGAAAAGCCTATAGCGCTGAGATTCGGTGAGCCTGTTCCTCTGGCCACTTTCCGCAGAGGGGTCACCCGAGTGCAGCTACGGTCCCAGTTGTGGTGAGTCGGGGGTCCCATTGTAAATGGGGCCTTGAAATTTGCAAGTGGCCCCAAATCCACCCAGGGAAAGTGCTGGGAGCTTCTCCATTTGAGTCCACGGGTCCTTTGAAAGGGTTTATTGTAATACCCGGGCCGACCTGAAGGTGGCGCTGTGGCAGCGCTGAAACTGGAGGGCCACGCGGGGTGCCAGGGGTTCGGTCGAGTTTGCTGGCGGGCTCTAGTGGAAGTCAGAGGGGAGGGTCATGGATAGGCTAGTTTAGGCACATGGATCGTAGCCCCGGCACGCGGTACCCAAAGCGGCCACGGCTCCAGCTACCAGGCACGTGTCGCCAGGACCTTGTCCGAGATACAGGTAAGTCCGGGTCCCCATTGTAAGTCAATGGGGCGGTGCCGAGGGGTGAAATTGCAGCCTCCAAATCCACTCCAGGAAAGTGCTGGGAGCTGGGCCATTTGAGTTGACGGGACCTCCTTGAAAGGGTTTTGTACCCTGGCCGACCTGAAGGTGGCGCTGTGGCGCGGAGCGCAAACGGTGGAGGGCCTGTGTGCCGGATTCGGTCGAATTCTCGGCGGGCTCCTAGTGGAAGTCAGAGGAGGGTCAAAGTGGTTATGCTAGGGTTCGAGTTAGGGTTACTTTAGGTTAGGCAATGGGAAGGATGGTTAAGGTTAGTTAGGTTTAAGGTTAGGTTTAAGGTTAAGGTTAAGGTTAGGCGGGAAGGGATGGTTAAGGTTGATTATAGTCAGGGTACAGGGTAAAACCCATGCCCTCACCACCGCCTTGAATATCTCTGGCTAGGAAGGGTGTAGAGGGCTGAAATTTGGTGAGCGTGCTCCGCCGTTGAGCTTTCACGAGGTGTCATTTGGGGCCGACCTCGGGAAGGTCATGACCCAAAATTGACCTTTGCTCATCACCGGCTTGAATATTTCCATCTAGGAAAAGCCTATAGCGCTGAGATTCGTGAGCCTGTTCTCTGGCCGAGGGCTTTCCGCAGAGGGGTCGACGTCCGAGTGCGAGCTACGGTCCCGGAGTTGTGGTGAGTCGGGGTCCCCATTGTAAGTCAATGGGGCGGGCCAGGGGTGAAATTTGCTTTCCGCAAATCCACTAGGAAAGTGCTGGGAGCGCGTTCGGGCCATTTGGAGTCGACGGACCCCCCCTTTGAAAGGTCAATACCGGCCGACCTGAAGGTGGCGCCAGGCAGCGCTTGAACGGGTGGAGGGCCACGCTGTGCCGTGAGTGGGTTCGGTCGAGTAGCCGCGGCTCCTAGTGGAAGTCAGGGGAGGGTCAGAAGTGGTTATAGGCTAGGTTTAGGTTGGACGGGCGTAGCCCCGCACGGCGCTACCCCTAAAGCGCCACGGCTTCCAGCGGTACCAAGCACGTGTCACTAGGACCTTGGGTCGAGATGGGGTCCCCATTGTAAGTCAATGGGGCGGCCGGAGGGGTGAAATTTAAGTGTTTCCAAATCCACTCCAGGGAAAGTGCTGGGGAGCGCTTCGGGCCATTTGGAGTCGACGGGACCCCCTTTGAAAGGGTTTTTGCAATACCCTGGCCGACCTGAAGGTGGCGCTGGCGCGGGAGCGCTTGAACGGGTGGAGGGCCACGCGTGTGCCGTGAGTGGGTTCGGTCGAGTTTCTCGGCGGCTCCTAGTGGAAGTCAGAGGGCAGGGTCAGGTGGTTATAGGCTGGTTAGGGTTAGTACATGGTACAGGGTAAACCCATGCCCTCACCACCGCTTGAATATCTCTGGCTAGAAGGGTGAGGGCTGAAATTTGGTGAGCGTGTTCGCTGCTGAGAGCTTTCCGACGAGGTGTCATTTGGGGCCGGGACCTCGGGAAGGTCATGACCCAAAATTGACCTTTGCTCATCACCGGCTTGAATATTTCCATCTAGGAAAAGCCTATAGCGCTGAGATTCGTGAGCCTGTTCTCTGGCCGAGGGCTTTCCGCAGAGGGTCGACGTCCGAGTGCGAGCTACGGTCCCGGAGTTGTGGTGAGTCGGGGTCCCCATTGTAAGTCAATGGGGCGGGCCGAGGGGTGAAATTTGCCAAAGTGTTTCCCAAATCCACTCCAGGAAAGTGCTGGGGAGCGCGCTGGGCCATTTGAGTCGACGGACCCCTTTGAAAGGGTTTTATTGTAATACCGGCCGACCTGAAGGTGGCGCTGTGGCGCGAGCGCAAACGGGTGGAGGGCCACGCGGGGTGTGCCGTGAGTGGGTTCGGTCGAGTTTGGTCTCGGGCTCCTAGTGGAAGTCAGGGGAGGGTCAGAAGTGGTTATAGGCTAGGTTTAGGTACATGGACGGCGAGCTCGGCACGCGGCTACCCCTAAAGCGGCCACGGGCTTTCCAGCGGTACCAGGCACGTCCAGGACCTTGGTCGGCGAGATATAGGCAGTCCGGGTCCCCATTGTAAGTCAATGGGGCGGTGCCGAGGGGTGAAATTTGCCATGTTTCCCCCAAATCCACTAGGAAAGTGCTGGGAGCGCGTTGGGCCATTTGGAGTCGACGGACCTCCTTTGAAAGGGTTTTTTGCAATACCCTGGCCGACCTGAAGGTGGCGCTGGCGCGGGAGCGCTTGAACGAGTGGAGGGCCGCGGTGTGCCGAGTGGGTTCGGTCGAGTTTACTCGGCGGGCTTAGTGGAAGTAGGGAGGGTCAGAAGTGGTTAGAGGCTGTTAGTTAGGTTACCTGGTTAGGTTAGGCAATGGGAAGGATGGTTATTAGGGTTAGGTTAAGAGGAGGTTGGGTTAAGGTTAGGCAAGGGAAGGGATGGTTAAGGTTAGGATTATAGTCAGGTACAGGGTAAAACCCATGCCCTCACCACCGCCTTGAATATCTCTGGCTAGGAAGGGTGTAGAGGGCTGAAATTTGGTGAGCGTGTTCCGCTGCTGAGAGCTTTCCGACGAGGTGTCAGGGGCCGGACCTCGGAAGGTCATGACCCAAAATTGACCTTTGCTCATCACCGGCTTGAATATTTCCATCTAGGAAAAGCCTATAGCGCTGAGATTCGGTGAGCTGTTCTGGCCGAGGGCTTTCCGCAGAGGGGTCACGTCCGAGCAGCCACGGTCCCGGAGTTGGAGTCGGGTCCCCATTGTAAGTCAATGGGGCGGGCCGAGGGGTGAAATTTGCCAAAGTGTTTCGCCAAATCCACTCCAGGAAAGTGCTGGGAGCTGGCCATTTGGAGTCGACGGACCCCTTTGAAAGGGTTTATTGCAATACCCGGGCCGACCTGAAGGTGGCGCTGTGGCGGAGCGCTTGAACGGGTGGAGGGCCACGCGGGTGTGCCGTGAGTGGTGGTCGAGTTTGACCCTCGGCGGGCTCCTAGTGGAAGTCAGAGGAGGGTCATGGAGGCTATGGTTAGGGTTAGGTTGTGACATGGTACAGGGTAAAACCCATGCCCTCACCACCGCCTTGAATATCTCTGGCTAGGAAGGGTGTAGAGGGCTGAAATTTGGTGAGCGTGCTCTGCGTTGAGAGCTTTCCGACGAGGTGTCATGTGGGGCCGACGGGAAGGTCATGACCCAAAATTGACCTTTGCTCATCACCGCTTGAATATTTCCATCTAGGAAAAGCCTATAGCGCTGAGATTCGTGAGCCTGTTCGGCCGAGGGCTTTCCGCAGAGGGGTCGACGTCCGAGTGCGAGCTACGGTCCCGGAGTTGTGGTGAGTCGGGGTCCCCATTGTAAGTCAATGGGGCGGGCCGGAGGGGTGAAATTTGCCCGCGCCCCAAATCCACTCCAGGGAAAGTGCTGGGGAGCGCCGGGCCATTTGGAGTCGACGGACTTTGAAAGGGTTTTATTGCAATACCCGGCCGACCTGAAGGTGGCGCCAGGCGCGGAGCGCTTGAACGGGTGGAGGGCCACCGGGTGCCGTGAGTGGGTTCGGTCGAGTTTGACCTCGGCGGCTCCTAGTGGAAGTCAGAGGAGGGTCAGAAGTGGTTATAGGCTTGGTTAGGTTAGGTTGGGGACATGGTACAGGTAGGGTTAGGTAGTAGGGGAAGGGTTAGGTAGGCCAGGGGTTTTAGCAGGTGGGTAAAACCCATGCCCTCACCAGTTATCTCTGGCCAGGGTGTAGAGGGCTGAAACTAGGTTAGAAGTAGGGGTGCTAGGTTGGGGGGTGTTAGTGGAAGAAGAGGGGGGGGCGGGGGGTACAGGGTAAACCCATGCCCTCACCACTTGAATATCTCTGGCTAGGTGTAGAGGGCTGAAATTTGGTGAGCGTGCTCGCCGTTGAGAGCTTTCCGACGAGGTGTCATTTGGGGGGGACCTCGGGAAGGTCATGACCAAAATTGACCTTTGCTCATCACCGGCTTGAATATTTCCATCTAGGAAAAGCCTATAGCGCTGAGATTCGGTGAGCCTGTTCTCTGGCCGAGGGCTTTCCAGAGGGGTCGACGTCCGAGTGCGAGCCACGGTCCCGGAGTTGTGGTGAGTCGGGGTCCCCATTGTAAGTCAATGGGGCGGGCCGAGGGGTGAAATTTGCAGCCCCAAATCCACCCAGGAAAGTGCTGGGGAGCGTTCGGGCCATTTGGAGTCGACGGACCCCTTTGAAAGGGTTTTATTGCAATACCCGGCCGACCTGAAGGTGGCGCGGAGCGCTTGAACGGGTGGAGGGCCACGCTGTGGAGTGGTTCGGTCGAGTTTGGCCTCGGCGGCTCCTAGTGGAAGTCAGAGGAGGGTCAGAAGTGGTTATAGGCTAGGTTTAGGTACATGGGACGGGCGTAGCCCTGGCACGGGCTACCCCTAAAGCGCCACGGGCTTCCAGCGGTACCAAGCACGTGTCGAGGACCTTGGGTCGGCGAGATACAGGCAGTCCGGGTCCCCATTGTAAGTCAATGGGGCGTGCCGGAGGGGTGAAATTTGCCAGTGTCACCCAAATCCACTCCAGGGAAAGTGCTGGGAGCGCTTTGGGCCATTTGGAGTTGACGGGACCTCCTTTGAAAGGGTTTTGCAATACCTGGCCGACCTGAAGGTGGCTGTGGCGCAGCGCTTGAACGAGTGGAGGGCGCTGCCGAGGGTCGAGTTTGGCCTCGCGGCTCCAGTGGAAGTGAGAGGGTCAGAAGTGGCAGGCTAGGTCTGCCGAGTTAGGTTACTCTGGTTAGGGCAGGCCAAGGTGGTCAGAAGTGGTTAGGGGGTTAGAAAGGTTAGCAAGTGCTGGTGTTAGGATTATGTCAGGTACAGGGTAAACTCATGCCCTCACCACCTTGAATATCTCTGGCTAGGAAGGGTGTAGAGGGCTGAAATTTGGAGCGTGCTCCGCTGCTGAGAGCTTTCCGACGAGGTGTCATTTGTGGGGACCTCGGGAAGGTCATGACCCAAAATTGACCTTTGCTCATCACCGCTTGAATATTTCCATCTAGGAAAAGCCTAGCGCTGAGATTCGTGAGCCTGTTCGCCTGGCCGAGGGCTGCAGAGGGTCGACGTCCAGTGCGAGCTACGGTCCCGGAGTTGTGGTGAGTCGGGGGTCCCCATTGTAAGTCAATGGGGCGGGCCGAGGGGTGAAATTTGCCAGAAATCCACCAGGAAAGTGGGGAGCGCGTTGGCCATTTGAGTCGACGGACCCCTTTGAAAGGGTTTTATTGCAATACCCGGCCGACCTGAAGGTGGCGCGTGGCGCGGAGCGCTTGAACGGGTGGAGGGCCACGCGGGGTGTGCCGTGAGTGGTTCGGTCGAGTTTTCGGCGGCTTAGTGGAAGTCAGAGGAGGGTCAGAAGTGGTTATAGGCTTGGTTAGGCTAGGTTGTAGGTACAGGGTAAACCCATGCCCACCACCTGAATATCTCTGGCCAGGAAGGGTGTAGAGGGCTGAAATTTGGCGTGCTCCTGCTGAGAGCTTTCCGACGAGGTGTCATTTGTGGGGCCGACTCGGGAAGGTCATGACCCAAAATTGACCTTTGCTCATCACCGCTTGAATATTTCCATCTAGGAAAAGCCTATAGCGCTGAGATTCGTGAGCCTGCCCTGGCCGAGGGCTTTCCGCAGAGGGGTCGACGTCCGAAACAGGGTCCCGGAGTTGTGGTGAGTCGTCCCCATTGTAAGTCAATGGGGGGGCCGGAGGGGTGAAATTTGCCAGTGTTTCCGCCCAAATCCACTCCAGGAAAGTGCTGGGAGCGTGGGCCATTTGAGTCGACGGACCCCTTTGAAAGGGTTTTATTGCAATACCCGGCCGACCTGAAGGTGGCGCTGTGGCGCAGCGCTTGAACGGGTGGAGGGCCACGCGGGGTGTGCCGTGAGTGGGTTCGGTCGAGTTTCCTCGGCGGCTCCTAGTGGAAGTGAGGGAGGGTCAGTGGTTAAGGCTAAGTTAGTGTGGACATGGTACAGGGCGGGTTAGGGGTTAGGTAGGGGTTAAGGTTAGGTTATTAGTTAGGTTAGTTATACAGGGTAAAACCCATGCCCTCACCAGCTGAATATCTCTGGCTAGGAAGGTAGAGGGCTGAAATTTGGTGAGCGTGCTCCCGTGCTGAGAGCTTTCCGACGAGGTGTCATTTGTGGGGCCGACCTCGGAAGGTCATGACCCAAAATTGACCTTTGCTCACCGCTTGAATATTTCCATCTAGGAAAAGCCTATAGCGCTGAGATTCGTGAGCCAGGGTTAGTTTGGTAGGTTAGGTTAGGGGTAGGTTAGCTACAGGGTAACCCATGCCCTCACCACGCCTGAATATCTCTGGCTAGGAAGGGTGTAGAGGGCTGAAATTTGGTGAGCGTGTCCCGTGCTGAGAGCTTGACGAGGTGTCATTTGTGGGCCACCTCGGGAAGGTCATGACCAAAATTGACCTTTGCTCATCACCGCTTGAATATTTCCATCAGGTGATAGCGCTGAGAGTGAGCCTGTTCTCTGGCCGAGGGCTTTCCGCAGAGGGGTCGTGACGTCCGAGAGCACGGTCCTAGGGTGAGTCGGGGTCCCCATTGTAAGTCAATGGGGCGGGCCGAGGGGTGAAATTTGCCAAAGTGTTTCCCAAATCCACTCCAGGAAAGTGCTGGGAGCGCTGGCCATTTGGAGTCGACGGACCCCTTTGAAAGGGTTTTATTGCACCCGGCCGACCTGAAGGTGGCGCCAGGGCGCGGGAGCGCTTGAACGGGTGGAGGGCCACGCGGGTGTGCCGTGAGTGGGTTCGGTCGAGTGGCCTCGCGGCTAGTGGAAGTCAGAGGAGGGTCAGAAGTGGTTATAGGCTAGGTTTAGGTATGGACGGCGTAGCCCCGGCAGCGGCTACCCCTGCGCCAGGGCTTTCCAGCGGTACCAGGCACGTGTCGCCAGGACCTTTGTCGGCGAGACAGGTAAGTCGGGTCCCCATTGTAAGTCAATGGGGCGGCCGAGGGGTGAAATTTGCCAAAGTGTTTCCGCCCAAATCCACTCCAGGAAAGTGCTGGGGAGCGCGGCCATTTGGAGTCGACGGACCCCTTTGAAAGGGTTTTATTGCAATACCCGGGCCGACCTGAAGGTGGCGCGTGGCGGGAGCGCTGAACGGGTGGAGGGCCACGCTGGGTGTGCCGTGAGTGGGTTCGGTCGAGTTTGGCCTCGGCGGCTCAGTGGAAGTCAGGGGAGGGTCAGAAGTGGTTATAGGCTAGGTTTAGGTACATGGACGGGCGAGCCCCGGCACGCGGCTACCCCTAAAGCGCCACGGGCTTTCCAGCGGTACCAGGCACGCGTCGCCAGGACCTTGGGTCGGCGAGATACAGGCAGTCCGGGTCCCCATTGTAAGTCAATGGGGCGTGCCGAGGGGTGAAATTTGCCAAGTTTCCCCAAATCCACCCAGGAAAGTGCTGGGGAGCGCGCTGGCCATTTGGAGTCGACGGGACCCCTTTGAAAGGGTTTTTTGCAATACCCTGGCCGACCTGAAGGTGGCGCTGGCGCGGAGCGCTTGAACGTGGAGGGCCACTGCCGTGAGGGTTCGGTGTGTTTGACGCGGCTCCCAGTGGAAGTCAGAGGAGGGTCGTGGTTAGTTAGGGTTGAGTTAGGTTACTCGGTTAGGCGAAATGGGTTAAGGTTAGTGGGTTAGGAGGAAGGTGTTAGGTATGGTTGGGAGGTTACAGGTACAGGGTAAAACCCATGCCCTCACCACCGCCTGAATATCTCTGGCTAGGAAGGGTGTAGAGGGCTGAAATTTGGTGAGCGTGCCCCGTCGTTGAGAGCTTTCCGACGAGGTGTCATTTGTGGGGCCGACCTCGGGAAGGTCATGACCCAAAATTGACCTTTGCTCATCACCGCTTGAATATTTCCATCTAGGAAAAGCCTATAGCGCTGAGATTCGGTGAGCCTGTTCCTCTGGCCGAGGGCTTTCCGCAGAGGGGTCGACGTCCGAGTAGCCACGGTCCCGGAGTTGTGGTGAGTCGGGGGTCCCCATTGTAAGTCAATGGGGCGGGCCGGAGGGGTGAAATTTGCCAAAGTGTTTCCCCAAATCCACTCCAGGAAAGTGCTGGGGAGCGCGCTGGCCATTTGGAGTCGACGGACCCCTTTGAAAGGGTTTTATTGCAATACCCGGGCCGACCTGAAGGTGGCGCTGTGGCGCGGGAGCGCTTGAACGGGTGGAGGGCCACGCGGGTGTGCCGTGAGTGGGTTCGGTCGAGTTTGAGCCTCGCGGCTCCTAGTGGAAGTCAGGGGAGGGTCAGAAGTGGTTATAGGCTAGGTTTAGGTACATGGACGGGCGTAGCCCCGGCACGGCGGCTACCCCCTAAAGCGGCCACGGGCTTTCCAGCGGTACCAAGCACGGTCGCCAGGACCTTGGGTCGGCGAGATACGGCAGTCCGGGTCCCCATTGTAAGTCAATGGGGGCGGTGCCGGAGGGGTGAAATTTGCCAAAGTGTTTCCGCCCCAAATCCACTCCAGGGAAAGTGCTGGGGAGCGCCGGGCCATTTGGAGTCGACGGACCCCTTTGAAAGGGTTTTTTGCAATACCCTGGCCGACCTGAAGGTGGCGCCAGGCGCTGGAGCGCTTGAACGAGTGGAGTGGCCACGC
>CM044557.2:7274821-7472321 GCA_024416835.2 Perccottus glenii
CACGAGGGTTTTACAAAATCATTACGCGTGGCTGTTAAAGATATAAAAAGGCACGTTGTTTGGTGGTACAACGGGTCCAAAACTTGAAAATAAGTTTGGTTACAAAGAGAGGGTCCGAGGCGGACAAAGCGAAGAAAAACCAGCGCGCCGAGCGCATTGGAGAGACGAGCACAAGAAGGCAAGGGAAGAGAGCGTTTCCGGCGCGCGCCAGAGTTTTGTTCTGCTAAAGGGGGTGTGTCTTTGGGGCGTTTCTGTTTTGGGGGAAGGCCTGCGAATTTTTAATTCAAACAAACTATTCCTCCACAAAGCCACATATTAAATAGTTAAACACATATACCTCCACATTGCTGTGTGTACTTTACAATCCATTCCTAACAAATACAATTCTGAGCATATTATGGGTGCATGTATTTAATTCACTTTGTTAACAATGCATGCTGGGAACCTTGAAAAGAAAGATAAGAGTCTTGTTGTCCTTTGTCCGGGAGCCATCCTGAAAAAGGACACATTAATCCAATCATTTAAACCTTTTCTTTTTATTAAACAAACATGTTCATTTATGAGAAGTCCGATTCCTTTGTAAACTTTTCATTTACACAGAAGTTAAAAGTCAGTTTTTGTGCTGGCCTCACTAAACGTATGCGTATTTAGCTATCCAGCGCGTATAAACAGCCAGGTGAGGTGAACAAAGAAAAGAGATGATGCTTTATCCCGAGGTCTTTTTCTCCTCTCCTTTATTTTACACACAGCAGTGCAAAAACAAGCTGTAAAACTGTAAACACAAATAAAAAGATACATATTAACTCAAGTTGCCTTCTTCTGTCATTTCCAAAACCAAATACAACATATATATCGTTTTCTGCTACGCATGAACGGCCATTAGACAGGAAACAGAGAAATCTATACTTCGTAGCAACATGCTAATTTTCTTTCTCCACATCTTTAAGAAAAAGACTAATATAAAACGTCTTATGTTACACAGTGTTACTCACCGGCATTGTCCCCGAGGGGAAACACAACTGAGTGTAGTTTGAAGAAACTTGCCAGCGGACTTTAAACAACACTGAATACAACTCTCTCTGGAAAAGTCATGTAGCCTACTCCCCGAACCCTAGTCTCGTTCCAAACGAGAATACAAACGAGAATACAAACGAGAACTAGAAGCTGTACACCAAACCTGCAGTTACCGCAAGTGTCCAATAGATGGCATTAACGTACTGCAAATAACTAAAAGAACACAGTGCATGAATGCATGCTCATTAAGACCAACACAGTTTTTATTGAGAAAGTATTTAGCAGAGTTCCTCCATACTGTCGCTAGGGGGCAGTATTGTATCGTCTAAACCGTTCAAATCCTGGTTGGATCAAAGCGCATTCCAATGTTCAAATGGAACGGTCCTAAAGAGTTTCTCTGTAGAGCTAGATAAACAGTTTTATCTCAAGGATTTACAACTGGAATGACAGGGTGCCATCTGGGTCTGTTTAAAAGTCCTTTTGGCTGGCAAAAGAAAACATTTCCTGTGTTTGGAGAAGAGATTTTTACGGCATAAATTGTCCGGGCTGGACATTGATGCTGCAGACCCCTGGTTGACCTGTATCTGGTGTTCTTGGTCACTACAATGGCCAGGTGTGTGTTATTCCCTCCCTCATTATCCCATTTACAAGGGGCAGATAAAAGGTGCTGCTATTTGCATTTGGAAACTGTTGCTGTCATCTCTCAATATGAGATCCAAAGAGCTGTCACTATCGGTGACGCAAGCCATCATTAGGCTGAAAAAACAAAACAAACCCATCAGAGAGATAGCAAAAACTTTAGGTGTGGCCAAATCAACTGTTTGGAACATCCTTAAAAAGATAGAACGCAAGATACAGCTAAAGACACACGTGACAAAATTGTTGGTACCCTTCGGTCAATGAAAGAAAAACTCACAGTGGTCACAGAAAAAACTTTATTCTGACAAAAGTAGTAATAAATAAAAATTCTATGAAAGTCAGACATTGCTTTTCAACCATGCTTCAACGGAATTAATAATAAAAAATAAACTCATGGAACAGGCCTAGACAAAATTGATGGTACCCCTAACTTAATATTTTGTTGCACAACCCTTTGAGGCTATCACTGCAATCAGACGACTCCTGTAACTGTCAATGAGACTTCTGCACCTCTCAGCAGGTTCCAGTCTAGCTTTTTTATGATTTGTTTTCAACAATGGTGTCCTCCTTGGTCGTCTCCCATGTAGTCCACTTTGGCTCAAACAACGACGGATGGTGCGATCTGACACTGATGTTCCTTGAGCATGGAGTTCACCTTGGATCTCTTTAGAAGTCTTTCTGGGCTCTTTTGTTACCATTCGGATTATCCGTCTCTTTGATTTGTCATCAATTTTCCTCCTGCAGCCACGTCCAGGGAGGTTGGCTACAGTCCCATGGATCTTAAATTTCTGAATAATATGTGCAACTGTAATCACAGGAACATCTAGCTGCTTGGAGATGGTCTTTATCATGCTTGTCTATAAATTTCTTTCTATTCTCCTGATACAACTTTTTCCTTCGCTTCCTCTGGTCCATTCTGAGTGTGTTACACACCATGTCACCAGACAACACAGCGACTACCTGAAGCCCTATAAATAGGCCCACTGACTGATTACAAGATTGTACACACCTGTGATGCTAATTAATGCACACACCTTGAATTAACATGTCCATTTGGTCACATTATTTACAGTCTTTTCTAGGGGTACCATCAATTTTGTCTAGGCCTGTTCCATGAGTTTATTTTTTTTAAATAATTCCGTTGAAGCATGGTTGAAAAGCAATGTCTGACTTTCATTGGTTAACATTCATAGAATTTTTATTTATTATTACCTTTGTCAGAATAAAGTTTTTCTGTGACCATTGTGAGTTTTTCTTTCATTGACCGAAGGGTACCAACAATTTCCTCCACGTGTGCAAGTCATACTTGTATGTGGATAAGCATATGAACTGGAGCAAAGGTGAGAGCATAATGTCAAATATACAATTACTGACACCTACCTACCTACAATTGTTTCTCCTTGTCCTGGACTGGTCCTGGTGTCAAACCAATTCGGTCCTTTTTTTTTTAGTGTTGGTGAAACAGTGGAATGTCAATTTCCTTTTGAAATAAGGAATATCTGGTGCTAAAGATGAACATTTTTCCTATCCTCTGTCCATACTAAATCATCATGAGGACCCATCTGAGTTATTGATGAGAAGTGAAGAACAATCCGTTAGTAGCATTCGTGTAGGCTTTCTGTCAAAGGACAGGTTTTGCATGCTACGCTAACTGCTGAGCATAGATTTAGAAGTATGCATGTGAGAATATTTGCATAAATATTTTTTTTGTTTCCAGAGGTTTCACAAACTACAGAGGCTGTAAGCTGACTCGTATCCTGCAGAACTCCTTGGGTGGAAATGCCAAAACTGTCGTCATTTGTACAATCACACCCTTCGCCTTTGAACAGACCCTGAGCACATTGCAGGTTGGGGCCTCTAATTTTCTGTATTTGCTTTGTCACACTTTGAGTTTTCTGATTTTAACACAATTTCCGGTCCATATGAAACTAGTACCTAACTATGAGGATGAACCCCAAGATGCCCTTCACATATTGTCACGTTTCCTTTTTTAATGCCAAATTTAGAAAAATTGTTTTATGGATAATGCTTTTCATAATCACTCAGACCGACAAATATAACACGCAAAGAGCGTGTTGTAGGGTTGTACTGTGAAGCAGTCTTTATTTGAGTCAGAAACCTAAATTCTGGCTCTACTGTGAATGTTTCTGTGACCAGGTTTGCTCTACTGCGTTTGTTCCAGTGCTTCAGTGCATTTAGGGTGTGGTCCTGGTCAAGACAATATCCTGAAACTGTCAGAATGGGAAAGAGGTGATTTAAGCGATTTTGAGCGTGACATGGTTGTTGATGCCAGACGGGCAGGTCTGAGTATTTCACAATCTGCTCAGTTACTAGGATTTTCACGCACAACTATTTCTAGGGTTTAGTGAAGCCACAACACGCACAACCTTGAGGCAGATGGGCTACAACAGCAGAAGACCCCACGGGTACCACTCATCTCCACTACAAATAGGAAAAGAGGCTACAATTTGCACGAGGTCACCAAAATTGGACAGTTGAAGACTGGAAAATTGTTGCCTGGTCTGATGAGTCTCGATTTCTGTTGAGACCTTCATCTAGACACATGTGCCAAAAAAGTTATCAATTTGTTTTTTGATACATTTGTGGCTGTGGTCGTAATGAGTCTGTGAAGAGGCAGCCATTTCTTTGGGAAATAAATGCCATTTCCCAATTGCCAGGATCCTTCCTTTAGAGGAGGCCCCTCCAGAGCCACGGCTAGAGTCTTAGAAAACTCCTCAGAATCCTTTGGAACTTGTAACCTTGTACTTTTAGACAACTTTAAAACAGACCAAACGGCAGAATATGTCGCTCTCAATCTTCATTTCATCCGACTTGTCTGACTGCACGTGTGCATGCAGCTCTGTGTGCTTTGTGTGCTGTTTCTATGTGCGTGCAGCTCCAAATCAGCTCTTGTCTGCTCGTCAGAGAGCAGCAACGTTTGAACCTTTTATACTCGATAAATAAATACCAGAAACATTTTTAAAGCCCGGTGGTTAGTAAATGTGTGTAGCCTACTGTTATAAGAATTCTTTATCCTTATATTATCCAGAGAGACGCGCAGACAGAGTATATTTTATAAAGCAAATGGCCAGGTTTAATTCTTGCAAGAAGAAGCAAAGCAGACATGCATGTATCAAGGCTACAGAGTGAGGTTTGCTAAGGAAGTAAACAAAACATGAGATTTTATATCAATGCAGTGGGGGCTGCACAAAAATATATTGCCCAACCCTAGTCCTATACATATATATATTGTTTATACTGAATATTATGCACTGGTTTTGCTATTCTGAATGCTAAACTGCATTTCATTGCCACATACTTAAATTGCATTTATTCATTTAGCTGACGCTTTTATCCAAAGCGACTTGCATTGTTCTACAGTAATTACCAGTGTTGCAGCCACTGGAGGCCACTCTACCACTGAGCCACTGCGCTGAGAAAATTTAAGTGATTTCCATTCAACAGTGTTACATTTTCTGTTGACGCTTTTATTTTAAAGCGACTTGCATTAAGGTTCCATTCACCAGTGTTACAGCTGGAACACCACTTGAGGAGAGGTGGGTTAGGTGTCTTGCCCAAGGACACAACGGTATGAACTGTGGGTAGAGCGGCCTACCTTCCGGTTGAAGGACGACCGCTCTACCACTGAGCCACTGCCCCCATATAGATATTAGATGCAAAACTGACTCACTCTACTAATATTTAGCTGCGGTTTCAATGTTCTAATTTGTAGTGTATATGGATGCAGTAGGCTTTGATAAAGGTACTAAAATAGCCTTTTTGTTTGTTTGGTGTTATTTTTTTGCTGTCTTATGCAGAAAAACATCTATATGGCTAACCTTACTGAGGAACCTGTGACTTCTCCTGCACAAGCCTTGGGGTGGATTAGAAAAGGAGAAAGTAAGGTCTACCGTATTTTTCGCACCATAAGACGCACTTTTTCTTCACCAAATAGTGGGAGGAAAAGTGCCTGCGTCTTATGGTCAGAATACCATATATTACGGTATTCGGACCATATCTTATTCACTCACCCGCTGCTGCCGCTATGCAACTCGACTCATGGTCCGAGTTGCAGAGCGGCTGCTCCCCCGCCCCGTGTCCAGGCTTCTCAGTAGTCCACTGAGATACTGGCAGAGTGGCAGCGCCCCCCCCTCCTCCCTCACCTTCCTTACGGAAGCCGATGTGTGCAGGAAGGCGCAATGCTGCTGTACTGTGTCACCGCCGTATGCTATTGGAGGATAGGCAAGGCAAGGCAAGGCAAGGCAATTTTATTTATATAGCACAATTCATACACTGGGTAACTCAAAGTGCTTTACAGGAATAAAAGACAATTTACAAGATTTATATTAAGAAACATAAGAAAAATTAAAAACATTTTAAAAGAAGAGTGCAGATAAAAGAAAAAACAAACACTTTAGGTTGTAGTGTAGGCGGAGCTAAAGAGGAAGGTTTTAACCTCCTTGAACATTGTTAAAGTTGAGGCTTGTTTTACTTCATCTGGGAGTCTGTTCCAGGTTTTGTTGCATGAAACTTAAACGCTGCTTCACCCTGTTTAGTTCTAACTCTGGGCACGAGCAGAAGGCCTGTCCCAGATGTTCTCAGAGTCCGAGGAGGTTCATAAGTAACTAGCATGTCAGAGATATATTCTGGTGCTAAACCATTTAGAGACTTGTAAACCAGAAGTGCTGTTTTAAAGTCTATTCTCTGAGCAACAGGAAGCCAGTGCAGAGATTTTAAAACTGGCGTGATGTGGTTGTACTTCCTGGTTTTGGTTAGAACCCGAGCAGCCGCGTTCTGAATAAGCTGCAGCTGTCTTAACCCTCGTTTTGAGAGACCAGTGAGCAGGCCGTTACAGTAATCTAACCTGCTGGAGATAAAAGCATGGATAAGTTTCTCTAAGTCTGGTTGAGACATCATCCCTTTGACTATGGAAATGTTTTTAAGGTGATAAAATGCAGATGATGTACTTGACTTAATGTGACTGTGGAAATTCAAGTCTGAGTCCATGATGAGCCCTAGATTTCTAACCTGGTTTTAGATTTTAGAGAAAGAGATGCAAGGTGGCTGCTGACACTTTCTCTTTGTTTCTGTGGCCCAAAGATGATTAGTTCAGCATGTAGTAGGCGGTGTTACAGTACACAGCGTGCATGCCCTTCACTCCAGTCATATAATTCAAATATTATTCTGTTATACTTTATTAAATATTTTATTACACTATTTTGTTCAAAATATTTTTTCCTATTTTCTCCTCTAAAAACCAGGTGCGTCTTATGGTCGGGTGCGTCTTATGGTGCGAAAAATACGGTAATACAAAGTATATAGTGTATATAACATGGAGTCTGATCACTATACAATCTGTTAACTAATCTTCTGTTCCTGTAGAAAATCGTCATTGTGGGAAGACAAACATGAACCAACGCAGCAGTCGCTCACACACCATTTTCAGAATGGTAAGTATTAATTTCAATCGTCAAGAATTTTGAGGTGAATGTTTCACAAGTTTTTCCGCCATAGATTCTGGAAAGTAGAAAGCAAAGTGAGAGTGAAAATGCTGTGGGATCTGTTATTGTTTCACATCTGGTGAGTTAACTCATATTTTTAAGTAGTAATGCTGTTTGTGTCAATGTCTATTCAGCTTTTTTTTTTTTTTAAAGAATTTAGTTGACCTTGCAGGATCTGAGAGAGCCGGTCAGACAGGAGCAGAAGGTAAGAAAACACTGGCTGCTCTTCATGAGTAGTCTACAGTGTACTAATAATAATAATAATAATACTTGGTTAAAGTGGGTAATTTTATTTTTATTGTAGGTGCTCGACTAACGATGCAATATTAACTGCAGTTTGTTTAAACTGGCACAAGTTATCAAGAAACTGACTGAAAGTCAAAAGTGAGTAAAACAAACCCATTGTGTTAGCGTAACACTTATTCTGTTTTGTTTTTTCTCCTATGCATACAGTCGGGTCCATAAATATTGGGACATCGACACAATTCTAATCTTTTGGCTCTATACACCACCACAATGGATTTGAATAGAACTTAACAAGATGTACTTTAACTGCAGACCTTAAGCTTGAATTTAAGGGTATTTACATCCAAATCAGGTGAACGGTGTAGGAATTACAACAGTTTGTATATGTGGCTCCCACTTTTTAAGGGACCGAAAGTAATGGGACAATTGGCTGCTCAGCTGTTCCATGGCCAGGTGTGTGTTATTCCCTCCTCATTATCCCATTTACAATGGGCAGATAAAAGGTGCTGCTATTTGCATTTGGAAACTGTTGCTGTCATCTCTCAATATGAGATCAAAGAGCTGTCACTATCGGTGACGCAAGCCATCATTAGGCTGAAAAAACAAAACAAACCCATCAGAGAGATAGCACAAACTTTAGGTGTGGCCAAATCAACTGTTTGGAACATCCTTAATATTTTGGATACAATACTATATTTGGAAACACAGTGATAAACTTGAATCTTGAGCATTTTAATTGCTTAAATTTATGAATATGTTGTCGTTTGTTTTGTTAGAAGTCACAAAGATATACCTTAAACATGTATTTGAGGAGTTTTGTTGTGAAAAGATTTGTCAAAGCGGAAGTGTGTTGGTTGACTTTCCGTGGCTGAGGCTAATGCTAATTAGCTTGATTTATTATCTTTGTTTGAATTGCCCTATAATTTCTGATCTGGCCACGGCAGAGCGTAATATTACAGCATGGCACCGTTGTCACACAGTGTCTTTTTTAATATCGTCAATGTCTCTTTAAATTAACAGTAAACAGCTGACTTATAGTGCTAATGTTAACAGTGGTCTTGCTATTTTAGGTGTAGCCCGAACAATGTAAATCTGCCAACCCCTAAAAGTCAACACTCTTGATGTCAGTTGTCGCTGTCATTGTAATGGAGCCTGAGAACGTAATTTTTTTTTAGACTGAGTGCTGTATCCATGCTCTAAACTTTATCCTGTGGTTGGCTACATCCTAAATATTTTAAATCCAAGGTAACTTTCCCAGGACTAATGACTGATTTTGGAAATGTGCTGCCAAAATAAATCCAGTGTCTGCTGAATGCCATTATATCTTAAAGCAATTTCATATTTTAGAAGCAATAACGTTTGTCTCAAAAACAATAACAGTGCTTTAGCTGGAACCTAATATGCTTTCACCTTCTACATCTTAAACCAAATAATGTCATGTTAACAACTGGTAACAGCCTTCCAAGTGTATAATTGTTTAGGTGTCTGTTAAAATGTACAGCTACATTTAAAACCTGTAAGAAAAATAATAAAACAAAAACCTTTTGAAGGTTTTGTCAGTTTTAATGCACTCTGTAATTGTGACGTTCCCTTTGCTGTTAGTGAAACTTACTTTGTTGCTGAGACTATGGATGCCACAAACTAAATGAAGTAGAGTATATGTCGCCGCCCTCGGCTCTAGGTTCATTTTTGATCACCACAAAAAGTAGAGTACCACAGAGAAACACGAGGGACTGAGTTTTCCAAGTTTTAAAAGTCTAAATGTTTATTTAAAAGTATTAAAATAAAAGAAACAAAACATTGTTAAAAAGCCCAGTTAATAGGCTTTAAAGTCAATCCGGGTTAAAAGGGAAAAGTCATTATGGTGTAGGCCTCGACCTACCGTCCGCGCCGCGGGCCGGCTTGGAAGAGTGCTGGCGCTCCTTTAGCGGTCTCAGTGGACTTCAAGGTCCCGTACGCCGCCACAGGACTACAATAAGACATAAGGAATGTCGGCTTAGCGACCACACAAATATATATATATAAATAAACCCACACGGCATGCAATAAACACGGACACGTCCCTTTACTTAAGCGTATAAAATGGCGTTGTACAGGTCCCTGGTTCCCTCCTGGTCGCGTAGATCCGGCCGGTCGCTCCTCCGAATCCTGGTCCGGTCTCTTTCCCGAAGGAAGACGGTGCTGTGGACAGGAGAGGCGGTCTTATGCACACAGTACTTAACAGCTCAGATAGGTGTACCCCCACACAGTTATGGGCACTTCCCTGTACTTAGCTGTTTAGCGGCGTGTATGCGGTGGACTCTTGTAAGCCGCCTTCAGTCGGTCCCGCTCTCCGTGCTGCTCAATGTTCCTTTTTCTCTGTCCGTTCCTCCGTCTCTGTCCTTCTCCGTCTCTGTGTTTTCTCCGTCTTACTGTTCTCTCCTTTCCGCTTTTCCTCTCTCCTTTTCCTTTTCTCCGTCTCTCTTTTCCCCCAGGCCTCCTCATCGGCCCTCGCTTCCCGTCCTACCAGGCACGCCTCGCGGGTTCCCTGGCCTCGGGTCTGTTCAGGAATCCTCCCGGCTTCTTTCTCCTCTCACGGCATCCGCCGGCCCGGTCTTTCTCCCGGTCCCGTCCGTTCCCTTCTCACTTTTCCTCTGCTACCAGCCTCTTTTCCTTCTCCGTTCCTTTCTCCTTTGCCCGGCGTCCGCCGGGCCGCTGCCTCCCCCTTTGCCGGCCGCTTGTGTAGTCGCTTCCTCTCCGCCGTCTGTTCTCTCTCCCTGCTGTCTGTCCTTTGATTGGGCCTTTGAACTAGCCCGCGCCACATCCGATTGGTCTGGGTAATTTCACAGGTGTGATAGGCGTTCCCCATGACGAGTTCGTCCGTGTGCCTGCAATTTAAAGGGGCCGCGCACTCACAGGGTAGGAAAGGGAGAATACACAGTAGGTGCAAACCGGCACCCCGTGACATATATTTTTGTTATGTTCCATATTGGATTTTCTGGTTTAAGGTTTAATAGAATCGACTCTGTCTCTGTCAAACAGGTGCCTGCTTGTCCTTGTGCTCACAGCCATCCTTTTACGGTATACAGAGCTTTGTTTTTTTTACTGGAGATGCCACAACAGGAAGCTGATGTTATGGCAAGGAAGAGCCTCCCGCAGTTAAACCAAGAATAAGGAAGGCAAGCATCAAGGGGGTATTTATGAGTGAAAATACCCACCCCCTAATTTTCATAGGAGTAACTCCGCTGTTTCTTCTTCTTTGGCAACTGTCCATCTCTTTTGTTGAGATGTCCCCCTTGGATGGGGTCAGCCTTGGACCAGGTCTACGGCATTTATCAACAGTGAAATCAAATACTGTAGTGTAGCCCTATTTAATTTGAATTTTAACCATATTCAGATTAGGGCTGGGCGATATGACCTAAAACAGAGGTCACTAATAGGCGGACGCGGTCGGATCGGACCCAGCCGCCGTTCTATCGGACCCGGACCAATAACCCATAAATTATTTAGAATTATTGACTTTTGTGAGTGTTTCTATTTTAACCCGCGCAGCTTTTCTAGCATCTATGGTACTGGTTTAGCGCGACCCAGGAAACTCACAGACCAATAGCATGCGTTGTAAATCATGTCATGTGATACTACTCGAGTCAGACAGCGAGAGACACACACACACACACACAGGGAGAGACGAGACGAGACGAATGAGAGACAACGTTTCACATGGCGTGCTCTAAAAAAAGAAAAGTGTTGTAAAACATATTTTTGAACCGGCACTTCTAGGACTACGTCTACACGCGCGGGTCCTCAATCAGGTTACTATGGTTACGGAATACGGACAGAGCAGCGGGAAATTTCAACACGTTTAGCGTAGCCTGGTAATGCGTTAGAAACAACTAAAATCTAAAAGCTGAGCCTTGGCAAAACATAACGAAGATTCACTGTTATGGACGGAGAGGAACGTTTATTTTAGTTTATTCAGCTCCTCAGCTCCGTGTCAGTGTCAAAGCTGAACAACAGCCCTTTATCCTCTAGCCCCGACTGCTTTGATAATCAGAGAATGAATTCAGAACTGAACCAGGACTGGACAGTTTTCATGTCAGGATTAAAAAGACTCAGCTCAGAGAAAAGTGAGGACGTCTAATGTGGTGAGTTGTACATTTGTCTGTCAACTTCTTTATTCTGTTGTAAGTTAGGTACTTATTTGACCTAATTTACAAACGTGAGTAATTAGCATTCACGTTCATTTGAACCTAACACATGTTCATTTGGGTTATTAAAAACAGAAAAGGTGTGAAAGGAGGGTTTGGAGATGAGTGACACATGTTAAGTCTTCCTTAAGTTGTGTCAGTTTCTGTGTGAATCCTAAATCCTGTTACAGAACTAATCATAAGCATTTTAATTAAAATGTTAGCCCACACGGGAAAATACAGGAAATAAATATTTCTATTCTAAATTTTGTTTTAAGGTGAACCTGCAAATTAAACAGTAACAGTTAATTATTGGCAACAGCTAATGCTAAAGAAATGCTCAGTACCTTTTCCTGTTGTTTTCAGAGGAATGACAATAGAAAGAGATGAATTATGACAGGCATCTTTGTCATATTTGTTTAACAAATATGTTTTGGCTTGAATTGATGATTTTTGTATGTATTTAAAATGTTCTCACACATGTTTTAAAAGGAGTATTAGGCATTATATGTAGAATTCCAGGCTGTTGTCAATAAACCACCAGGTCCTGAGCTTTAGCTTTAGCCTCTTTTGATTTTGTAGTTTTTACTTTTGTCTGTGAGCTGTGTTTGGTGAAAGCTAAACACTCAAACATCCTCCTCATGTAAACAAGGGATAAAATACAGAAAACAGTGGATTATCTACATTAATCTCCATTTGTTTAAAAGGCTGTAGGTGTGGAATAAATGAGACTTTACTTTAAAGACTTATATTCAAACACATATCCTTTAATTTAAATTTTCGGACCCCTCACGGTGAGGAAAGTTACTAAGCGGACCTCGGCTGATTTTAATTCAGGACCCCTGACCTAAAAAATAAAATCTCCGATTTTATATTTTTAAATTCGATTTACGATTTTTTTTCCGATTTCCCCCCCTACTTATTAAGAAAAGCAATAAGTACAAACGGCAGACAACTTAAAGCAAATTTTGCTTTTATTTAAAAGCAAGACAAATGTAACCCCATTTCTGGGAATAATAAATAAATGAACACCCTCTTGGTACTTGCAGCTGGTTAGCTCATATCTGGGGTCTAAGGTTTTAATCAAATTAATAAACCCAGTCTTCTCCACTGTATAAATGGGTACCATGTCTTTGGCTATGTGCAAAGTGACCGCTTTAGTGATTGTTCTCCACCGTGCCCCTTTCCTGTCATATGCGGTGCCGTGTGAAAAGGATTCGGCTACAGTTAGCTGTTTTTTAGCTAAGGTTTGTTGGTCACTGCGGGTTTGTTCGTCTCGAAGAGACTGCCATTTTTCATATTCGGCTGGATGTCTCTGTTTCATGTGTTGGAATAGGTTTGTGGTGCTGCTGTCTTTAACTGCAATGGGCTTTAGGCAAATGTTGCAGCGTGGGGTCTCTTGATCCACGTCTGTCGCAGTAAACCCATACCAGTTCCAAACAACAGATGATTTTATTCCTTTCTTGGGAACAAACTTCCCACTTTCACCGTTAGCCATGTTGTCGCTTTCTGTTGCTGTTTTCTGTGTGCTATGATGTTGTTGTTGTCGCGTGCCGTACTGCTCTGCTATGTGAAACTAACTCTACGGAAGCCCCGGAAGCCCCGGGGAGCCAAAAATGTGCCGTTACACAAAAACTTGATTTACTTATTTTTTAAATCGCCGCCACAAAAAAAAACGAATTAATTCATTCAATCGATTTTTCGCCCAGGTCTAATTCAGATATAGCCATTTTGCCTGATTGGTTGACTGGGCATTATAACAATAATTTGAAAAACCTCTCTTAAAATATGTCACTATCTTCACTTCAAGTCTTTGCACAGTTTTTTTATGTCCTCTGTGTAAAAATAATCTCGTTGACAACCTTGTATCATGAGAACAGCTGTTCTATTTCATCCCTCCTGACCGCCAGAAGCAGTGCATTAAGCACTGAATGATCACGTGGGGCTATTTAGTCACGTGATACCGGGAGCTCAGTCCTTTTTTTGTCTTCTCGCACGTAGGTTCACTTTGTTGTGGAGACTTGTGTTATACGATCGGCAATTGTTTATACACTCAGCTTGTAGCCTCGTAATGTGTGAGTTTCTGAACCACAATCAAAGCAGCGGGAGTGCCTCGCCCTCCAGGGCTGCACGAGCTAGACGTTGTTTTTACATTACGGACGCCGGTAAGCCACAGTCCACAGTTGTCTGTGCAACAGATGGTAAGTCCATTTTTCGAGAAATAAGTTTGCTCTCCGTTTTCGGCTAAGCTATACACTATTGAATTGCCGCTGTGGTCGGCTGACCTATATACATTTGGTGGGCTTCCATGGTCAGCTAAGCTATACACTGTTGAATGTCCATTGTGTTCAGCTGACCTATATACGTTTGGTTCTGTTTTCCGTGTTCGGCTAAGCTATATATATTTTGTGAATTGCTGCCGTGTTCGGCTGAGCTAAATACTATTTGTTTGCTTTACGTGTTCGGCTAGGGATACATTGTCGACGTACCGCCTTTTCGGCTGACCTATATATGTTTGTTTCTGCTTTCCGTGTTCGGCTAAGCTATACACTATTGGGTTGCCGCGGTTTTCGGCTAAGGTATATACTTTTGGTTTGCTTTCCGTGTTTGGCTAAGCTATACATTTTGTGAATTGCGGCTTCAGACTTGTACTTCAGGAGACTCAAGAGACGAGCCCTGAAGCGTCTGAAACCGGGTCCCAGGACTCTACTGGTACTCTGGAGGATACGGATAACTCGACCGCCTCAGCCATTAGGACGGGCCTCGCTCGACTACAGCTGGATGACCTACCACCGCGACCAGCGGCATCCAGCGCATTTTCCGATGGCATGGTGCGGCTACCTCTTTTCTGGTGCCCTCTTCTGCTGAGTATATTAAAGAGCTCCATGTGTGCTTGGCAGATGTGAAACGGCCTACTTCCAATGGAAGGATGCTTGCTTCAATGCCGATCCCATTTCTGGCCTAGACCCCGGCGTGATCCAGGGGGTTTTAATTGAGATATTTTCTAGTGCAAAAAAAACAAAAAAAAACAAAAGCCGACCTATGTCCGGTCCCCAATCTACAAGGTCTCAATGCGTTTCGTCCTAGACCATTCTACATGTTACGCACTGTTGAGATGCTCCAGGCGCTCTCCTGGGGCGAAGGGTTTACTACAATCATCCTGAAGGATGCGTACTTTCACATCCCGATTTTGGAACATTACGGGAGATTCTTTTGATTACTCATATGTGCATCAACCCGCACACAGGCCGTTCGAGACACAATGGCTGTTCTTGAGCATATAGAGCGCTTGGGCCTGTGGGTGAACTTCGAAAAGAGCAAGTTGGTTCCGGCACAGCGTACAATCTTTCTTGGTGTCAGTCTGAACACAATCTCCATGGAAGCACAATCCCAGCGGTCAACGGCATGGTAACAATGCTTTCCGCTTTCGGCGTGGCAGGGCACTGCCTTTTTTGTCTTGTAACTTCAACTTCTGGGCTTGTTGACAGTCGCCTCCAGTGTGGTGCCTCTGGGGCTGCTCTCATTGCGCCCAGGGCAGTCTCGGTGGATTGACAGGGGTTGGATTACACAAAGCATTCCCCTGGGCTCTATACCAGTGCGGACAGAGGTTGTATGTACGGAGGCCTCCTCCACACGTTGGGGTGCGATGTGGCAGGGCCGCATGGTCCAGGGGAGTGACCCGACATCTATACACAGAACACATAAATGTTCTGGAATTTAATTGCCGTACATCTGGCCATGCGCCATTTTCTCACGAATCCGTGAGGCTGGCCCGTACTAATTCGTTCTGACAACATGTTGGTGGTCTACCAGGTGGCCACCCATTGTCCACTGTGGTTTTCTCTGGACAGCACCACTCCATAGGCCTGGAGGTGCTGGCGCCACGACTGGCCCGACAGTGCTCCTATACACATTTCCCCGTTCCTTCTAATGGACCACACACTCTGCAGAGAGCTTCAGGAGGGACACGGACTCCTCCTGGTGGCCCCTACTGGCCGGCGAGGACATGGTGTCTAATGCTGTGCAGGCTCTGCTGCGGCTCCCCTAGGCATCTCCCCTCCAGGACAGATCTCTTGTCACAGAATATTACATCCCAATCCCGATCGCGCCAGCTGTAAAACTGGCCGTTACAGGGCCTGGATCAGGCTTCTCTGAGTTTGGCGGGGATGTGGAGCATACCATGAGAAGCGGCCGGGCACCATCCACGCAACTGTTGTATGACAATCGATGGAAATTGTAGGAGAGGTGGTGACGGGGACAGGACCCAGTAGAATGTCCCATTTCATCCATTCTATCATTTTACAAGGACTCCTGAATCGGGGACGATCACCGCCTACCCTGAAGGCATATGTGGCACCAATCACCTGTCAACATGGAAGTCGATAGCAAAACTGTCGGCAGTAATAGGCATGTTTCTTTGGCCGGATGCCTCTATAATTCCCAAGGTGGTGGCCGGGGGCGACGGGTATTCAGCCGCTACAGCTGACCCACTTTGATACAGGAGAATTGTGTTAGCATCTATGCCCTGTCCGAGCACTAGATGGGTATGTAAAGGCAACCGCTGCGATGCACAAAACAAACCGGTTGTTTGTTTGCTATGCTGGTCCACACAAGGGCCAGGAGCTACCTAAACAATGCTTGGCGCACTGGGTGGTGAGTACGTTTAACCAGGCATACAATGCCCGTGACCAACCACTAGCGGTAGGAGTGCGGTGTCACTCTACAAGGGGCATTACTACTTCCTAGGCAGCAATGACTAGGGTGCCTTTGGCGGTAGTTTGTGCTTCGTTGTTGACTACTCCATGTTCACTAGCTTTTACAGAGTGAACATCCAGTGGAGGGAGTTCTACAACAGGACACTTCTACGTTCTGATAAGGTATGCTGAATTAGGATCTGCTGATTCCTCGTGACCTTGCTGGTATACCTCATCCAGTGCTTAATGCACCGCCCCTGGCGGTCAGGAGGGATGAAATATAGAACGAGAGTTACGAATGTAACTATGGTTCTATGAATCTCAGATGACCGCCAGGGCAGTCAGTCCCTCGGAATCCTTGTACTTGCAAGAAGGTAAAGGGACTGAGCTCCCGGTATCACGTGACTAAATAGCCCCACGTGGGTCACGGGGAGGTCACAAGTGACTTTGTTGATATTAGATTTCGACCTGCACATGCGCAAAGATGATCATTCAGTGCTTAATGCACCTCCCCTGGCGGTCATCCGGGATTCATAGACTCGTAGTTACATAACTCTCGTTTTATTTGCTATGTTTTTAGGGCAGAAAGAGCATTTGGCTGACATGATGGAGTTGGAGCAGTACAGTTGGGAGAGTAAAATGAATGCAGCTGACTTTGCCCCATTTAACAGTGTGGGTCCCTGGCCTATTCATTCTCAGTGAAAAGAAGGCTGCACTGAAGCTAGAGCTCTCCGTTTTTGACATCTGCTATGACATTCAGCTCTTCACACAGCTGGCGCGTAGTTGAGTGCATGTGTCAGTAATGGACAAAACGCCCTGCAGTTCTCTAAGATAACTGACGCAAGCAAATAAACCCAGAAGACAAACAAACCGAGCAATTTTTAACAAAACTAACCAATCAGCTAATTAGTCATAGTCCCAGTCTTGGTTCTAGTTGCGTGCAAGATAAAGATGTTTAAGATTTCTGTCTTCTATCAATAATATACACTTAATAGCAGGATAGCAGCTCATATGAACTCTTGTGTTTTACTATTTACTTTAGAATAGATTATTTTGCTCCACTGTTTTAGATGCTGGACGATAAGAGTAAAGCTAACACTGTTTCACTATGCAGAGTTGGTCCCCTGGTATTTTGGTTTCATTATAAGTAACAGGGCGGGGAATAATTGTCTCAGATGTGGGTAATACTCCACTGATCTCCCTGCACCGACTGCATATGATTTGAAACACTGAATCATTTTTGCAGTTGTGTTTACTTATCCAGGATAAAATGATACTGCGATGGTGAGCTATGCAAACATTTGTTCAGGCGCTGCTCTGTACTGGCCTGTCATAGACAACTATTTACTGCTCATATTTATTTTCAAATCTAAACTACAAGCGGCTGCTTAGGGGAAACAACTGGCCACTGCCTTGGAGGTTTGATCGTAGATGTAGTTTCCTCTGTACGATATATCACTTCAATCAACTTTATTTTCCTCCCTTTGCAAGCATTGCACCATATCCAAGTCTGTGTTAAAGTACTTATTCCTCTTGCTCCAGCTGTGCCTCTAATCATTTTTCATGCTTTAGTAGCATGAAATCAGGTTCTCCACAGACCTGGATCTAAAATTTGTGAAGAGAACACTTTATAAAGAGTTATTTGATTTTGACCAGGTTTAACGCTGTAAATGCCATGCCAAAATGCAGTTTTTAGCCAAGCATTTTATTTATTTATACAAATCATCTGATCCTAATCATCTGCTCAGACCAGTTTTCAAAATTGGCTGAAGAATGAAATGAAATTGTTAGTAGGCATATGTTCAAGGTCATTTGAAAAGAGTGTAAAGAGCGAATGCGCAATGAATTCTCCATTTCTGCCTTGGAGAGTAAACCAGAGTAAACCCCAAACATTGATTCACTGTAAATTGTCTGAAAACTGGAAATTACATTTTTAGCCACATCACACCAAGCTAGTTGAAACTAAACTGGCTTTAGATAAACAAAGCACCACTAGGTCTTAGGGCTGTTTCAATGCCATTTTTGAGCTTTGAAGCTTAAGTGGCAATCAATATCGAATATTCAAGCTTCGTGGGTGGGGCTAAATATATAATAATAGTGACGTATTTGCAATCAGCCTATTTATCATAGCAAATTAAGCGCATAAAAGCAGTTTTTTTTTTTGCCGTGTGCTACTTACCAGAGTATGTGAGCGGAGCTGAGCGGGAAGAATTTGCGCTCCACGCTCAAAGTATTTCATAATTACTCCGCTCAAGCTCCGCTCTGGGTGTACTGTTTTCCGCCTCGCTCCTCCCCACTCCGTCCTTTTACGTCTAGCTCCGTTTCCGCTCCAAGGTATTTTTTACTTTTTTTATTAATTTCTTTAATAACACCAGTGTCTGATCAGAAGATGCATGTAGTGTAAAACGAATACGCAGTACTTTATATAAATGTTTGTGAAAGTACTAATAAAACAATACAAATGCAAACAAATGCAAAATATGATTAGAAACATTTTGAGTCCCCCTCCGTCTCCTGACAGTGGTTTGATCCTGGGACTCCTGGCTCGTGATTGGAATTTGAGCGTAGTGGAGCGTTTCGGAGCCGGAGAAAATCTCAACGCTCCAACATTTAAAAAATCCGCTCCTCACACCTGGTAAAATCACACAACTCTGCTCCTCGCCCCGCTCCCACTCTCCGCACCGCTCACATACTCTGCTACTTACAGAACTCAGGTGATTTTTCAAACTTGTGGTGCTGTTGTGGTAGGCCAGTTTCAAATCGCATATTTGACACACTGCCTTTGTCTTGTCATCCTCACTTAATTTAAAGTGCTCCCAAACAGCTGAGGTCTTGGGCGTTTTGTACCTATTCAGTATGAGATGAAATAAATCACTACGTTCGCCAACAGGCGGTTCAAGCATGAGTGAGAATGAGTCCGCGACGGAAGTCACGTGTTGGGAAAAAAAAAAAAAGAATATTAGAATCTCAAAACTGAAAATCGAATGCCACCTCACCGAACGAATATTCGAATATTCGATTATTCTAGTACAGCCCTACTAGGTCTACAGTATGTCCTTTGCAAACCCTATTTAGAATTTGAAGCGTGACCCTATGAGGCTGCTGTAGTTTGTTGAAAAAAGAGAGGTGAAAAGTCAGGTGATTGTGTACACAATAAAAAATAAATAAAAGGGGGGACTAATTCTTGGTGTATGGTAAATTACTGTATATGGCTGTAATAAGAAAATGCTGTCCTAAATTGTCAAGGAAATGTTCTGGAAAATTATTTAAAGAAAAGCTGGAATCCTACTTATGCTACATTAAGAAAAAAAATGTTAAAATGTGTTAAACTTTAATCAATTATTAAAAATAATACAAATATTTATGGTAGCATCAGAGGTTGGTAGTAAGAAATAACCTTTACTATGGTACATTTTACCTCTCACACCCTCTTAGTTATTTATGTTGTTGCAGCTGACACTGAAGTCTCCTGAACTGGGTGGATACCTTGCAGTTTTACAAACAAATCACCGCCATCTAGTGGAGACAATGGCAGTCCGAGACCTTCACTGTTTATCTTAATTCCTGTGCCTGGGGTGGTCCGCTTCAGCTGCTACTGAATGTATCTGAAAAATACACAACATAAATGGTGTGTGGCCATTGTAGTGTTGCCACTAAAAGACAATCCTTGTCCTGCTTATGCTTATGTGAATGTAAACCAGTTTCCAACGGTTCCTTGATCATGCAGTAATGATTTTGTCCTGACTTTTGTTAAGATTTAAAAAGGGCTTCAACTTTGATGAAGGACTTAATAATGCTGTCAATTCAAGAATAAATAGAAGACATTTCTGCATTTATAATTCATGTTGATGTGACTGCAATGAGACATCCTTGAAAACACAACACTACTAATGTGGGTACTTCTAGGTCATATCTTGTTTAAATTTCACAGAGTTGTATGAAAACTTTTACACAATAACAGACCATTTTTTTCAACCACACATTTTCTATCTCAGATAAACTCTGCTATTGTTTTTAAATTGCAACATTTCATTTTTCACATGTTGAATGTGACCTCACCGTTTTGGGAATTGCTTTTCTGTAAAGAATCCTCTTTGTGGAAAACTAGGCACATCACTGTCTTTGTGCTGCCTTCAGGTTGTTTCTTTGTCGTTTATCTTTATGCACAGATTGAGTTGTAAATGTATCGGCGCCGGAGAGGTCAGTATGAAGAAGTCGGTGCGGCCTGCGTGAGTAAAGCAAGTGGAGAGCGAGGAAAGACGGATGCCACGGTTAATGCTGGCGCCGCAAAACCTGCTACAAAGACCTCCAACCCCACTCCTCTGTCTAAGGTAAAACTCATACAAACGTTTGATACAAGTCACATTTTGGAACACTCTCCATTGAATTTGGCTGTTTGTCTAATACAGTATTGTTCAAAATAAGTAATAGTACAATGTGACTAACCAGAATAATCCATGTTTTTTTTATTGCTAAGTGGCAAACAAGTCAAGCCTGTACAAACTCAAAACTATTTTGTACAAACATTTTTGTTCCTAGGATTTAGCAATCTTGTGAATCACTAAACTAATATTTAGTTGTATGACCACAGTTTTTTAAAAGTGCTTCACATCTGTGTGGCACAAACTTGTGGCACCTCTCAGCTGTAATTCCACTTCATGATTCTTTAACAACATTCCACAATTCATTTACATTTCTTGGTTTTGCTTTAGAAACAGCTTCTCAATTGGATTAAGGTCCGGGGATTGGGCTGGCCCCTCCAAAACATTAATTTGTAAACAAGACTTTGCTTGTTTACTAGTGTGTTTGGGGTCATTGTCTTGTTGAAACAAACATTTCAAAAACATGTCCTCTTCAGCATAAGGCAACATGACCTTCAAGTATTTTGACAAATACAAACAGATCCATGATCCCTGGTATGCGATAAATAGGTCCAACACCATAGTAGGAGAAACATGCCTATATCATGATGCTTGCTTCACTGTCTTCTCTGTGTACTGTGGCTTGAATTCAGAGTTTGGGGGTCGTCTCACAAACTGTCTGTGGCCCTTGGACCCAAAAAGAACAATTTTACTCTCATCAGTCCACAAAAATGTTCCTCCATTTCTCTTTAGGCCAGTTCATGTGTTCTTTGGCAAATTTGTAACCTCTTCTGCACATGCCTTTTTTTTAACAGAGGGGCTTTGCGGTGGATTCTTCAAAATAGATTAGCTTCACACAGACGTCTTCTAACTGTCACAGTACTTACAGGTGACTCCAGACTGTCTTTGATCATCCTGGAGCTGATCATTGGCTGAGCCTTTGCAATTCTGGTTATTCTTCAATCAATTTTGATGGTTGTCTTCCATTTCTTCAACTCTCTCTGGTTTTGCTCTCCATTTTAAGGCATTGGAGATTTTAGCTGAACAGCCTATGGTTTTTTGCACCTCTTTATAGGGTTTCCCCTCAACTTTTTAATGAAAGTACGCTGTTCTTCTGAACAATGTCTTTAACAACCCATTTTCCCTTAGGCTTTCAACAAGTGCTCGTGGCTTCATTCCTAAATAGGGGCCACCTAAGTCACACCTGTTTTTTCACAAAATTGATGACCTCAGTGATTGAATGCCACACTGCTATTTTTTTGAACACGCCTTTTTCAACTAATTGCCCAATCGCACAGCCTTAAAAGCGCATATATCATGAATGCTAGGGTCTTGTTTGTTTTCTGAGAATCTATTGCACCTACTGGTAACTTGTTTGCCACTTAGCAATAAAAATATACTTAAAACCTGGATTATTCTGGTTAGTCACATTGTGCTGCTATTATTTTGAACAATACTGTATACTGTCTCTTTCAGGTTAAAAGCAATGATGATCTTTTAGCTGCAATGGCGGGGGGAAATCCTGCGTCGAGTAGTTCTGTCACTAGTAAGACCAAAAGGACCGCCTCCGCTGGGACCAGTGCTGGTAACATGGACAGCAAGCCAAAGACTACTTCGGTACTATTCAATATAATGAATGTATAGCCATGTGGAAATGTAACCATTGATAGTAGTGACTCTGCCCGTGCTTTTTAACACAGTGTATAAACTGGTAAGCTTGCATTTAAATATATCTGGATTATCTCTGAGAAAGACCACCAACCAGTTATCTGTTTTTTTTGCAATCTTTGTGAATAAAAAAATATTTTTGCCAACCCATTGTGATTAAAAAGCAGATCTCCCAAAATTGTTCAAAACATTTACAATAATGAAAATTAGGATTAAATGGTCAGAAAAAAATAAATATACAATAACTTTGAATATTATGATAATGATAATATGATAATATGACCAGTGATATGCACCTTTTTGCATAGTAAAAGTTCAATTGAATTTTCACATATAAAGAAATTCCATGCTCTAGACTTTCACTGCACACATCAAATGGCAACGATGGTTACCCTTATGCGTTTTATTGAAAAGCTGTATTCTGTCTTAAGCAGGTACATCTAACAAGCGAATGACATCGTCAGCTTCAAAAGAGACTGATTTATGGCGGGACCGTCTGCGGACATCAAGGACAGCAACCAACAAAAAACAGGTCCTCTCAGGAGCAGCAGCCCGAGAGGGGAAGCGGCCTCGAAGCCAGATTCTGTCAGAATCCGAAGGCCGCATGAGCAAGTCTAAATCAGACGGGCAGATCAGTGATAAAGTGGCTCTGGAAACAAAAGTTAAGGACTTACTGGGTTTGGCCAAAAGCAAAGATGTGGAGATCTTACACTTGCGCAGTGAGTTACGGGACATGAGGGTACAGCTACATTCGGCGGGAAGGAGGTGCCACAACAGGATGTCGAGAGGAAGAGGAGAAGCCCCCAGTCTCTGCCATCACTGCTGCAGATGTAGAGTCCACTCTGCTTCTTCTACAAGAGCAAAACCACGCCATCAGAGAGGAGCTTAACCTGTTAAAGAGTGAGAACCGAATGCTCAAAGACCGACTTAACGCACTGGGCTTTTCATTAGAGCAGAGGCTGGATGGTTCAGACAAACTATTTCATTATACTTCATTGAGCCCAGATCTCGCAGCGGGAAGCGGCCAGAGCGATGGTGGAGGTACAGGTACACTCACGTCATCAGTGGAAGGCTCTGCCCCAGGCTCATTGGAGGATCTTCTCACGGCACACCAGCATGGCGGCTCAGCAGACAACCTCGACAGCGAGTCCAGTGAGGTCTACCAAGCTGTGACCTCCAGCGATGACGCTCTGGACGCTCCATCGGGGGCCTCCTCTTCCTCTGAGTCCGAATGCGCTCCCAGTAGAGAGCGCTCACGGCGCAGCAGCAGTGGGAACACCAGTGAGGTGTCTGTGGCCTGTTTAACCGAGCGAATCCACCAAATGGAGGAGAATCAACACAGCACTGCAGAGGAGCTGCAAGCTAAACTTCAAGAGCTGGCCGACCTTCAACAGAACACACAAGAGCTAAACGGAGAAAATGAGCATCTTGGTGAAGAAAAAGTTATCCTTATGGACTCCTTGTGCCAACAGAGTGACAAACTTGAGCTCTATGGCCGACAGATTGAGTATCTGCGCTCGCTGCTGGATGACCACCATATTTCTTATGTGCTGGAGGAAGATATCAAAAGTGGCCGCTACATGGAACTTGAACAACGATACGGTGACCTTGCAGATAACGCCCGCTTTGAACGAGAGCAGCTTTTAGGGGTACAACAACACCTGTCAAACACTTTAAAGATGGCTGAACAGGACAATGCGAAGCCCAGGAGATGATCAGAGCCTTGAAGGAGAGAAACCACCAAATGGAGCGCATCATGGAGTCGGAGAGACAGGACCTGGCAGCGATGGCTGCCGCTTTGGAGGAGTACAAGGTGGCTGTGAGTGACGACCAGGCCGAGCTGAGCCGCTGCCGAGCCCAGCTGGACCAGGAGCGTCAGAGAGTGGCCGAACTCTACTCTCTGCACACGGCGGGCGACAAAAATGACATCTGCCAGCTGCTGGAGGGAGTGCGGCACGGGAAGGAGGAGGCCGAGGCCAAAGCTGCAAAGATGCTAAAGGAGCTTGAACAAGTCCACAATGAACTCTCTAGACTTCAAGAGACATTGAATAAGGTTAGTTCAAGCTTATAGCATAAAGATGTAACATATCGTGTGTGCCTCGTTGGAGCACGCCCACATTCAAGGTGTGGTCTGGGTCACTTTAGACAATGCGCTTTCCCTTCCCTCATCTGTTTTAATGTCTTTATGTAAAATCTTAAATTGTGTCATAAAACATATTTAGAAAAATAATGTTTACAGTGGGGAAAGTATTAGTTGGGGTCAAACCAAATAGTATAGAAGTACAACTAATTAGGTCCCCCCCTTGACACAAATATAAAAATATAGTAAATTGAGGCTAAATTGAGTTGGCTGACCTACATGCCAGCTAGTGCATTTAGTTCAGGTCATTTCATGCAAATTCATTAAGCCTTTAAGTCTCCAGCCTGTAATTAACCAAGCAGTAGTCGCCAAACATGTTCATCTTAATAAATTAGTATTCAATGATACATTTCCCTACTTTTCAATAAATTGAGCAATGCATATTTTCATGTGTGGGTGGGCGAGATGAGCAAGACCGCAGTCTGGAGAAGCAGCGGGTAGAACTACAGGAAAAAGACACAGAGATTGTTGACATGAAGGAAACCATCTTTGAGCTGGAGGACGAGGTGGAGCAGCACCGAGCTCTAAAACTTCACGACAATCTTATCATCACAGACCTTGAAAGTAAGTGCTCCATCAACCGCCGTCCTTGTATATAGTTATAGTTGTTATTAAAGTATATTACCTGTAGTAGATTTATGAAGTGGCCAGACTCACAGAAGCAGTGTTGAGCTGTTGTGGTCTCCTCTGACACTGGTCTGTTCTACAGACTGCGTGTTCATACACAGAAATCTACAACAGGTAATACTTGGACTAAACACAATTACTTCATACAACCCTGCTTCAAAAATCTCAGAATATCACTTTGCGCCCCACTGAGTAGTAAATCTGACACCGCTAACATCTCTGTCCCATCTTAGACTCGGTGAAGAAGCTGCAAGACCAAAAGCACGACATGGAGCGAGAGATTAAGATCCTCCACCGCCGGCTGAGGGTAAGGAGGTTCATTTGAAAATCTCATCATCACAACTGTTTAATTGCAAATGTATTTTGGTCAATAAAAGCCAAAGATTAAAATATTCGCCAACCTAACTTAATTACATTTTTCTCTTATAGACACTTAAGATAAGAACTCATCCTAAAGGAGGGAAATGTATGTAGGGCCGCACAATCCCAGCAATAACTGTTGAATAATGCGATACAACAGTATCGCCTGCAATATGTGACTGTCCCCTCTGGCATAGTTAAAGTTGCATTCTAACATAATAATTACAGTGATCTAGATTGACTTCTACTAGTTCCACTAACATTTACATTTGGTTCTGTCACAGTTTAAGACTCTAATTGGACAATTATTTTTGTGTTGTGGATTTTGATTTTGTTATTACAGTAATTATTAAAACATGTTGTACAGCCCTAAATTTATGTGACAAAAGCTATACAAAAGTAATATCACAGACTACAAGCACCATACATGGTCCAAGAATCTGAAAACAGAAAAGTTAGCGAGTCATATAACTGTTTACTAAGATGTGCAGATGCTTTTACATTTCAGCCACATTATTTAGGAGGTTCTCTCAAATTTATACATACATACTTCTACAGGAGGAGTCAATGGAGTGGCGTCAGTTTCAGGCCGATCTGCAGACAGCCGTGGTCATTGCTAACGACATCAAGTCTGAGGCTCAAGAGGAGATTGAGACCCACGGCGCCGGCTCCAAGAAGCACAGGAGAAGAACGAGAAACTGAGCAAAGAGTTGGATAAGGTCAAGAGCCGTAAGTCTCAAACAGAGAGGGCTGTGGGTCAGTGTCACACTGACATGGCCTGTCTTATTAATGTAAACCACACCAGGGAGGGTAGCTCTGCTCACTTGATTTAATAACCAGCACTAGTGTTCACATATACACAGCCAATATTAAAATATCTTCCATGGGAAAATGCCATTTTAGACTTAAATGTAGATTTTATCCATCAAGTGATGGACCCACTGGAATAATCCACTGTTTTCTACCTCAGCCGAGGCATTTCTTTGGTCTCAGAAACCTCAGTCCTTAAGGAGAGTTTTTACTACAACAGGGGACATGTCAATGTTCATCTCAATAAATATCATAGACTGTTGTTATTTAATTAGTGTGAGATTGGACTTGTGTTTAAATAGTTTTTTGTTTTTCTATTTCTTTATTTTTTCTCATGTTTTATACACTAGCCTTGGTCTAACTTGGTCTTTGTTTGTCTTGCCTTATTTGGCTCTAATTTATGACTTGGTCACAAATAGTGTGGTTTTAACTACATAACTTCTCCTCACCTAGGCTGGCATTGACGCAGTAGTAGCACAGTATAAAGGTATGGTAGTACAAAAGCACATTGATAAATGAGCTCTGTTGTCTCTTAGGCAGGATGAGGAGAGAGGCCGTGTGTACAACTATATGAATGCTGTGGAGAGGGACCTGGCAGTTCTTAGACAAGGCATGGAACTGAGCCAGCGCTCCTCTACCTCCTCAGAGTCACGCCCACTGTCAAAACACTCATCAAGAGTTTCGACAGTGCCTCACAAGGTATGGCTTTTCTTTGCTTTGAGAAAATTTGTATTGCCTTGTTGTGGTGGTACTTAAGACTAGGTCTTGAGATCAATCAGTCAATCTGCACTATGACAACAACCAAGGAAGACCAAAGTGCTTTACATTTAAAACAGGAGAACAGCTGCAGTAGTATAAAATATGTAACCAAAGAAAAATTACACAATGATAAACGAACAAAGCCTAAAAATCTGAAAGTGACATATTAAAAGCCAGTCTAAATAAGTAGTCTTTACCCTGGCCTTGAACAGGGCCAGGTCAGTGAGAACACTCAGGTCTCCAGGTAATGTGTTCCAGAGTATAGGAGCAGCAACAGCAAATGAACGAGCTTGTACCAGGACTTTGGAACAACCACCTCATCTGGTCAGCCTGGCTCTGCTGGGACTATTTACAGGTCTTGCCTCAGACTCTAGACCAACAAAAAACAAAACTGGTTTATTCATCTGTCATTCCTATGATTACATGAAACCTAGCTAATCCTCTAACTTTGCCTTTGCTACCAAATGCTTCACCTCCAGAATAGGTCAAAGACCTGTATTATTTGAATTAAATTATATTGCTTGAAATCAGTTCCCAAGCTTAACACACTGAACATCTCTCTTCTAATGCAGGTCCTCCCACCAATGGGGCCACTGTGGCTCCAACAGCAACGGCCACCCCTCTGCCTCGCACCCCTCAGCCCAAGTCCTCTAAAGACTCCTCCGCTGCTGCTGTTTCGCCCATACAGGTTTGGTTTAATGTATTTGGATCCTGGTTAGCTAATGATTGACAATGTCTACACTTCTGGGTTCAACACAATTAAAATGCATTTAGAACAAAAAGAAAATGTTAAAACTATAAAATAATGATTAAAGTACATACATAGTGAAATTACAAATGGTTAAAATGGTCCTGGACATGAACATGAGGTAACTGTCAATATTGTCTATTTATTCTACTTGGCATACTGAAAAGTTTACATATTTTACTATATAAAAAAAAAAATGCCACATTTTGAAAGAAAACTTATTTTCCTCTTCTTGAGCCATTTAAAGAGCTGAGGAAATATGTAAGAGAAATTTGCTGCATATATTAAAAAGTTATCTAACTATAGCAAAGAGAAAAAGGAAAAAGCTTTTTGGTGACCTTTAGAAATACACTAAGGCTAAGGGAAATGTTACCAATAATCTGTTTTTCTGCTTTATTAGAGACACTCCTTAACTCCATCAATGTCAGCAGCCAAGCCTTTGTCTTCACTGAGTGACAAGAGGACCAGTTACACTGATATCTCCATGCCAGGTGAGCCATATTATTTGATTCACTTTTCAGCATTTGGTATGAGAGTAACTCTAGATATGACAATAGACTCAAAAAGAGCTGCTCACTGTTTAAGAAAGTATCATGGAAGACTGGACTCTGTTGACTCATGTTAAATAAAGTCAGGCATTAAGTTACTGTAAACCGGATGAAGAGTGGAAGTAATGGGGGGTAATATACTACCAAACGTTCCAGTGAGTTCAAGTGTTTCATGCGAACGTGCGTACTTGACCATAGCCTCCAAGGGTCCGTTTATTTTCCTCTAATTTATTATTTTTTTCCTGAGAGAGTCAGCCTGTTGAGTCGCTCTTCCCTGAACTCAGAGGCTGGAATGTTGCTTGTTTCCCAACCCCGCTGCATCTGATTTCAGAGGAAGCTCTATATCTTCTTCTCAGTAGAACGTGCTGTAAATAATGTCAATGCGTGATGTGTTCACAGCTGAGCACCTCCTCAGGGGGACTGCGGCGGCCCGCCCTGCATCTGCCCTCCAGAGGGTGTCCAACATGGACTCCAACAAAGCAATCTCAGGTTTGCGCTGTTTGTGTGTACAAATATAATATAAAGTGACATGTTGCGTTTAAAGAGAACCAAATTAGATGCATTTCCATTAAACACAGAAATGCAAATACACTGACACTGTGAGTTTATCTTCACTGCTATTGCTTTCAATCAAATATTGCTGTTAAACTTGTATTTGTGTTTGTTTTCCCACAAATATCAGTATTTATTAAAACAGTAATGACGCTACAATGAAAAAATGCAGTTATGCTTCGATCAGCAATAACGTTTGTAATCTGTAATAAATCAAAGTATTAATTTATATTTCTCACAGCTCTTTACAACCTATCAATTGAAATTGCTGTTGTGCTTCAGATTATTGACTTGTTGCATGACATGGGAAGCAAGTAACTTTCATTTGACAGTATAGCTAGTTTGTTAAAATATAAGTGAACAAATTCTTTCTTTTTCGATTGAACTCCTCTTTGGCAAAGTAAAAGTTTAATGAATTAAAATTTAAAAGGACTGACAGTTTTTGCATTTGTTACACTGCAGTCTGATTAAAAGTCTGAATGTCTGGCCATAATTGGGATTCAAGCTGTTCTTTTTGATTATTGATACTGTAGTAACACTAAATTAGACACATGCATTTGTGAATGCAGATATTCAAATATAATTTCTTCTGTCTGACCAGTATCTCGAAGCAGTGAAGAGATCAAAGGGACATATCAGCTCCGGACGGGGCATCCTCGACCTCCCTGATGACAATGAGTGCGGGCTCGTCTCCTCTGTCCCTGTCCTCCTCTTCACCTACAGCCTCCGTCACCCCCACAGCTGCAGCCGCCAGGTACGCCTTGGCTGTTTACTATACAATGTCTGATATATAGTCATACCTCACTCCATTTAATCTTATTTATTTATTTGGGCTAAGTTCCTGTAGTTTTTTCATTGATACAAACATTGTGAACATTCCACTATAAAACTTTATTTTATTGCTTGGTAAATCTTCTACAACTATGTAAGTAACTCTATCTACATATCTTTTTTGTACACCTAGAGAGGAGCGAAAGGATCCACTGTCGGCTTTGGCTCGAGAATATGGAGGCTCAAAACGAAATGCTTTGCTAAAGTGGTGCCAAAAGAAAACTGAGGGTTATCAGGTAAGTTATTATCCAGTCATGAGCCATTACTTGTTATTTCTCTGAACAGGTAATAAAACGCACAAATAAACCTTTTACTCACAAATGCCATTTTGTAACATCTTTTCAAATAAAGAGCCTGATTCCAGTCAGCTGTGAAGATCTGTTTAATGATTATAGCAGCAGGGAGTGGTGAGGTCATGGCTTATCTTTTCAAAACAGGATGGATTTCTTTGCGTCAGATGTAGTTTTAAAATGTGTATTTTGTGGCCCGCTGCCAGATTCAGTCAAAGCGATGAGATGAGCTGCTTTTTCAAAAGCTGGTGATAACTGAAAACCCTGAGCAGAATGTTTGAGAAGGTTTCACCCATACAACATAATGCATTATCAAGACAAGATTGGTTTAATTCTATATTATTAAGCCTAGTTGAAAATATTCAATTCAGTCTTTTCTTCAGACACACAATTGTGGTCCATATAAAGAGATGACAGCCTGGCCAGCCGTACCCATTCACATTCAAAGTGAAGTACACTCACCGGCCGGTGCTCTATTGGGTTGAGATCTGGAGACTGTGGAGGCACATTTGAGTAAAATGAACTCATTGTCAGGTTCAAGAAACCAGTCTGAGATGATTTGAGCTTTGTGACATGCTGCATTATCCTGCTGGAAGTACTACACTGTAGTCATAAAGGGATAGACATGGTCAGCAACAATACTCCGGTAGGCTGTGGCGTTTAAACAATGCTCAAAGTGTGCCAAGAAAATATCCCCCCACACCATTTCACCATCACCACCACCAGCCTGAAATGTTGAGACAAGGCAGGATCAAACCTTGCTTTTATGTTCTTTGCACCTATTTCTGACCCTACCATCTGAATGTCGCAGCAGAAATCGAGACTCATCAGAAGAGGCAACGTTTTTTCAATCTTCTACTGTACAATTTTGGTGAGCCTGTGTGAATTTTAGCCTCTGTTTCCTGTTCTTAGCGAAAAGGAACAGCACCCAGTGTGGTCTTCTGCTGCTGTAGCCGGTCTGCCTCAGGGTTCCACGTGTTGTGCTGCTCAGAGATGGTTTTCTGCAGAGCTTGGTTGTAACGAGTGGTTATTTGAGTTACTGTTGCCTAGCATCTCTAACCAGTCTGCCCATTCTCACTGACATCAACAAGGCAGTTTCATCCACACAGCTGCCGCTCACAAAATTTTTTTCTGTTTCAGACTTTTTACTGTAAAGATGGTTGTGAGTTAAATCCCAGTAGATCAGCAGTTTTGAAATACTCAGACCTGCCCAACAACCATTCCACCTTCAAAGTCACCTAAATCCCCTTTCTTCTCCATTCTGATGCTCGGTTTGAACTTCAGCAAGTCGACTTCTTAAAAGTCAATCACATGGCAGCATCTAGATGCATTTATGCATCTAGATGTTGCCATGTGATTGGCTGATTAATAATTTGAGTTACCAAGCAATTGAAGAGGTGTACCTAATGACGTGTGAGTGTAGGTCTCCAGTATGCCATACTGTGCTGGAGTTACTATTAACAAGCAGTGCACATTGGGTTATTTATCTATTTTGTTTATATCTAAACACAGTTAAAAGTCACAGTGAGCATCTGTACTTATTCTTAATCTCTACCAGAAATGATCTTTATATATTTGGTCTAACATGTCTAAAATATAGAGAAAGAAATTAGGTACAGATTCCTATTTAAAATAAAAATAAATAAATGAAACATGTCTCAATTTCTGTTCAATATGAGTCATATCTATCTACTTGGGCAAACCTGAAGAAAACACTCCTTAAGTCTTCTTGCTTTTAGTGTAATATTATACCATCATATCCATATCATGTCCTGTTGACTGCAGAGCATTACCAAACATGACGCAATAATGATTCTCTACTGTCCTAACATGCTCTTAGAAAAACAGGTTCCTGTTGAATCTGCAGCAGAGAAGTGATGTTTTGACTGTGCTTTTAAATGTCTGGAGGTTGTGGTTTCTATGGCATCAAAAGCCCACTTCAGGAAGTATGCATCATTTAACTTGCATTACATTGCAAAACACCCATAACGGGTCTAGACTGGTTTTCTCTCTGACAGTGTACTGTGTATGTAATATTTAAACATGACAATAAAAATCCTTTTAAATGCTCTATCCTTTGAATTCAGTGTGGCTCTTCGATCTTCATGTTTTTATTTTCTTGCAGAACATTGATATTACTAACTTCAGCAGCAGTTGGAACGACGGCTTGGCCTTTTGTGCTGTGCTACACACTTACCTACCTGCCCATATCCCTTATCAGGAGCTCACCAGCCAGGACAAGGTACGTTTTACTGCAAAACCATCTTTTTTCTTTTTTTCCATATTCACTGTTACGCAGACAATGTTTTCTGACTGGTTAAAATCCACTCTTTTCTTTTTGTAGAGGAGAAACTTCACCTTAGCCTTCCAGGCTGCTGAGAGTGTTGGGATCAAATGCACTTTGGTAAGATTTACACCCTGTCTATAAAAACTCAGCAGCTAGTGTAAAAGGCATTAAATGTGACCACACATTATGTAGATCGATATCTCAACAACAGGGTGGCATTTGCAATTTCAGTTTAATGTAGAATTAGATAAACATTCATTGTCACTTATATTTTATCATGGACACAATAAAACAACATTTTACAGCTTGTCAACACAGATTAGGAGAAAAAAGATATACTACAGCATATGACAGTAAGTATTTTATGGTAACAATTATGTAATCTGTGATGTGAGCAAGTTAAAGTAATTATGATATGCATAATTCTTGATTTGCCTAAAACAATTATAACATAAACTGTATGAATACCAAATACAATAGGTAAATTTAGAGACGCTACGCCACTAATCCATGTCTTTGGATGGTGGGTGGGGGCTGTAGGCAGCCGGAGTACCCTACAATAGCCTGGTGAGGACATGCAGTCTAGATAAAAATATTGTTCCTTGTTTTATGTTGGTTTTAGGATACTTAATGGTATTTTATGTTGAAATGAAATTTATACAACTATAGAACATAAAAGGCATAGATTTGTTTTGCTTTAATTTAGCAGTGAATAATCTAGTTTCAGCCGTCTTTTACTCAGTGTTTATCATGCGTTTTCCGCAGGACATTAATGAGATGGTGCACACTGAGCGACCAGACTGGCAGAACGTCATGACCTATGTCACGGCCATCTACAAGTACTTTGAAACCTGACGACATAGTCTCCACCTTTGCCAGTACAGTTTCAAGCCACAGCCAGCATTCACCACCTTCAACACCAACCACCCTCTGGTTGACTGTTTTACCTCACCAGCTTCGCATGTCAGTCACTTCCATCTAGGACTAGTATTCACCGACACTAAAGGGAGAACAAAGCTCTCCCGTAGCTACACCAGTTGTAGTCTAAGGGCTTGTCTTGTATGTCTGTTGTTACACTGGTAAGGCATAAGCGCTAAATGCCTGCTAAAACTAGAGCATACAAGATTATCTGTAATTTAAAAATTAGTGCCTTTTAGCTGAACTTTCCTAATAATATTCTTGTAGTACTCGGCTCGTCCTGTGAAATGCATTTGTTTTGTTTTTGTTTTTCTTGTGTGAATATTTGTGAAAAGTCTGACAAAGAAGTCGGCAAAGTTTGAATTCCCACATACCTGAAAACTCAGACTGATGTAGATACAGCCTTTTGTCTTCCAGACAAAATATACTGATGCCTCTAGAAACGGATTAAGTGCCTGACTGAGACCAGGGGGCGGTGGCTTTGCAGTTTTCTGAAGCTGAAAATTAGAGCAAGTTGCCAAAATGTTTCAGGGCCTTTTAAGAATATTTATTTCCACATGGGATATTAAGAGGAGGAGGAACACTCATGATTTCAATCTGGATTTAAAGCACAGAAATATATTATAAACACTAAAGTAACTTGCTGTTTGTTTATTGTCGGACAAAATAATCCTTGAACAAACTCAAACTTTGCATTGTTTTAACCAAAATCAAAGTGAGTAGAAAGTATTTTTCCTTCTTTTCTAATCCAATTTGATAAGCAGACGAGGGAGAATAACACAAAACTATTTAACCATTAACACCTTTATAGGTCAATAGCAACATAAATACATGTTGCTAAACGGACTGTAAGTTTGCACATTGTCCTTCATTTCAAAAACGTGACATGCATAAGTGATTCTCTGTGCCATAGACTTCTTGCCTCTTGTTAATGTGACCTTTTTCTGCCTTTGTGATGCTCATAGTTAGCCTGGCCAGCCAGATACTTCGACAAAGGGAAAAGTGTCTGGAATCTTTTCCCTTAACAGAAATTTTTACTCAGTAGAAATTCTTTGGGCCAGTCAAAACTATTTATGTGAAATTTGGCTGCTTAATGATCTGCTTTGTTTCTCTGGTTTGTATGTTCCTGAAAACCCAACTGGAACCCACAGACACCAGGCTAATAGTTTGTACAGAACAGAAAAAGTAATATGATAGCTTGCCAGGCTAGCTCATAGTGGCATTTAGTCTGAAATGTGCAGTCTTTTGTGCGACTGTTATGTGCCTCAACATACCAATGTATTTATATGATTTCTCAATTTAGGTCATAGATCTTTTGTTTTATTTGAAATTATGTAGCTGCACTGAGATAAGCTTTTTTTTTTATTCCATATTTGCCTTAAGAGTCAGAAGTACTGTGACATTGCAGTTTGTTGTTAGATCTCACCAGTAGTGCTGTATTGTCTTGTCTTGACAGTCTTTACTCGGTGAGTATTTTTGGAGAATGGTTGGATTTTTTGGGATAAATCTGATAAATGTGAATACACACCGTTCCGATTTGATTCAGAAGAGGCTGCAAGCTGGTATTGATTACAACAGGGGTTCCCAAACTTTTCAGACCGCGACCCCCAATATTAGACTGCTGACGATCCGCGACCCCCACGCTAAATGCATGTAGCCCACATGCTAATTATTATTATTTAAACCTATTGTAATTATTTTTGGAATGTATTTATTTAGCTATTATTATTAAATTTATGATTATAAAGGGGTGCACTTAAGACAGTATGTTTATCATAAAATAATTAATGAATGTTTTATTAAAAAAAAAAATAAAGAAAGAAAGAGTTTTAGAAATGTTTGTGTACTATTCATTCTTAACATGAAGACTTGTTTGGCTTATTTTATTATACTATGCTTTTACCCAAAATGGACTTTAAAAGTAGCCATGGACTTGGCAACAAGCCATCACTTAACTGTCATAATTAATCGGAGCAAACAAAGTTTTACAAAGTTTTACTTTCAGTTTATTTTAATTATCCTAAATGTATACTCGCATCATTACAACCTTTTAAAATAAAAAAAAAATTTTCATTAAAAAAAAAAAAAAAAAAATTCATAAAAAAAAATTCTGGAAATCATCTCGCGACCCCGCCCATCCCCACTTTGGGAACCAGTGGATTACAACATCATAAACTACATTTCAAACCACATCCTGCTGTGCTTTTTGCCCACTCGCATCACCACAATCTCTACAGCTGCATGAGATCTTCAAGATTCAAGATTCAAAGTGTTTATTGTCATGTGTACAGACAGAAAGCATGTTTCCTGTACAATGAAATTCTTACTTTGCAGTCCACAGTAAAAAGTCACACAATAAGTCACACAAGTAAGTTAAAAAATAAAAATAAGATAAGTATAAGTAATAAAAGAGCAGCAAATATAAAGAGCAGCAAATATATAAAGATAAAAATAAAAATAAAAAATAATATAAAATATATATATATATAAAATATAAAAAATATAACAGGGCAAAGAGTAAAGTAGTAAAGGGATAAAGTGATAAAGTGAGGTAGTGCAGTAGTAAACAATTGTTCATGTACTGTTGTGATTGTGATTGTAGACTCCTATCTGCTGTTTAGGAGTCTTATGGCAGAGAGGAAAGAATGAGTTCTTCATTCTGAAGTCCTGCATTTCACACTTCTGTACCTCCGTCCTGAGGGTAGAAGTGTGAACAGACCATGTTGGGGGTGGGAGGGGTCTTTGAGGATGGAAGCAGCTCTTCTGTGGACTCTGCGGTGGTAGATGCTCTGCAGAGAGGGCAGTGGAGTCCTGGTGATCTTCTGTGCAGTCTTCAACACTCTCTGCAGGCATTTGCGGTCCATGACAGAAGTGCTGCCGTACCAGTGATGCAGCTGGTCAGGACACTCTCAATGGTGCAGCTGTAGAAGTTGCTGAGGATCTTGGGCGACATGCCAAACTTCCTCAGCCTCCTCAGAAAATACAGCCGCTGTTGAGCCTTCTTGACCAGCTGCGTGATGTGAGGTGTCCAAGTGAGGTCCTCATTGATGTGGACACCCAAGTATTTGAAGTTGCTCACCCTCTCCACTTCAAGCTCCCGGATGAACAGTGGCTGAGGCGTTCTCCTCTCCCTCCTCATGTCCACTATCATCTCCTTTGTCTTGTCCGTGTTGAGGGTGAGGTTGTTGTCTTCACACCATGACACCAGACTGGCCACCTCCCTCCTGTAAGCTGCCTCGTCACCACCAGCGATGCGTCCTATCACTGCGGTGTCGTCGGCAAACTTCAGGATGATGTTGAGAGGCGACACAGTCGTAGGTGTACAGGGTGTAAAGGATGGGGCTGAGTACACAGCCCTGTGGGTGCCAATGTTTGTGATGGTGCTGGCTGAAGTCCTATTTCCAATCGTGACAGACTGAGGCCTGCCAGTCAGGAAATCTAGGAGCCAGTCACAGAGGGTGGGGTGCAAACCAAGTGTGGACAGTTTGTGGGTGAGTTTGTGTGGGATGACCGTGTTGAAGGCGGAGCTGTAGTCTATAAAAAGTATCCGTAGGTATGAGTCTTTGTTCTCCAGGTGTGAGAGGGAGTAGTGGACGGCAGTAGCGATTGCATCCGAGGTAGACCTGTTGGGCCGGTAGGCATACTGCAGGGGTCAATGGTGTCGGTATGCTGCTCTGAATGTGGGCCAGCACCACTCTCTCAAACACTTCATAATGATTGGAGTGAGTGCCACTGGCCTGTAGTCATTCAGGCAGGTGGGTGGGTTCTTCTTGGGCAGGGGACGATGGTCGTGGACTTGAAGCATGATGGTACAATGCGCTGGCTGAGGAGAGGTTGAAGATGGAGGTGAAAACATCAACCAGCTCGTTGGCACATGCTCTGAGGGCCCGCCCAACGAGTACAAAGCTATGGACTGAGAAAAGCCATCACAGCGGCCAAGAGGCAGTACAGAGAGAAGCTGGACAGCTTCTACTCTACTGCTGATTCAGGGCGGATGTGGCAAGGCCTGCAGCACATCACAGACTACAGGACCACCACCAACAACATTGCATCAACAGACAGCCTGCCGGATGACCTCAACACTTTCTACGCCCGCTTTGAGGCTCCCAGCGACACTGCAGAGAGGAGCTCACACACTTAACTCGACACCAGTGTTGGTTTTCCTTTGCGTAGGTGATGGTGACATGGTAGTTGCTCATTTGAAAGCATTAGGTGCTTTATCTTGCTGCAAGGCAACGAGATAACAGCCATCTGATTTGACGGTCCACTGCTGACATGAGTGTTTTATTCTGTGTTGCCAACTATTTTCAAAGGAAAGTAGCTAAAGCCTGGCCAAAAAGTCGCTAAATGTCGCTAGATGACGCTGCGCGAGGACTGGGCCGCCTATGAGTGCTCTGGGATGGGGTGGGACCCGCGGCACCAGCGGCAGCACCGCTGCAGCACCCGCTGCAGCACCCGCTGCTCATTGATTAGAGTAAGAACGATGTGTGCTTTCACTTCAGAGAGTCTCCAAAACTCCAGGAAAAAGTCGTTAGATTTGTCGCTAGTCGCTTTTTGAAAATGTGTCGCTAGAGGGGTCTGAATACTGCTAAATATACCGACAAAGTCGCTAAATTGGCAACACTGCGCAGAGCCTGGATGCCACAGGACCAACAGGGAAGCGGAAGGCAGGACATGGAGCTCAGTATGGTCAATGACAGTATATACTGAGTATGGTGGACCTTCTTAGGCGCAGGCTCGGGTGTCTGACGTCTGTTTAGACTTGCTTACAGACGGTGTCGGTTTTCTGATGGGTTCGCCTTGAAACCTAATCCGTTGCCCCACGGCTAACATACCCAGGTGAGCCCTGCTGTCACATGACCAGGTCCCGAAGATGGACTACAGCCCTAGTTCTTGGTGCATTTTTTTATTTTTTGTGCATACGTGAGGTCTATTATTTTAATAAACATTATGAAACTCAGTGGAAATATGTGCTTCTTATTCAAAATTTGCTCAAACATATTTGCTGTGAGGTTATGGAGGTGTTAAGAATATATATCATATTTTATTAAACCTGGTTTAGACTTGGTTTAAATTTGGTCTAAACCAAGTCTAATCCAGGTCTCAACCAAGTCTAATCCAGGTCTAAACCAAGTCTAATCCAGGTCTAAACCAAGTCAAATCCAGGTCTAAACCAAGTTTAATCCAGGTCTAAACCAGGTCTAAACCGAGTCTAATCCAGGTCCAAACCAGGTGTAAACGAGGTCTAAAACCAGACTAAAACCCAGGTCTAAACCAAGTCTAAAACAGGTCCAAACCAGGACTTAAACCAAGTTTTATACCTGGTTTTAAAAACATGGTCTAAGCCAAGACTAAATCCAGGTCTTAAAACAGGACTAAAACCAAGTCTAAACCAGGACCAAAACCAGGACTAAAACCAGGTCTAAATCAGGACTAAAACCAGGTCTAAACCAGGGCCAAAACCCGGACTAAAACCATGTCTAAGCCAAGACTAAAACCAGGTCTAAACCTGGTGTAAACCAGTTCTAAACCAAGTAGGTCTAAACCAAGTCTAATCCAGGTCCAAACCAGGTCTAAACCAAGTCTGAACAGGACTAAACCAGGACTGAACCAGGTCTAAAAAAGGTCTAAATCAGGACTGAACCAGGTCTAAACCAGATTTAAACCAGGTCTTGAACCTGATGTTTTCAGGGCAATAATGAGATCCCAACAGAAAGAAAGACAAAGAGGGAATTCCTGAAAGTAACATTCTATTTTATATTGTATGCTTCAGTTTTTGTCCCGAATGTTTATTTTTCAAGCACGGGCGCGTGTGGGCGGGGCCAAAATGAATGTTTATGTGACGTAACGCTCTTTATATCAAAGAGGGTTGCGCGTGACATCACCGACAGACCCTATGAACAGAACACAGGTCAGGGCTTTGTCAGATACATTTTCAGCGCTTGAGCAAAGACACAACTTATTAGAACAAATATTTCTGAGTTTCAGCTCCAGACAATACACTTAGTATTACAGAGTAGTTTCAAAAGGACCATATAGAATATTTTAGCATTGAAAATGAGCAGCCCAACAACAACTGAAAAACCCTTGAAAAGGGAAAGGCAAAAATTGAGAATCTCCTGAGAGACCTGGAGAAAGAGACGCCCAAGGAGGAAGTGGACGAAATGTTGAAAAACCTGGTGACATCCTCGACCCCTAACCTGGAGATGGAGAAGACGGAGGTCAACAATATGAAGTCCTCGGAGCACCCAGAGGATTTGCTGGATAAAATGGAAGAACGTGTTAAGGAAGTGAGTTTGATAATCGAGGAACATCGTAAAGCTGACTCACCTCTGAATGAGCTTATCCCCAACATCCCCACCAAAAAGGTCAGTCTCATCTTTTTCTTTGTTGGACAAAATGTCCACTGTAGACATTTCTGACCCAGAGTCCAAACAAATCCTGGTGTCATTGTTTGTGGATGTTGTCGCCACATTATCAGAAATTATTTTGGATGCTTTAAGAGAGGTCACTTTGTCTGTGAGACATGAGCAGCTTTCTCCACTGGTGTCTGAGGAGGCTGTGCACAAAGCATTGCACAAGAGCATCTATAAAACATTTAAAGCAGTTTTAGGCTCCACACACAGGTCCATGGACGAGCTGTTTAAACTGGTGACCAGCAAGTGACAAACAGGATCAACTCTGTCCTGTCCTGCTGTTAAAGACAACCACCTGGTGGTAACTAAGGAGACTAAGGAGTACAAATCTCCAAGGGACAAGATAAAAAAAAATGCTTCTTCTCGCCATGGCCTTGCCACAATCAATTAAAGAAAAGATTTCTCAGAGCTGTGGCCAGTGTTGGGGCCGCAGACTCATCTCTGTCTCTTCAACATGTTGCCCTTGTGTCTACTCTGAGGAGGAACAGGAGAAGGAAGAGGAGGAGGAGGAAGAGGAGGAGGAGGAGATGGCCACTAGACGACCAGTCAAAAACAATATCAAACTGGCGACCTCAACCACCTGCTGGAAAGCAGCCATTGACGCTGTCAGAAAGATTCTTGAAAAGGAGGCCAGTGAGTTGGAAACCTTTAGAGAGCACCCGTTGAGCAGAAAGGACCAGGCAGTGCTGCTAAGGAGCCTGAGCAATGATGAGGACATTGCAGCATTGATTGTGAGCACCATTGAGGAGGAGATGGGTTATATCCACTCAGACAGCTCAGAGGACAGTCCAACAAAGAAGCCCTGTCTCCAGGGCTTGGCCCAGAAGATAAAGTCCTTCTTTCTCCTGTATTTTTCCAACTTCCACAGTTTACTGACCAAACTGTGCTGCCAGAAAACTGCACGCCAGGCTGATTCCGTGCAGTTTGTCATGGAGAAGGCCTCTCCTTTTCTGAAGAAGCTGGTCTCAGGGCAGGCCACAGACAGCCAGGGCCGTGAGGTGTGTGTCTATGAGAGAGTGTCCCAGGGCCTCACCAACGGCCTGTACCAAGAGCTCAGCCGGCAGCTCAGTGACCTCATTATAAAGTTCTTGGCGCCACAAAAAGGACAGAGGGGGTTCATGAAGAAGGTTCGACAAAATGTGAACACCTTTATGGAGGACATTTTGAAATGGGTGAAAATACAGCAGGCTGCTGCCAGGAGCAACCCAGTCCAGAGAGTTCTGAGGAGGATCTGCAGGCTGGTCTTAAATATGGCCACTCCATCCCTGGACCCAAACCGTCCCAAGATCAGGTGCCTAGAGGACAAACTCCTCTATACATCTACAGTGGTTTTCAGGTTGAAGATGAGGCTGTAATGGAATATGTTCCGAAGGTTCCCATGGCAACACAAAAGGTTGCTCCATCCGCTGGACAGGAAGTCCCAATGGTCCAGTCGAAGTATAGATGGGACTGTATTGACTGCACCGCCTGGCTTATGAGCTCGGGATGCTGATCTTCCAGAAAAAAGAAGGACCTGATTTTTGCGAGTGGCGCAGGTCTCTGGAGCAACAGCTGGAACTAAAAATTGCAGAGTGGGACATCCAAGTTGATCCAGATCACGTCAAGAAAGTGGCTAAAGCTGTGTTCAAAGACCTTTGTGAGGGCAAAAAGAAGACATGGGTCCAAAGTCGCACTTATTTGGTGCCAGGGTACGACACATTCGTCATGGACACCATCTACAAGCACCTGGTCACGTCACCAAAGACCAGCAGATTCAGCTCTTTCCTGCAGTCAGTGCGCAAAGTCTTCTGCTCCCCTTGCTGGGGGCGCTGAGAACACTGCCCTGACTTCATCCACAAGAAACAGCAGGTCCCAGGCCAGAGTCCTTCTTATAGCCTCTTGGTTTAAGGCGGATTTAGATTCAGCTGTACACTGCCAAAACCACTTTGAACATTTTACCCAAAAGCTCTTCAGCACCAGATTGTGAGCCGTAGGTCAAGAGTGAGATCCAACACATCAAACGTGAAAACGTATCTGTAGCAACTGTGAACACGACGAGACATGAACCTGTGCAGTCCTTCAGAGTAACTCTGAAGGACCGCAGCGTCGTGTCGGGTCTGTATTCACGTGTGACGCACAGATCTGTGCTCAGTTTGACCTGTCAGAGTACATTCTTGTAATGGCCTTGATCTGATGTTGAGGAGCCACAGGAAGATGTTCCTTGTGTGTGAAGACTCTTGGTTTGTGTGCAGACAAACCCAGAACCTAATGAAACCTGAGTCTGAAGAGGAGCTCAGTCTGGGCCCATAACTCACTGGAACTGTGGTTTCAACAAATGTGTTTTCTGTTAATCAGCATCAAATAAAAACACTTTTTTAAATTATAACAGATGTATTTACTTTATTGCAGTTAGAACCAACCAAAAATAATGAATAAATAAATGACACCTTAGTTTTAGTCCAGCCTCAGAGCTCTGTTCTTCAGCAGCTGGTCTCCTGTCGGACCTTGTGTTCAGTCCAAAGCTGCATTCGTTCATTATCCTCTAAAAAAAAGTGTTGTACATTTTGTTCATTTAGATTTTATTATTGTTTATTTTTATTGTTTTTATTTCTAATTTTGTTCATATTTTATTTAGCCAGGTTGTAAGAGCCAATTAAGAATTAGTTAATTTGAAATAATTTAGTTTAAACAGTAATAAATAAATAAAAACTATTTCATGAAAATTAATAAGAAATGTATTGGTTTAAAATGCATGATTTAGTAATGTTTAGATTTTATAACATTTCAGTATTTTGATCTTCCGGTCAGATATCACTACGTCATAGCGGAAGCGATTGCATGTAGTTTTAGTTTGAAGTTAGAGACGTTGGAAGCAACACAGTTTTTTGACCGTGCGTACTATGTCTATGTATACTTGTTTGTTCGGAAGTAAACATATAAAAGGAAGACATTTGTCTGCTCGTGTTTTCAAATACTGGTTGTAGTTAGACTGACTTCAAAGGGTGGTACAGAAGAATTAAAAGCAACTAGGTGCCACTACACAGGTCTAAACCAAGGTCTAAACCAAGGTATAAACCAAGGACTAAACCAGACCGAAATCTAAACTGTTGTCCCGAATCTGGCCCTAATTGTCCCGAAAATTATACTAAAGCAAAAGCTTGAGAAGTTATTGTCTGATAAACATTTAAAATAATATTTTTTTAATAAACTGAATTGAATAAAAACTGTCTGCGGAGGTTGAGCCGTCCTGCAACCACCCCCCGCCGCCCGGCTGCTCATTGGCTGCAGGCTTTAGACTTTCGTTTGTAAACTACGCAAGCTGCGTGCGCATCTTGGTGCCGTCAGTTACGCTAACCTCAATACATTTTCAAGGACAGATTTAGCATTAGCCACCAGAAATTGTAAATTGTTCAAAAACGATGGTTTTAGCAAGATAGCCTCCTACAGATACTATGTTTAATGTCAGTGCCTTGGGAGAGAACATTAGCAACTAGCTAGACCACATCAATTAGCTCCCAATTGTACCGTGGGGTAACCATAGTAACTAAGAAAGTTGTAAGAAATTATAGCTATTATGCTAAATTACACATTTCTATGCTATTTTTTTTTATTCTTTCATTGTGCACCTTTCTCACCAACTATATGAAAAACATGGAGTCAGTTTGAAGTCTTAAAAAGTTTTATTTACTTTTTTAAGTTTGCTAACTTGTTAAAATGAATATTAAGGTACTTTGGTGGCCGTCAAGCCTGTGCAGTTAATCTCTTGGTTGGAAGGGTCTATTGTAAGTTTACCTGTAGTCTTCAGCTTAATCTCATTACAGATGCCTCAAATGATCAGAGCTCAAACTTAGCCCAATGGATTTAAAAGGGTAATAGTCCATTAGTTTCAACGTATTGAGCACCTAAAAGTTGCATCTCTCATGAAAACTGTATGTGCAGGAAATATGATTAAAATTTCATGTCAATATACATTTTCCTGGACAATAAATTACCATAACAACTACGTGTATGTCGCCGCTTGGCTCTAGGTTCGTTTGATCACCAACAAACATGTACCACAGAGAAACACGAGGGGCTGAGTTTCCAAGTTTAAAAGTCTAAATTTATTAAAAGTATTAAAATAAAAGAAAACAAAACAGTGTTAAGAAGCCCAGTAAATAGGCTTTTAGAGTCAATCCGGGGTAAAAGGGAAGAGTCATTAGGTTGTAGGCCTCGGCCTCCCGTCCGCGCCGCAGGGCCGGCTTGGAGGAGTGCTGGCGCTCCCTCAGCGGTCTCAGTGGACTCCGAGGTCCCAATACGCCGCCACAGGACTACAATAATACAAAAGGAATGTTCGGCTCAGCGACCACACAAATATATATATAAATAAACCCACACAGCATGCAATAAAACACGGGACACGTCCCTTTACTTAGCGTTAAAATGGCGTTGTACAGGTCCCTGGTTCCTTCCTGGTCCGCGTGGATACGGCCGGTCGCTCCTCCGAATCCTGGTCCGGTCCCTTTCCCGAAGGGGGACGGTGCTGTGGACAGGGAGAGGCGGTCTTATACACACAGTAAAAACACAGCTCGGGTAAGTGTAACTTCCACACAGTTATTGACACTTCCCTCTACTTAGCTGTATCAGAGCATTGCATGCGGTAGGTTCTTGTGGTTCCTCTGGCATCCCGCTGCCTTCAGTCGGCCCAGCTCTCCGTGCTGCTCAATGTCCTTTGCTCTGTCCGTTCCTCCGTCTCTGTCCGTCTCTCTTTCTCTCTGTTCCTTCCGTTTCAGTTCTCTCTCCTTCCTGGTTTCTTTCTCTCTTCCTTTTCCTTTACTTTCTCTGTCCGTTCACTTCCCCGCCGTGGATCCTCTGCCCGTACCGATCCCTGGCTCTCTCCCTCTGGTCGCGGTCGCCCCAGGCCTCCTCATCGGCCCCTCGCTCCCGTCCTACCAGGCATGCCTCGCGGGTACCCTGGCCTCAGGTCTCTTAGGAATCCTCCCGGCTTCCTTCCTCCTCTCACCGGCGTCCCCGGTGCTGGTCTTTCCGTCCGTTCCGTTTCCGTTCCCTTCTCACTTCCCGTCTGTTGCCAATCCTCCTTTCCTTTTCCGTCCCTTTCTCCTTTGCCCGGGCCGCTCCTCCTCCTGTGCCGTCCGCTGGCTTGTCTCTCTTTTCCTCTGCCCTCTGTTGTTCTTCTGTCTGTCCTTTGATTGGGCCTTTTGAACTAGACCGGGCCACATCCGATTGGTTTGGGTAATTGCGCAGGTGTGGTAGGCGTTCCCCATCACGAGTCCATCCGTGTGTCTGAAAAATTTTAAGGACGCGCACTCACAGGGTAGGAAAGAGAGAACACACACAAGGTGCAAACCGGCACCCTGTGACATGTACATTTCATGTATTTACAGGTTTCATGTTTTGGACAAATATATATATAAAACATGTGTGTGTTGTGATCTGTGTAATTTTCCTGATACTGCCCCTTTAATAGCTATTTCAGAAGAGACTGTATCGATATATACTCTCTAGCCATTTTGCTGGCCAACTTTTCTGCCACATACATAAGCTGTAGATTATAAACGTGTACTTGCAAACAGAGACAGCACCCACTTTTTCTTATATCTATTGGACAACATTATCCTTATCTTCATATCAAGGTCATCGATCCAGCAGAGAACGTGTGTATCCTGGAAAAACGGCTGCTGGAGCTGTAAGCTACCGATTGCTAGCTAATATAGTATTTTGGCATATTAAGGTAATTTTATTTTTACTTATATTAGTAATACTTCAAACGCTACTTATGTTGTGTTAGATAAAAAAAAACACATATATATTTTTTTACTTGGAAAATGTGGGTTTTAGCAATACAGTAAGATTTCATAAAAACAATTGTTAGAGGTATTTTTTTGTCTTGATGCTAGGATTATTTTAATTAATGGTAAACTGGTGCCTTTATTTATCTTGGCCCTATATATTATGATTCCTTTGCTTGTATTTATTCCTGTTTTGATCAGAAATGAGCTCACAAATCAGGCAGAACTTTCACAAGGACTGTGAGGCTGCTATTAATAGACAGATCAATCTTGAACTATATGCCTCTTATGTTTATCTCTCGTGAACATGCAGAAAGGCTATTGACTTTGCAAAACAAGAGGTGTGGTTGTATTTTTCTTCAAGATATAAAGGTTTGTGAAGCTAGTTTATTATTCTGCATGGAGCTTTTACAATTGTGATTAATTTGTGTAAATTTCAGAAACCTGAGAGAGATGAGTGGGGCAGTGGCCTTGAAGCTTTGGAGTGTGCATTACAGCTGGAGAAAAGTGTAAACCAATCTCTGCTGGATCTGCAGAAAATGGCATTGGAACACAATGATCCACATGTAAGCTGCAGTATAGGATTCTGATTGTTCTGATTGTAGTTATAGACAGTCTGGAATATTGTAACCACTGTATGATTAACAGAAACAGCAAGGCCCTTCTCCCCAACCAGGAGTGGGACATGAGGGTTGACCTGGACAGGCAGCTCCGGTTCCCCACGGAGATAACCACCACATCTCTCCGGCCAGACATAGTGGTGTGGTCAACCAAGGCAAGATCAACGCACCTCATTGAGCTCACTGTACCACTGGAGGAGGATCGAGGCCGCCGAAAGAAAGAAGGCTAAGTACTCAGAGCTCGCTGCTGAGTGCCGGGAGGCTGGCTGGAAGACAACCATCCACCCAGTGGAGGTTGGATGCCGAGGTTTCCTTGGGTTGTCAACCATACGCCTCTTGAGGAAGAAGCAGGAGTGACCGGAGGGAGGCTAAGGAGGGCAACAAAGGATCTGGCAGAGGAGGCAGAGAAAGGTAGCTTTTGGCTCTGGCTCAGGAGGAAAGATAGGTGTTGGGGAAGAACATCTAACCCCATATACCAGCTGCATGGAGAACAGCTATCAGCTGCAGGGGTGACAGGGAGACGCCCTGTCACTGCTCCGCCACCAGGAGGCGTTCCAGAATTAAAGGAGCGAAACGTCGGTGAGCGGTGGTTTCTGGCTGATGACCCTGCAGCTGACCCATGGGCACTGGAGGAGGTGCGACAGGCAGCAATGCCCAGCAGGTGGTAACATCTTCCTGTGCAATTACTGATATAATGGATTATAAACATTGTTGCCTCATTTCTTCTTCTTTTTTTTTTTTTTTTTTTGTGAAGATCAGGGAATTGTTTCAATCAGATGTAAAATGTTATGGGAGAATATTAGTGAGTGTTGTGAAAATGGTAGAGGTTGTTAGTATGTGGTTATTCTGTCAAGGTTGCTTAATCTGACTTGACTGTACACAGAAAAATCTATGTTGAAAGCAGTGAGTAGAGCGCAATTCAATAAAAATAAATGTATAAATCCCAAATGACAATTGATAATGCATTTATGTTTTACATTTGGGGTTAACGCAGGAGAAAGTAAAGATTTAATTTTAAAGCCACACTACAAACTGGAAGAATTGATTATTACAATTGCATCAAAATCTGTCTAAAGAGCAACAAGGATCCAGCGGCTTGCCCTTTGAGCTCTAATTTTCTGCAGCATATCACACCTACTGAATCAGCATTTTTTTTTAATGGGGTTTTCTGTGTTGCCAACTATTTTCAAAGGAAAGTAGCTAAAGCCAAAAAGTCGCTAAATGTCGCTAGATGACGCTGCGCGAGAACTGGGCCGCCTATGAGTGCTCTGGGATGGGGGTGGGACCCGCGGCAGCACCCGCTGCAGCACCCGCTGCTCATTGATTAGAGTAAGAACGATGTGTGCTTTCACTTCAGAGAGTCTCCAAAAACTCCAGGAAAAAGTCGTTAGATTTGTCGCTAGTCGCTTTTTTGAAAATGTGTCGCTAGAGGGGTCTGAATACTCGCTAAATATAGCGACAAAGTCACTAAATTGGCAACACTGGTTTTATTGCCCCCCCAAAAATGTCTGGGAATAAAAAGTGATTTGAAGCCTCTCGATGTGGAATGAATAATTATGTATGTATAGTTATATGCCAATTGTTAGCCTGATTTTTGTCTTGAGTTTACCTTTTAAACAAATTAGAATATTCAGTCACCAATGTCAAACCATCATTTTTATTATAGTTTATCTTTCAAAACTTTCGTTGTCTCATTCTGCAATGGTCTTGTTTCTGCCTGGTTTTGATCATGACTTGGTCTTGGTAAGAGTGGTCATGAGAGTACAACACTACTGGTGATGTAAACTAGCAAATGCATTCCACCATTCCACGTTTGGCTTTGCAACAAGGGCTTGGGTCCATGCCATCACGCTATCTCTATTCTTTGACGTTTTGAAAATACTTTGATAATTCCACTTAATCATATTTAGTGGTTGTTTTTTTCTTTAGCTGACTAAGACAGGAGTTTTATTTTATTTTGCAATGCACACTGTTGGGTCTTTGTTAAAAGTATTGCGCTTATACATTAGATTACGGTAAACAAAGTAGCTTTAGTTTCTATTTGGAGGTATACGGTTGTGTACGTGATGACGTTATATTATTACGTGATGTTCTCAGTTGAATCAGAAAAAATGTTCAGTGATGCCATGTTCAAGTGATGCTGCTAAAAATAAAAAGCTGCTGAAGAAAGAATAAGCACTGAGCAATGTTTTGTTTGTTTTCCCACACGAGTGAAAGTGAAAAGCGCACTCGGGTGCTCAACAGGTTATGGGCCCAGGCACGGAAACAAACGAACGTGAGTAAAAGTCAAGTTAAGCCAGACGCGACGTATAACGCGTGCTATAAAGCTAACTATAAAGCTAAACTGAAGAGACATATAAGAAGAAAGGTCGCCGATCCTACAAAATGGCGAACAGAGCGGTAGGAGTCATGGCACACTCTTTATTTGATGGATCTGAAGAAAAATATGATCTTTGGGAAACGAGATTTTTAAGTTATCTACACACTCTAAAGCTAAAAGAGACTATTTTGCATGAGCCCACCGGTGCTAACGAAGAACAGCTAGCTGAAGACAGACGGAAGAACGCTGATTGCTATGCTGAACTTGTAAGACTGATAGATGATAAAAGCCTATCACTGATAAGACATGAAACTCCTGACGATGGCAGGAAAGCCCTAAAATTACTGAAAGAACATTATTCAGGAAAAAGCAAGCCACGGATAATAAATGTGTACACATCGTTAACTCAGCTACGCATGTCAGACAACGAGAGTGTTACAGACTACTTAATAAGAGCAGAGAACATCATCACAGCACTGAGAGATGCAGGAGAAACCATGAGTGATGGATTAACCATAGCGATGGTTCTTCGTGGATTACCAGATTTTTTTTAAGCCGCTAGCCGTCCACATAACACAGAATGAGGACGACGTTACATTCACAGATTTTGAGAGAAGACTGCGGATTTACGAAGAGGCGGAGAAAATGAAAGGAACAGAATCCACAGATAATGTGATGAAGACACAGACGAGACAAGGAAAGGGTCCTGCCAGGTACCACACTAAAGAAAGAAAAGATGAAGACACAAATATGGCATGTTACAAATGTGGAATAAAGGGACACAGAGCGAGAAAATGTTATAAGAGAGTGTGGTGAAACATTGGTACTCCACAGGGCTGTGTACTCAGCCCAATCCTCTACACCCTGTACACCTACGACTGTGTCGCCTCTCACAAGGACAACATTATCCTGAAGTTTGCTGACGACACCGCAGTGATAGGACGCATCGCTGGCGGTGACGAGGCAGCTTACAGGAGGGAGGTGGCCAGTCTGGTGTCATGGTGTGAAGACAACAACCTCACCCTCAACACGGACAAGACAAAGGAGATGATAGTGGACATGAGGAGAGAGAGGAGAACGCCTCAGCCACTGTTCATCCGGGAACTTGAAGTGGAGAGGGTGAGCAGCTTCAAATACTTGGGTGTCCACATCAATGAGGACCTCACTTGGACACCTCACATCACGCAGCTGGTCAAGAAGGCTCAACAGCGGCTGTATTTTCTGAGGAGGCTGAGGAAGTTTGGCATGTCGCCCAAGATCCTCAGCAACTTCTACAGCTGCACCATTGAGAGTGTCCTGACCAGCTGCATCACTGTGTGGTACGGCAGCACTTCTGTCATGGACCGCAAACGCCTGCAGAGAGTGGTGAAGACTGCGCAGAAGATCACCAGGACTCCACTGCCCTCTCTGCAGAGCATCTACCACCGCAGAGTCCACAGAAGAGCTGCTTCCATCCTCAAAGACCCTCCCACCCCCAACATGGTCTGTTCACACTTCTACCCTCAGGACGGAGGTACAGAAGTGTGAAATGCAGGACTTCCAGAATGAAGAACTCATTCTTTCCCTCTGCCATAAGACTCCTAAACAGCAGATAGGAGTCTACAATCACAATCACAACATTACATGAACAATTGTTACCTACTGCACTACCTCACTTTACTTTACACCGTCACTTTACTTTACACGTCACTTTACTTTACACGTCACTTTACACCATCACAACTGCACTACCTCACTTTACTACTTTACTCCTTTTGCCCTCTTGTATTTTTTTGTATATTTGTATTTTTGTACTGCATTATTATCACTTGTATATTTGTCTTATTTTTTATTTTTACTTACTTGTGTGACATTTTACTGTGGACGGCAAAGTAAGAATTTCATTGTACAGGGAAACATGCTTTCTGTCTGTACACATGACAATAAACACTTTGAATCTTGAATCTTGAATCTTGGTGCAATCATTGTAAAAATAGTACACACGCTGAGTTTCTGTGTAAGAAAAAGGGTGACCAAGATGGCGTCAGAAAGGTTACAGATGAACACAATAATGACCAAGACCATGACCATCTCTTCAAAGCTGAACACTCAGAATATGAAAAACCGGCAAACAAAGTAAAGATGAAAGGGATCATGGTAGACGCAGGAGCTACGTCTCATATTGTGAGTGACATCAGAAAGTTCAGAAGTTTTGATAGCTCTTTTCAACCAGAGACTCATTCAGTGGAATTAGCAGACGGAACGAGTGCAGCGGAATGGCGCAACAAAGAGGAACGGCAGTGATCTATCTCTAGACGACGCTGGAAAACAGCACACTGCACAGCTACGGGAAGCGCTATACATGCCTTCGCCCACATGACATTTTCTCGGTAGCAAGAGCGACAAATGGAGGAGCAACAATCATCTTCAAAAGAGGAGACAATCACTTGATCACCAAAAACGAAAGCAGGTTTTATATTCATGTAAGTGGATACTTGTACTATTTGCCAACACTAGAAGAGGATGTTGACAAGTGCAAAGTGTGTCATGATTTACAAACCTGGCATAAAATTTTGGGACATTGTAACTAAGATTTAAAGAAACTACAAGGTGTAGTAAGAGGCATGGAGATACAAGGAAATAAAGTGAGAGAGAAACAGCTATGTGAAGTGTGTACACAAGGAAAATTCACGCAGTCCAGAAACAGGGAGCCAGACAGAAAGGCAAAGAAACCCTAGAACTAATTCACACGGACCTGGCCGGCCCCATGCCAACACAGAGCAAGGAAGGACATAGATATGCACAGTCATTCACAGATGACTATTCAGGTACTATGTTTGTGTATTTCTTGAAGACTAAAGGTGACACAAGCTTTCATGTTCTTCCTGCAATTGAAAATATCAACAGCTGTTTAGTTTTCCAGTTCACCTGAGTATTAAATAATTTAGTTAATGTTAAGTGTAAAAGTAAATTGTTACTAAATTACCTGCAGTCTTCTGTTTTGAACATGGCTTCATTGACATTTCCCTCTTCCAACAGGGCTTCAGCCACTTTTTCTGGGGATGAATTTTGTTGCCAGGTACATGATGTCACCGCCAGATCACTGCATTCATCTAAAATATAATTTAATTTAATAATAATAATATAATAATGTAATTGTAATTATGGATACACTCAAAAAATAAACATGGCATGGTTGTGGGTGCCAGATGAGCTGGTTTGAATATTTCAGAACATGCTGATCTACTGGGACATTTCACTCACAAAAGTCTTTAGTGTTTACACAGAACTTAAAAAAAAAACTATCGAATAACCATTTATTATGGGGTTGAAATCTGGTATTCTGCAGATTATTGTTCTTCGCTGCTGTTATAGCCCACCTACCTCAAGGTTCAATGTCTTGTGCATGCTAAAATGATTTTCTGCTTACAGTACCATGGTTTATACATAGTAAGTGCATAACAATAGTTAAAAAAAATGTGTAAAGTCAGTTGAAATGATATTATGTTATATAAAATCTTACTATAATATGAATTTTGTGATTCAAAGGCACAAAGCTATGATACTGGTATCAGAATTCCCTTTAAAGTTATTACTTCTACTATAGTATTACCTTCACAAAGTTTGGAGCACTGTGAAGTTAACTTTGTTCGCTTTGAGGGCTTCACCTCCAACTCCTCCAACTTCTCTATAATTTACTTTTTGTCCCTTGGCCTTCGGAGATAAGCCACTATAGTGTTTGCAGAGTAACTCTCTGGCAGAGAGCATCTTCTCTGTAGCTCATCTGATGTGACCAGGTATCTGAAATATCAATGTGTTACATGCATTATAATGATCTGTAAAAGGTGGCGGTACTTTCTTTTAAAAATCCTCTTTAGATGCATAGGAACACAAAGGTAAGAAGGGTTTGGACCATGGCATTAAGATAATTTATTTGAAATGGTTTTCTTTCTTTTTTTTAAATAAATGGGACTGATCTAGAGCATATTTGGCTTTAATTAAACCCATTTAAAGAAAAAATGTACTAACCTTTTTGCTTGGTGAAAGTCTGAAACTTTTAAAGCACTTTCCACTAGGAATCCCCCTGGAAAAGTTGGAAAGTAAAAGTATAAGTAAAAGTAATGTTTTAAAATAACGGCAATATGAATCTATAGAATACTCCTGCCCCAAGAGCAGCAGACTAAAAATAACGGCGATATGAATCTATAGAATACTCTGACCATTGTGAGTTTTTCTTTCATTGACCGAAGGGTACCAACAATTTCCTTCACGTGTGCAAGTCATACTTGTATGTGGATAAGCATATGAACTGGAGCAAAGGTGAGAGCATAATGTCAAATATACAATTACTGACACCTACCTACCTACAATTGTTTCTCCTTGTCCTGGACTGGTCCTGAGTCAAACCAATTCGGTCCTTTTTTTTTTTAGTGTTGGTGAAACAGTGGAATGTCAATTTCCTTTTGAAATAAGGAATATCTGGTGCTAAAGATGAAAATTTTTCCTATCCTCTGTCCATACTAAATCATCATGAGGACCCATCTGAGTAATTGATGAGAAGTGAAGAACAATCCGTTAGTAGCATTCGGTGTAGGCTTTCTGTCAAAGGACAGGTTTTGCATGCTACGCTAACTGCTGAGCATAGATTTAGAAGTATGCATGTGAGCAGTGTTGTGCCTGAACGCGTTCAATGAACGATAGCTCATGAACTCGTTCATATTTTGGGCGAACGTGAACTGAGCGTGCTGTATTACTGCCTGATGAACGTTACTGTGAACTCGTTCAGTCTGGTGTCTGTGAACGGCACGCTCTCTTTCAGGTTAACTTCGTTCAATAGAGTGCCAGATTTCTATAGAGCCTTCCAGGCGAAAACCCGGCTAAAACACACCGCAAAACCAGCCACAAACGGGTCTTAATATGTAGCGGAAAAACACCAAACCTGGCAACACCAGCCACCAGTGTCGCGCCGTCCGCGCATGCGTGGCGTCATCAAAAAAATAATAAAGCATGGAGGCGACAGCAGCATGTAGTAAGGCGTATGATCATTTAAATTCATTCATGTAACTCAGAGGTCACTAATAGGCGGACGCGGTCGGATCCGGACCTCGAGAGGCTTTGATCTGGACCGCAAGACATTATTCATAATTACAAGCGCATTGTGTAAAACATATTTTTGAACCGGCACTTCTAGGACAGCTACGTCTACACGCGGGTCCTCAGGTTATTATGGTTACGGACAGAGCAGCGGGAAATTTTAACATGTTTAGCGTAGCCTGATAATGCGTTAGAAACTAAAATCTAAAAGCTGAGCCTTCACTGGCGTTATGGACGGAGAGGAGCGTTTATTTTAGTTTATTCAGCTCCTTAGCTCCGTGTCAGTGTCAAAGCTGAACAACAGCCCTTTATCCTCTAGTCCCGACTGCTTGGATAATCAGAGTGTTATGGCCCTCGTGCCATTTGTTTGTTTTCTTTTTGTTTTTGTCTCCGCCTTTAGGTGTCTGGCAGGTGAATGTAATCAGCGGCCTATAAAAGGAAGAACGCCACTACACAACGGGAATCCAGGAGAGCCACTGAAAGAGCAGGTTGCAAAAGAGACCTGGGAGTTGAATGACTGTGGAGTAATTCTGGCAGCATCCTTCCGTGAGAAGGAGACACCATCGATATGCCAAGGTCACCTGATATGAAGCTGTCCTGATTAGGTAGATCATTCTTCTCAAGGAAATTATCTTTTTCATTTCTCTCAGGTGTAGAAGGGGAGGATGGAAAATCCCTTTTAGGCTCCACAATTTCACATGGATCCAGTAGAAGGGCTGTAGACTTTTCCCTTATCTGGAAGCAAGCCAACAGCCGATTTATAAACCAGTGGCCCAGTGAGAGAGTGAGCAGCAGCAGGCTGAGGCTACAGAGATCCAGTGCTGGCTGCTGGTTGACCTCAGCCACTGCGTTCAGTGGCACTGTGAGCAGCAGCATGGCTCGAGAGAAACCAGGACAACGCAGAAATGTCAGCAGGACCGCGCCAAACACAAAGTATCCTGCATGAACAGTGCATGTCCATATGGCTGTCAGACTTAAACCTGCCCATCCAAGGTAGCTTTGAATCATTAGAAGCCTCTCCTCTATCCTGCCCTGCATGTTATCAAGATAGTGCAGTATGAAGCCTAGAGTACTGTTAATACGCTCCAGTTTTGTCATCACATCGGAGTAGTACTGTGAGGTTTGGTCTTGATACTGCAAAACTCCATCATACTTGAGTCTATCTTGTAATAGATGTCTTGAGCTTGGTGCCTCACATCTGCAAGGTCTTTAACTATTGCCTGGTGGCTGTCTTGAACCTCCGAGCCCTGGATCTGAAGATGCTCACTGACATTTTCCATTCGCTGTGTAATGCCTTGAATGAGTTTGGCTACTAGCTCCTGCCCAGAGGCAATGAGGGCCTTCTCCTGTCCCAGCCGCTCCAGGTTGTCGCTCAATGAAGTCTCCATTTGCTCCTGTTCTTCATACAGTTTACTCTGCTGGGCCTGAAGAGCAGTGTGACCCTCAAGCACCTTGTCCAAGGAGGCCGCTGTCATCTGCTTCAGCTCCAGCTGGCCCTCCTTCAGATCCTTCATTGCATCAAGTTGGCTGGTGGCTGTGGATATGAGCAGGGACGTGCACAGACATTTTGAAGGGCAGGGGCTCAAGTGAAATAAAGGGCACTTCTCATAATTACGTATTTTTTGTGTTTTTTAAAAACAAAAAAGTATATATATTAATGCAACACTGACTTCCTTTTAAAAAAAAAATAATTAAAAAAGTTAATTAATTTTATCTTCCTCAAACTCTAATTTTCAAAAGATGTCTACAAAATAATCAGTTCACAAGGAAACCATGGTCTCCTTAGTATTCACTAGGTTTATAGAGCAGCAAAGGCTATGCTACTAGTTTCAAGTATATATTTAGAATAACCAAAATAACTGCATCAAGCAGAGGGTGTGTTTTACTAATAATTTGTTTATTTTTGCACAAGGCACTACGTCATTTTAATTATTTTGGTGTTATCAGAACACATAACACTTTTAAATCAACACAAATATTCACTCTAAACTGAAGAGGGTTGTTGCTGCTATTTTGTTAACTTTACTGAAAAAATCACTGCAAAAATGATTGAAAAATACAAAAATACAGCAACTTAATAAAATTCTTACAAAAAAGGATCTTCTACTTCAAAATAAAATCTGTTACTCCATTCCCTGGTTGTCTCTCCTTCCTCCCTTACAGCGGCAACCTTCTGGGGGCCATGTCCCTGTAGATGTTTATTACTTCACTGTGGTTTACAGGAACGTCTTTCTCAATAGCCAGGAGGAGGAGATCCGGTGCATAGGCTTCTGAGTGTGTCTTTAACCAGTTTGAGCTTGGAAAATGACCTCTCAACTGTTGCTGTTGACACTGGAATTGTTGCATAAGTTCTTATCATTTCCACCAGTGTTGGAAAGATATCCTGTCCACTGTAGTCTCTCAGTGTCTTTAACAGAGGTCAGGTCTAACACTTTCAGCATCTGATTTATCTGTTCTCTCTTGGGTTTTGCTTCTGGTAACTGGTTGTAACCATGCATTTAGCGATTTGCTACTGTTGGCTGTTTCCTGGCGCTCCTTCTCCTTCCTTTTCTGTATCCTCTCTTTTTTTGGCATTAAATATAATGCCAACGAGGCAGACGTGTTTGCCAGCTCCGCGCTAAAATTTCGAACTTTTTCTCTTTTTTGTATGTTTTTCGTGTTTTTCGTTCTTTCTGCAGTGCACAAATGCCATGCACTGCTAACATACAACCGACAGGCATTATTGGACATCGCCAACTCACGAAACTTTGTTTTTAGTGGTTCTATTCCGCTGGAGCTGCAGCTCATTGTTCGCCCATACCACCAAAACTTTTACCCGAGGGCCACGGCACCGGTCTCAGTGAGTTCGCTGACCCCAGGAGAGTGCCGGAGGCGGCGCAAGCGAGGCAAGAGGAGGGCTACATGCTAGGCTAAAAGCTCGCGCTAGCCGACCACCGCTACCCAGCCTCTTGTTAGCGAATGTACGTTCCCTGGAAAACAAATTGGACGAGCTACGAGCCAGGATTTCAACCCATCGGGAAATCAGAGAGTGCTGCGCCCTGATTTTCACGAAACCTGGCTCTCAGACAAGGTCCCGGACAACGCCATTCAGCTACAGACTCACTCGCTTCACCGAGGCGACCGAACGGCGGCATCCGGTAAGTCTAAAGGCGGGGGTGTGTGTGTGTTTGTAAACAACTCGTGGTGCGAAGATATACAGACTGTTGACGAGCACTGTTCACCAGATGTGGAGTTATTACTGCTAAAGTGCCGTCCGTATTATTTACGAGGAATTTACTGCTGTGTTTTGGCGCTGTTTACATCCCCGCGTGCTGGCGCCACAGCAGCACTCAGCAAACTCCATGACGTCATCAGCGCGTTAGAAACGGCTCATCCTGGCGCTGTTTTTATTGTTGCTGGTGACTTCAACCACTGTAGTTTGCGGACTGTATTCCCCAAATACCACCAGCATGTTGACATTCCCACCCGTGATAAAAACACTCTTGACCACGTCTACAGCAACATCGTGGTGCATACAGGGCTGCACCCCGCCCCACGGACACTCGGACCACATCTCTTTGTTCCTGTACCCTGCTTACAGACAAAGACTGAAACAAGCACACCCTGTCACCAAACAGATCAAACTCTGGACCCGGAGAGCGAGATCACCCTGCAGGATTGTTTTGCACTGACAGACTGGGATGTGTTTAAAGCTGCAGCCACTGTGGAGGACTCTTCCATCAGTGTACAGGATTATGCTGAGTATGTGTCTGGGTACATCAGCACTTGTGTTGATAACATCGTGCCCACCATACAAATCAGGAAGTTTCCCAACCAGAAGCCCTGGATAAACAGTCAGGTCGTCACATGCTGCGTGCTCGCTCTCTTGCATTTAGATCAGGCAATGAGAACAGTACAAAGCTGCAGTATGGACTGAGAAAGCCATCACAGCCCAAGAGGCAGTACAGAGAGAAGCTGGACAGCTTCTACTCTACTGCGGATTCAGGGCGGATGTGGCAAGGCCTGCAGCACATCACAGACTACAGGACCACCACCAACAACATCGCATCAACAGACAGCCTGCCGGATGACCTCAACAATTTCTACGCCGCTTTGAGGCTCCCAGCAACACTGCAGAGAGGGAGCTCACACACACCCTCACACACACCTGGATCACCCAACCCCCCTCCCCTCCACCAACCATCTCAACAACACAGGTACACAGAGCTCTGAGGAAGATCAACCCCCGCAAAGCAGCAGGACCAGACAACATTCCTGGGCGGGCCCTCAGAGCATGTGCCAACGAGCTGGTTGATGTTTTCACCTCCATCTTCAACCTCTCCCTCAGCCAGCGCATTGTACCACCATGACCACGACCATCGTCCCCCTGCCCAAGAAGAACCCACCCACCTGCCTGAATGACTACAGGCCAGTGGCACTCACTCCAATCATTATGAAGTGTTTCGAGAGAGTGGTGCTGGCCCACATTCAGAGCAGCATACCGGACACCATTGACCCCCTGCAGTATGCCTACCGACCCAACAGGTCCACCTCGGATGCTATCGCTACTGCTGTCCACTACTCCCTCTCACACCTGGAGAACAAGGACTCATACATACGGATACTTTTTATAGATTACAGCTCCGCCTTCAACACGGTCATCCCACACAAACTCACCCACAAACTGTCCACACTTGGTTTGCACCCCACCCTCTGTGACTGGCTCCTAGATTTCTGACTGGCAGGCCTCAGTCTGTCAGGATTGGTAATAGGACTTCAGCCAGCACCACCACAAACATTGGTACTCCACAGGGCTGTGTACTCAGCCCCATCCTCTACACCCTGTACACCTACGACTGTGTCGCCTCTCACAAGGACAACATTATCCTGAAGTTTGCTGACGACACCGCAGTGATAGGACGCAGTGATAGGACGATCGCTGGCGGTGACGAGGCAGCTTACAGGAGGGAGGTGGCCAGTCTGGTGTCATGGTGTGAAGACAACAACCTCACCCTCAACACGGACAAGACAAAGGAGATGATAGTGGACATGAGGAGAGAGAGGAGAACGCCTCAGCCACTGTTCATCCGGGAACTTGAAGTGGAGAGGGTGAGCAGCTTCAAATACTTGGGTGTCCACATCAATGAGGACCTCACTTGGACACCTCACATCACGCAGCTGGTCAAGAAGGCTCAACAGCGGCTGTATTTTCTGAGGAGGCTGAGGAAGTTTGGCATGTCGCCCAAGATCCTCAGCAACTTCTACAGCTGCACCATTGAGAGTGTCCTGACCAGCTGCATCACTGTGTGGTACGGCAGCACTTCTGTCATGGACCGCAAACGCCTGCAGAGAGTGGTGAAGACTGCGCAGAAGATCACCAGGACTCCACTGCCCTCTCTGCAGAGCATCTACCACCGCAGAGTCCACAGAAGAGCTGCTTCCATCCTCAAAGACCCTCCCACCCCCAACATGGTCTGTTCACACTTCTACCCTCAGGACGGAGGTACAGAAGTGTGAAATGCAGATCCAGAATGAAGAACTCATTCTTTCCCTCTGCCATAAGACTCCTAAACAGCAGATAGGAGTCTACAATCACAATCACAACATTACATGAACAATTGTTACCTACTGCACTACCTCACTTTACTTTACACCGTCACTTTACTTTACACGTCACTTTACACCATCACAACTGCACTACCTCACTTTACTACTTTACTCCTTTTGCCCTCTTGTATTTTTTTTTATTTTTTTTTTTGTATATTTGTATTTTTTGTACTGCATTATTATCACTTGTATATTTGTCTTATTTTTTATTTTTACTTACTTGTGTGACATTTTACTGTGGACGGCAAAGTAAGAATTTCATTGTACAGGGAAACATGCTTTCTGTCTGTACACATGACAATAAACACTTTGAATCTTGAATCTTGAATCATGTTGCCTGCCTGGCCCTGCACTGCAAGCATGATTAAAATTAATTGTTTAAATAGTTTTTGTTTCACAAGCAAAATAACTTTTTAGCTTCACACAACTAAGCATCAGAATACTGAATTGCCTTAATGTTTTAATCAAATACATATTATTATTTCTATGCATGTACACATACACAATAACTGTCAGTCACCATCAGTTTTTTTCACATTTGAGGGAGGACTGTATCATCACCATCATCAAATAAAACCTTCAAAATCAACATTTAGAAGTTTGTTTTAAACTACACTCAAAAAATATTCTGTGGCTTAGTAAATATTTAACTTAATTAACTTAATAAAATCTCTGAAAATCTTACTTGATTGTTTGAATTAAACTTACCAAAATAATTGAGTAAAAATTAAATAAAATTAAATAAAAGCCAATGTTATGTATGTATTTGTGGTTGTATGGAATACTATTTTATAAAGGTTTAGAGGAAATAAAAAAAAATGCTATGGACTCACAGGATTCTAACCGTAAAGACGGAGCGTACTATTTTCTTTAGCGGAAGCAATACAATCGGGTTTAAATCAATAAACTCCCTTTTAATATTTTGTGTCAAATTATTTATTTATTTGGTAGGTAGCCATGTACCGTATTTTTCGCACCATAAGACGCACCTGACCATAAGACGCACCTGGTTTTTAGAGGAGAAAAATAGGAAAAAAAATATTCTGAACCAAATAGTGTAATAAAATATTTAATAAAGTATAACAGAATAATATTTGAATTATATGACTGGAGTGAAGGGCATGCGCACTGCTGTATACTGTAACACCGCCTACTACATGCTATCCTCCATTGGCATACGGCGGTGACACAGTACAGCAGCATTGCGCCTTCCTGCACACATCGGCTTCCGTAAGGAAGGTGAGGAGGACCCGCTGCCGCTCTGCCACTACGGTAAGGCAAGGCGTCACTCTGCCAGTATCTCAGTGGACTACTGAGAAGCCTGGACACGGGGCGGGGGAGGGATGATGCAGTTTCCAGGGACACGGAAGGTCCCGGGGACCTGCTGCCGCTCTGCAACTCGGACCATGAGTCGAGTTGCAGAGCGGCAGCGGCAGGTGAGGGAATAAGATATGGTCGAATACCGTAATATATGGTATTCTGACCATAAGACGCAGGCACTTTTCCTCCCACTATTTGGTGAAGAAAAAGTGCGTCTTATGGTGCGAAAAATACGGTAATAAGCAGGAGGATAATGTATAGCGATTATCCCTTACACAGCTCTAGTCTAGAAGCTCATGAGGCATGCATGCTAGCAAAACACAGGTTAACTAAGTTATATTTATCTTTGGCTAATCAGCAGTAAATTCGAGCATTATTCGAGGCACATGTATTTTAATCTTTTGTTCATCGCAAGCTCCACTCACCTCAGCACAAGCCAAGAAAAACACTGCTGGGAGGGGCTGCTGCTGCCTGCAGGTGTGTGTCTGTGTATCTGATGTGTGCAGATGCGCCGCTGCGTTTGGGAGTCAATGAGCGGCCTGATATTTAGATATACTATTCTTCAATAAATATATTTGTTTGACAGGGAAGCTGTGCGCAAACAGGAATATATATTATTTTTCAAAAAAAAAAAAGCACCCCAGAAAAAGGGCACTTTCTCTCCAGGAATAAAAGGGCAGGTGCTCAAGCCCCTTTGATGTCTATGTGTGCACGTGCCTGGATATGAGAGCATTGACTGTCTGTTCAGCCCTGCGCGGAAGAGCATCTGACGAGTGGCATAGCACACAGATCGAGCTCTGTTGCTCACAATATGGTAAGCATTCCACGTGTCTGGGTCCATTTGTGCTGTGCACTCTTTTATGGTCATTTCCTCTGTACAATCATAAGCCCTGCGGCCCTCAAACTCAGCCTGACAATTAAACAGCACTACCCCAAGCTTTGCCAGCTATTCCTCCGAAAGGCTTTCACAACTTGACTTCAGTCGTGCCACAACCCTTTGATGACAACTGCCCAATGGACTTAGCTCCATCTGTTTGGCCTCCGCCAAAAATCTTTCATCAGCAGTGGCCATCTCAAACTGAGCATCTTTAACTAAAGAGCAGGAGCCGGTGAAGGAGCCGGAGGTTGTGACGCTGGGGGTTCTTCTGTCCTCTTCAGCCACTCAAACAACCCGCAGACTGCAGGAAATTGGCAAACAACAAAACAAAAGGAGGCAGCGCATGCAATCGGGCCGGGGAAGGAGCCATCTCTGCCGATAAACTTTGCACACCAGCCCCAGTTTCCACGCAGCTGATTGAAATGACAGCAAATTTTACTTAGTCCTTGGTGATGTTCCCCACTGTAATGTATATCTGGATGATATAGTGGTGCATTCTGATAATTGGGGTGAACATGTATCTACCTTAACCACAGTTTTTAAACGGTTGTCACAGGCAAACCTGACATTAAATCTGGAAAAATGTGAGTTTGGAAAGGCTTCCGTTACTTACTTGGGTAAAATAGTTGGACATGGCCAAGTGCGGCCTGTGGATGCTAAAGTGGAGGCGGTGATCTCATACTCCACTCCTACCACGAGGAGAGAACTGAGACGATTTTTGGGGCTCGGTTACTATCGGTGTTTTTGTAAAAACTTTTCGGTCTTAGTTGCTCCTTTGACCGCTCTGTGTAGTCCGTCTGTTCCGTATACCTGGACCGAGGACTGTGAACATGTCTTTAAAGCAGCAAAATCCCTCCTTTGTAGTGCTCCTGTCCTTTCAGCTCCAAATTACACCAAACCTTTTTGTATGGAAGTTGATGCCAGTGCTTCTGGAGCTGGGGCTGTGCTGCTGCAGGATGATGCGGGGTGTCCCATCCTATTTCCTTCTTCTCAGCTAAGTTCAAGAAGCATCAACTGAACTATTCCACCATTGAGAAGGAAACCTTGGCTATGTTACTCGCCCTCCAGCACTTCAATGTATATGTGAGTTCCACAACCATACCTGTCACTGTGTTCACTGACCACAATCCTCTGGTGTTTTTAGCTCAAATGTACAACCATAATCAGCGGTTGATGCGCTGGGCATTGATGGTACAAGAGTACAACCTTTGCATCAAACACAAGAAGGGAAGGAAAACATTGTGGCAGATGCTCTGTCCAGAGACAGATGACAGGTGTCTAACTGTAGGCTGGGATGGTATGGTGCTGGGGTATGTCAGAGAGTAAGGTGAATTTTATGGGGAAGTGTTATGGCCTCGTGCCATTTGTTTGTTTTCTTTTGTTTTTGTCTCCACCTTTAGGTGTCTGGCAGGTGAATGTAATCAGCGGCCTATAAAAGGAAGAACGCCACTACACAACGGGAATCCAGGAGAGCCAGAAGAGCCATGGGTTCAGTGACACACCAGCGGCGCAGCGTTTGATTGCTTTATTATGGAGTTGTTTTTGTTTGTATTTGTTAATAAATGCTAAGCGGCCAGAAGGCACAAGCTCGCCAGTGTAACGCTTTGTTGCTATATTATGGGCTAAAGTATTTAATTTTGGATAACCTCTGACTATAGGCAGAAAAACCAGGTTGTTTAAGGAGCTTGACAGTATGAAATAATGAATCTGCCGTGTTTATGCCCAGCCACAGTGAGAGCGTAACAGGAAGTGCTCCAGTATTTATCTTCCCCGGGTTCAGGTGTATCCAATCTGCCCCTCTGTTGACCGGGTTACACCAGCCTTTTCCTTGTGTTTCCGGTTGTTATTGTGCTGTGAGTTTTCCTAGACTAGCCGACGGCACGTAACACAGAGAATGAATCCAGAACTGAACCAGGACTGGACAGTTTTAATGTCGGGATTAAAAAGACTCAGCTCAGAGGAAAGTGAGGACGTCTAATGTGGTGAGTTGTACATTTGTCTGTCAACTTCTTTATTCTGTTGTAAGTTAGGTACTTATTTGACCTAATTTACAAACGTGAGTAATTAACATTCACGTTCATTTGAACCTAACACATGTTCATTTGGGTGATTAAAAACAGAAAAGGTGTGAAAGGAGGGTTTGGAGATGAGTGACAGATGTTAAGTCTTCCTTAAGTTGTGTCAGTTTCTGTGTGAATCCTAAATCCTGTTACAGAACTAATCATAAGCATTTTAATTAAAATGTTACCCCACACGGGGAAAATACAGGAAATAAATATTTCTATTCTAAATTTTGTTTTAAGATGAACCTGCAAATTAAACAGTAACAGTTAATTATTGGCAACAGCTAATGCTAAAGAAATGCTCAGTACTTTTTCCCTTGTTCCTGTTGTTTTCAGAGGAATGACAATAGAAAGAGATCAATTATGACAGGCATCTTTGTCACATTTGTTTAACAAATGTTTTGGCTTGAATTTATGATTTTTTGTATGTATTTAAAATGTTCTCACACATGTTTTAAAGGAGTATTAGGCATTATATGTAGAATTCCAGGCTGTTGTCAATAAACCACCAGGTCCTGAGCTTTAGCCTCTTTTGATTTTGTAGTTTTTTACTTTTGTCTGTGAGCTGTGTTTGGTGAAAGCTAAACACTCAAACATCCTCCTCATGGAAACAAGGGATAAAATACAGAAAACAGTGGATTATCTACATTAATCTCCATTTGTTTAAAAGGCTGTAGGTGTGGAATAAATGAGACTTTACTTTAAAGACTTATATTCAAACACATATCCTTTAATTTAAATTTTCCGGACCCCTCACGGTGAGGAAAGTTACTAAGCGGACCTCGGCTGATTTTAATTCAGGACCCCTGATGTAACTTGTTTGTTGAACCTGCCTGGTCTATTTTCCCAGGATTCCAATATTCTGTTTTAGCATGTGGACAATGGAAAATTATTACAATTTAAGAACGTTTTCACCTTAATGATTACTGTCCTGTTTTTCTTTGAATAATTCCTCATTAAAAAAGACCATTCAAGCAGCACGTTTTTCCTCATGTTCTTGAGAATGTACTGTAGGGTTGAAAGCTGCAGCTGCCACTAGTGTGGAGTGAATGGACAGCAACAAAGAATTAAAGCAACAATGGGGAAATGCTGTCCCCTCAATGCTAATGAAAATGAAATCTAACGCATAGCTTCATTGTTAAAACTGATAAAATAATCGCTGTCTGTGATTTTACTGTATATGGGCTTTGGCAATAATTTTGAAAAATAATAGCTCGCAGCAACATATGGAAAAAGAACTATGAACTAGTTCATTTTTGGAACTGTGAACTTAGTTCAAAATTTTGAAGTTTGAACTGAACTGAACTAGTTCATTTTAAAATTTGTGAACTGAACTTTGAACTAGTTTTTGTAGAAAGTGAACTTTCCCAACACTGGATGTTGCCATGTGATTGGCTGATTAATAATTTGAGTTACCAAGCAATTGAAGAGGTGTACCTAATGACGTGGCCGGTGAGTGTAGGTCTCCAGTATGCCATACTGTGCTGGAGTTACTATTAACAAGCAGTGCACATTGGGTTATTTATCTATTTTGTTTATATCTAAACACAGTTAAAAGTCACAGTGAGCATCTGTACTTATTCTTAATCTCTACCAGAAATGATCTTTATATATTTGGTCTAACATGTCTAAAATATAGAGAAAGAAATTAGGTACAGATTCCTATTTAAAATAAAAAAATAAATAAATGAAACATGTCTCAATTTCTGTTCAATATGAGTCATATCTATCTACTTGGGCAAACCTGAAGAAAACACTCCTTAAGTCTTCTTGCTTTTAGTGTAATATTATACCATCATATCCATATCATGTCCTGTTGACTGCAGAGCATTACCAAACATGACGCAATAATGATTCTCTACTGTCCTAACATGCTCTTAGAAAAAACAGGTTCCTGTTGAATCTGCAGCAGAGAAGTGATGTTTTGACTGTGCTTTTAAATGTCTGGAGGTTGTGGTTTCTATGGCATCAAAAGCCCACTTCAGGAAGTATGCATCATTTAACTTGCATTACATTGCAAAAACACCCATAACGGGTCTAGACTGGTTTTCTCTTGACAGTGTACTGTGTATGTAATATTTAAACATGACAATAAAAATCCTTTTAAATGCTCTATCCTTTGAAATCAGTGTGGCTCTTCGATCTTCATGTTTTTATTTTCTTGCAGAACATTGATATTACTAACTTCAGCAGCAGTTGGAACGACGGCTTGGCCTTTTGTGCTGTGCTACACACTTACCTACCTGCCCATATCCCTTATCAGGAGCTCACCAGCCAGGACAAGGTACGTTTTACTGCAAAACCATCTTTTTTCCTTTTTTCCATATTCACTGTTATGCAGACAATGTTTTCTGACTGGTTAAAATCCACTCTTTTCTTTTTGTAGAGGAGAAACTTCACCTTAGCCTTCCAGGCTGCTGAGAGTGTTGGGATCAAATGCACTTTGGTAAGATTTACACCCTGTCTATAAAAACTCAGCAGCTAGTGTAAAAGGCATTAAATGTGACCACACATTATGTAGATCGATATCTCAACAACAGGGTGGCATTTGCAATTTCAGTTTAATGTAGAATTAGATAAACATTCATTGTCACTTATATTTTATCATGGACACAATAAAACAACATTTTACAGCTTGTCAACACAGATTAGGAGAAAAAAGATATACTACAGCATATGACAGTAAGTATTTTATGGTGGTGAGGACATGCAGTCTAGATAAAAATATTGTTCCTTGTTTTATGTTGGTTTTAGGATACTTAATGGTATTTTATGTTGAAATGAAATTTATACAACTATAGAACATAAAAGGCATAGATTTGTTTTGCTTTAATTTAGCAGTGAATAATCTAGTTTCAGCTGTCTTTTACTCAGTGTTTATCATGCGTTTTCCGCAGGACATTAATAAGATGGTGCACACTGAGCGACCAGACTGGCAGAACGTCATGACCTATGTCACGGCCATCTACAAGTACTTTGAAACCTGACGACATAGTCTCCACCTTTTGCCAGTACAGTTTCAAGCCACAGCCAGCATTCACCACCTTCAACACCAACCACCCCCTCTGGTTGACTGTTTTACCTCACCAGCTTCGCATGTCAGTCACTTCCATCTAGGACTAGTATTCACCGACACTAAAGGGAGAACAAAGCTCTCCGTAGCTACACCAGTTGTAGTCTAAGGGCTTGTCTTGTATGTCTGTTGTTACACTGGTAAGGCATAAGCGCTAAATGCCTGCTAAAACTAGAGCATACAAGATTATCTGTAATTTAAAAATTAGTGCCTTTTAGCTGAACTTTCCTAATAATATTCTTGTAGTACTCGGCTCGTCTGTGACATGCATTTGTTTTGTTTTTTGTTTTTCTTGTGTGAATATTTGTGAAAAGTCTGACAAAGAAGTCGGCAAAGTTTGAATTCCCACATACCTGAAAACTCAGACTGATGTAGATACAGCCTTTTGTCTTCCAGACAAAATATACTGATGCCTCTAGAAACGGATTAAGTGCCTGACTGAGACCAGGGGCGGTTTGCAGTTTTCTGAAGCTGAAAATTAGAGCAAGTTGCCAAAATGTTTCAGGGCCTTTTAAGAATATTTATTTCCACATGGGATATTAAGAGGAGGAGGAACACTCATGATTTCAATCTGGATTTAAAGCACAGAAATATATTATAAACACTAAAGTAACTTGCTGTTTGTTTATTGTCGGACAAAATAATCCTTGAACAAACTCAAACCCTGCATTGTTTTAACCAAAATCAAAGTGAGTAGAAAGTATTTTTCCTTCTTTTCTAATCCAATTTGATAAGCAGACGAGGGAGAATAACACAAAACTATTTAACCATTAACACCTTTATAGGTCAATAGCAACATAAATACATGTTGCTAAACGGACTGTAAGTTTGCACATTGTCCTTCATTTCAAAAACGTGACATGCATAAGTGATTCTCTGTGCGATAGACTTCTTGCCTCTTGTTAATGTGACCTTTTTCTGCCTTTGTGATGCTCATAGTTAGCCTGGCAAGCCAGATACTTTGACAAAGGGAAAAGTGTCTGGAATCTTTTCCCTTAACAGAATTTTTTACTCAGTAGAAATTCTTTGGGCCAGTCAAAACTATTTATGTGAAATTTGGCTGCTTAATGATCTGCTTTGTTTCTCTGGTTTGTATGTTCCTGAAAACCCAACTGGAACCCACAGTCCCCAGGCTAATAGTTTGTACAGAACAGAAAAAGTAATATGATAGCTTGCCAGGCTAGCTCATAGTGGCATTTAGTCTGAAATGTGCAGTCTTTTGTGCGACTGTTATGTGCCTCAACATACCAATGTATTTATTTGCATGATTTCTCAATTTAGGTCATAGATCTTTTGTTTTATTTAAAATTATGTAGCTGCACTGAGATAAGCTTTTTTTTTATTCCATATTTGCCATAAGAGTCAGAAGTACTGTGACATTGCAGTTTGTTGTTAGATCTCACCAGTAGTGCTGTATTGTCTTGTCTTGACAGTCTTGGTCTTGAGGCAGTTTTTTAGATCTTGGTCTCAAACTCATATTTTTACTTGTATTTTGATCTTGGTCATAGAAGCCTCTGTTTAAATTAAGATCAACCATCACCACAATTGATTTATTTGTCCACATCCTTCATATAATTGGATAAAAACCTCTATCTTAACTATGCATTCATCACCAAAACTCCTCCACCTGTTTGGACAATTTCCTTGGATCTCTTCAAAATATCATACACTTTCATTCTTTGGGTTAATAAATGTCCTTTGAACAAACTCGGTGAGTATTTTTGGAGAATGGTTGGATTTTGGGATAAATCTGATAAATGTGAATACACACCGTTCGATTTGATTCAGAAGAGGCTGCAAGCTGGTATTGATTACAACATCATAAACTACATTTCAAACCACATCCTGCTGTGCTTTTGCCCACTCGCATCACCACAATCTCTACAGCTGCATGAGATCTTAACTCGACACCAGTGTTGGTTTTCCTTTGCGTAGGTGATGGTGACATGGTAGTTGCTCATTTGAAAGCATTAGGTGCTTTATCTTGCTGCAAGGCAAAGAGATAACAGCCATCTGATTTGACGGTCCACTGCTGACATGAGTGTTTTATTGCCCCCCAAAAAATGTCTGGGAATAAAAAGTGATTTGAAGCCTCTCGATGTGGAATGAATAATTATGTATGTATAGTTATATGCCAATTGTTAGCCTGATTTTTGTCTTGAGTTTACCTTTTAAACAAATTAGAATATTCAGTCACCAATGTCAAACCATCATGTTTATTATAGTTTATCTTTCAAAACTTTCGTTGTCTCATTCTGCAATGGTCTTGTTTCTGCCTGGTTTTGATCATGACTTGGTCTTGGTAAGAGTGGTCATGAGAGTACAACACTACTGGTGATGTAAACTAGCAAATGCATTCCACCATTCCACGTTTGGCTTTGCAACAAGGGCTTGGGTCCATGCCATCACGCTATCTCTATTCTTTGACGTTTACTTGAAAATACTTTGATAATTCCACTTAATCATATTTAGTGGTTGTTTTATTTTTTTCTTTAGCTGACTAAGACAGGAGTTTTATTTTATTTTGCAATGCACACTGTTGGGTCTTTGTTAAAATTATTGCGCCCTTATACATTAGATTACGGTAAACAAATTAGCTTTAGTTTCTATTTGGAGGTATACGGTTGTGTACGTGATGACGTTATATTATTACGTGATGTTCTCAGTTGAATCAGAAAAAATGTTCAGTGATGCCATGTTCAAGTGATGCTGCTAAAAATAAAAAGCTGCTGAAGAAAGAATAAGCACTGAGCAATGTTTTGTTTGTTTTCCCACACGCAGTGAAAGTGAAAAGCGCATTTCGGGTGCTCAACAGGTTATGGGCCCAGGCACGGAAACAAACGAACGTGAGTAAAAGTCAAGTTGAGCCAGACGCGACGTATAACGGGTGCTATAAAGCTAACTATAAAGCTAAACTGAAGAGACATATAAGAAGAAAGGTCGATCCTACAAAATGGCGAACAGAGCGGTAGGAGTCATGGCACACTCTTTATTTGATGGATCTGAAGAAAAATATGATCTTTGGGAAACGAGATTTTTAAGTTATCTACACACTCTAAAGCTAAAAGAGACTATTTTGCATGAGCCCACCGGTGCTAACGAAGAACAGCTAGCTGAAGACAGACGGAAGAACGCTGATTGCTATGCTGAACTTGTAAGACTGATAGATGATAAAAGCCTATCACTGATAAGACATGAAACTCCTGACGATGGCAGGAAAGCCCTAAAATTACTGAAAGAACATTATTCAGGAAAAAGCAAGCCACGGATAATAAATATGTACACATCGTTAACTCAGCTACGCATGTCAGACAACGAGAGTGTTACAGACTACTTAATAAGAGCAGAGAACATCATCACAGCACTGAGAGATGCAGGAGAAACCATGAGTGATGGATTAACCATAGCGATGGTTCTTCGTGGATTACCAGATTTTTTTTAAGCCGCTAGCCGTCCACATAACACAGAATGAGGACGACGTTACATTCACAGATTTTAAGAGAAGACTGCGGATTTACAAAGAGGCGGAGAAAATGAAAGGAACAGAATCCACAGATAATGTGATGAAGACACAGACGAGACAAGGAAAGGGTCCTGCCAGGTACCACACTAAAGAAAGAAAAGATGAAGACACAAATATGGCATGTTACAAATGTGGAATAAAGGGACACAGAGCGAGAAAATGTTATAAGAGAGTGTGGTGCAATCATTGTAAAAATAGTACACACGCTAAGTTTCTGTGTAAGAAAAAGGGTGACCAAGATGGCGTCAGAAAGGTTACAGATGGACACAATAATGACCAAGACGGCAGTAGCTCAGTGGGTAGAGCGGCCGTCCTTCAACCGGAAGGTAGTAGGATCGATTCCCGCCGCCCCACAGTTCATACTGTCGTTGGGCAAGACACTTAACCCACCTTGCCTCCAGTGACTGTAACACTGGTAATGTAATGTAAGTCGCTTTGGATAAAAGCGTCTGCTAAATGAATAAATGTAAATGTAAGACCATGACCATCTCTTCAAAGCTGAACACTCAGAATATGAAAAACCGGCAAACAAAGTAAAGATGAAAGGGATCATGGTAGGCGCAGGAGCTACGTCTCATATTGTGAGTGACATCAGAAAGTTCAGAAGTTTTGATAGCTCTTTTCAACTAGAGACTCATTCAGTGGAATTAGCAGGCGGAAGAAGTGCAGCGGAATGGCGCAACAAAGAGGAACGGCAGTGATCTATCTCTAGACGACGCTGGAAAACAGCACACTGCACAGCTACGGAAGCGCTATACATGCCTTCGCACCCACATGACATTTTCGGTAGCAAGAGCGACAAATGGAGGAGCAACAATCATCTTCAAAAGAGGAGACAATCACTTGATCACCAAAACGAAAGCAGGTTTGATATTCATGAAAGTGGAAACTTGTACTATTTGCCAACACTAGAAGAGGATGTTGACAAGTGCAAAGTGTGTCATGATTTACAAACCTGGCATAAAATTTTGGGACATTGTAACTACGAAGATTTAAAGAAACTACAAGGTGTAGTAAGAGGCATGGAGATACAAGGAAATAAAGTGAGAGAGAAACAGCTATGTGAAGTGTGTACACAAGGAAAATTCACGCAGTCCAGAAACAGGGAGCCAGACAGAAAGGCAAAGAAACCCTAGAACTAATTCACACGGACCTGGCCGGCCCCATGCCAACACAGAGCAAGGAAGGACATAGATATGCACAGTCATTCACAGATGACTATTCAGGTACTATGTTTGTGTATTTCTTGAAGACTAAAGGTGACACAACACAAGCTACAGAGAAGTTTTTAGCTGACATTGCACCTTTTGGGGAAATCAAGTGCGTCCGTTCAGATAACGGCACTGAATTTATGAGTCAAGATTTTCAAACACTGTTGACAAGAAATAAGATTCGACACGAAAACATCTGCGCCTTATTCACCACATCAGAACGGCACAGCAGAGAGGATGGAGAACACTCTATGAAATGAGTAGGTGCTTACTGATAGAGAGTGAATTACCAGATGAGTTGTGGAACTACGCTATGCAAGCATCGGCCTACGTGAGGAATAGGTGCTACAGTAGGACACCATAAGACACCAGAGTTATTCACAGGCAAAAGCCAGATCTTTCCAAGATGCAGAAATTTGGATCAACATGTTTCGCTTACAAACAAGAGAAAAGCAAATTTGATTCAAGATGCGAACAAGGAGTTTTCATAGGCTACGACAAGAACAGCCCAGCTTATCTAGTGTACTATCCTAACACTGAAAAGTTCAAAAGCACAGATTGGTGAAGTTTACAGCAAAGACAATCAGTGAAAGAGAAACACAGACATCTGAGACACACACAAGATATGAAAATATGAATCCAAAGATTTTCAGCAGTGAACTAAATGTTGATGAAAGTATGGAGGATGAACCAGATAAGGGTTTTCAGAGGGATGTTCCAGAGACTTTGCCTGAACAAGCTGATCCCAACCAGTCAGGTAGAGTTGCAGAAACCATGTCCAGAAAGAACCCACCAAGAACCAGGAAGATGCCAGCTCACCTACAGGATTTTGAAATTGAGGACACAGAAGACAAACTGCAAACATGCATAGATTTTTGCTACAGAACAGTATGTGATATACCTAAAACCTACCAGGATTCCATAACATCAACAAAATCCAAGCAATGGAAGGATGCTATGGACAAAGAAATGCGATCATTGAAGGAAAATAAGACCTTCACACTCACAAAATTGCCACCAGGAAAACAACCAATAGGAGGAAGATGGATTTACGCACTCAAAAGAGACATTGACGGATCTGAAAAATACAAAGCAAGATTTGTGGCGAAAGGTTACAGTCAGAAACAAGGGACTGACTACGATGAAACATTCTCACCCACAGCTGACATGACAAGTGTGAGAGTGGTTATGCAGAAAGCGTGAGATATGTGAGAAAAATACTAGATCGTGACATGCAGAACTGTAAATCTAGGGAAACTCCATGTGAACCAAAGCTTGATTTTACAGAAAATGCTGAAAAGAGCCAAAGAGGTTCAGGGAGGCAGTAGGAAGCTTAATATACGCTCGTGGGAGTTTTACTTACTCAAAGTTGTTCTAAGGGCAGAAAAGAAAATGATTGGTTGAAAAATTCAACCAATGAAATTGGATCAGAGGCGGGAATGAAATTGGATCAGAGGCGGGGTCAAGACGTTTGGAAATTTGGAGGGAAGATACGTTATCGACTGTTCATTGGACTGAGAGATCACATTTATTGTATGGTAAGTAAATTTATGATATATTGTTTTAAAAGTTTTCCAGTGCTAACCTATATGCGATCACATAATTCGTTCAAGCCACCGCGACATTTCCTTCAAATTAATACATCCCCCGCCCTAGTCTGCTGCTCTTGGGGCAGGAGTATTCTATAGAATCAGATCGCCGTTATTTTTAGTCTGCTGCTCTTGGGGCAGGAGTATTCTATAGATTCATATCGCTGTTATTTTTAGTCTGCTGCTCTTGGGGCAGGTGTATTCTATAGATTCATATCGCTGTTATTTTTAGTCTGCTGCTCTTGGGGCAGGAGTATTCCATAGATTCATATCGCTGTTATTTTTAGTCTGCTGCTCTTGGGGCAGGAGTATTCTATAGATTCATATCGCTGTTATTTTTAGTCTGCTGCTCTTGGGGCAGGTGTATTCTATAGATTCATATCGCTGTTATTTTTAGTCTGCTGCTCTTGGGGCAGGAGTATTCAATAGATTCATATCGCTGTTATTTTAAAACATTACTATTTTTAATGTTTTTGAAAGAAGTTTCTTCTGCTCATCAAGCCTGCATTTATTTGATCAAAAATACAGAAAAAAACAGTAATATTGTGAAATATTATTACAACTTAAAATAATAGTTTTGTATTTGAATATTCTTAAAAAAAATAATTTATTCCTGTGATGCAAAGCTGAATTTTCAGCATCATTATTCCAGCCTTCAGCGTCACATGTAACATCCAGTTAATCACATCATCACATCATCACATGATCATTTAGAAATCATTCTAATATTCTGATTTATTATGAGTGTTGGAACCAGTTCTGCTGTCTAATGTATTTGATGAATAAAAAGGTTAAAAAGAACTGCATTTATTCAAAATAACAAAAAAAAGTCTAATAATATATATTCTAATAATACCTTTTCTTTACTATCACTTATTATCAATTTAACACATCCTTGCTGAATAAAAGTATTGATTTTATTAAAAAAAAAAAGAAAGAAAAAAATACTGACCCCAAATTACTGGCCAGTAGAGTATATTATTACAAAATATTTATATTTTAAAAACATAGCTTTTTATTTTTTTTTTTTTTTTTATTTTTACTCAAAGTATCCTAAAAAAATTATCATATGTTCAGAAAAAATATTAAGCTGCAGAACTGTTTCCAAATTTGATAATGAATCATCATATTAGAATGATTTCTAAAGGATCATGTGATAATGATCAGCTTTGCATCACAGAAATAAATGATAATTTAAAGTATAATAAATTTAAAAACAATTATTTTAAATTGTAATAATACAATATTACATTTTTTTCTGTATTTTTGATCAAATAAATGCAGGCTTGATGAGCAGAAGAAACTTCTTTCAAAAACATTAATATATATATATATATATATATATATATATATATATTTTATATATATATATATATATATATATATATATTTATATAATATTGTTATTTTGTCAAAATAACTGTTGTTTTTTGAATATGGCTTTGAATAATCTCCTAATCCCCCTTTTTAGAAATAAAATGGAAAACATTTGGATTGAAGGTGTTAAACGAAAGCTGAAGAGGGTTACAGATCTTGAGGTGATCCAAGAAGTTGTTGTTTTGGAGGAGGAAGACTTCATGCAATCATATATCAAGAAATTGGAAGAGGAAACTCACAGCTATTTTAAATCTCCTGTATGCACTCACAAGGACTACTACTATTATGCATGTGAAAGATCAAATAAACCAACTGGATGTAGCAAAGGTAAACCAACTCAAACCAGGGCTAACTCTTGCAGGGCTTATGTGTCTTTCAAAATAATCAAGGATGCTGGAGTTACAGGTGCTGTGTCAAGGAATCAATACACAAAACAGTGTAGAGACAATCAGATTTCTCTGGAGACAACCTTCAACCCAAATTTGTGAATTAAATAATTCAGTCAGACTCAACTTAAGTTTTTACATCGATGGAGAGAATGGCATGTGGAAGCATTGACTGCTCCACCTCTGTAGAGCTAAGAGCCTACAGAATCTCTGGCTCACTACATGCCTTCTCCTTGATTTTATTGAACCATAAACACAGTTTGCCTCCCTCCAACCTCGCAGGGCGGAGTTTGGCAGTTAGTTGTGAAAATCAGTACAAAGGTTTAGTTTTCTTGCTGCATCCTGCATCCAGACCAAACACAGACCATAAACTAAGATGAACACTTTGGCTTGACACGTCTGGCCGGGTGCTAGTTAAAGGACAGCTGCGGTACTTCCTGACACACACACAATATTAATGACCCTTTCTTAAAAAGGCTTGTTGGCCTTTTTTTGGTCATATACAATTTGACAACTTTTACTTACTGCAAAGTTCTAACATACTGCAAAGTTCTAACATTTCCCTCCTGTTTGTCAAATTTCACAGTAAAACATCCATGATTTACCCCTCTGTTTGTGCAGTTTTAGGCAAATACTTCATAAAGCGGAGTTTTGGCAAACATAGAGAAACGAGGTACTAAACTTTGTGAAACACAAGAAAAAAGTCAGAAAAATACTTATCATTGTCCCAGATTGCCATCAGGCGGGTCATCGTCCTGGTCTAGAATAAGAAGGTGAATTTCCTCTGCATGAAGGACTGAAGTGACAGAGCCCTTTATCATCTTAGCCATCTGGGCACGGAAACATGGGATCACACAGGAGGTGAATAGACAGAAAATAAACATAACTATAAGAACGGGGGTCAAGATTTTGAGAAGAATCTGCAACCATGTTCCGGAAGTAAACCAACTGGATAAGTCAAAATTAAACCAAGTGGAGTCGTGACTAGAAGTAAGGAAACCCTTAAGGTCAGCAACACGGTCATGGATAAGAGTCCAGTTAGCAGTAGAGTCAGGAATGTAAGTACAACAGTGGTCAGGACCAAACTTGGCACAGAGGCCTCCCTCTGAAGCAAAGAGGTAGTCTAAGGCCATCTGATGAGAGACAAGCATGGCTCGCATGGCTCGGAGCTCGGGGTTATCTCTTAGCTGTGTTGTAATATCAGACAGAGCGTCAGTAAGGTCCTCAAGGGTCCACCAGACCTCATTGAGTCTGTGGCTCAGGTAAGCAACACCATACCAGGAGAAGAGTCATAGTAATGCCTCTCCCATCACTAATAAGGGGGTCACGTTTCTGTTTAAAAGCCGTGGACTTGGCTGGTGGAGTGAAGCTGCGCTTGTTTAGAGTGGAAGTACTTTTAACCTGGAAGTTGACAATCTTAATAGCGGGAGCTAACTTGGCAAGGTGACAAGTTCCACACCATTCCTTGGGAGGTAGAGAAACACTCGTTTTCCACAAACCCAAACATACTTCTGGGGGGCAGGGAAACCCTGGTTCCCAGGCATGAAGAGATTTATCATATTCTGATTAGGTTTGGGGTAACAGTGTAGTTCAGTTCTGACAGGAAAGCGGACACATTAAGTGTGAATATATTCATCATGAACCCGCTATCTTGTGTTTAACACCCCAACGGTGGCCTAGGAATTTACCTGTCACATTCCACGAGGGGATGGGAATTATCTCCTGGGCTCGGGAGTGGCCTAGAAAGTGGGCACCGGACTGGCACTCGGAAAAAGCGAGGTGAGCTTTCTGAGGCTTTCGCCCCACGTGTATTCCTCCTACATTAGTCTGATTGGTTGTATTAGAGAAATAGATGGGTGCTCGCCAATTAAGAGGTTGGAGAAGGTATGAGTCATTACACCAGGTACTAGGAGAACTGCTAAAAGTCAAATACTGCCAAGATAGTAGAGCACACATTGTTTTGTTTTGCAACCGGAATTGGCTCCATTAGAACGGTTTCATCATGAGTGTGTGCTATTAATGAACACACATAACAATCACTTGTGATGTTGAGGGTGTTTTAGAGAAATTCATAAATTTCCACCAAACATTATCTGTAGGTTTGTGATTAGAATGATCATCTCGTGTGTGTCTAGTCACATTAATGGATGTGTGTGTGGTGTGTATAGGCCAAATGATAAAAAACAGTGCTACCACAAGTAGAAGTGTAAACAAGAGGCACATAATAGAAGGGGCATTACAACATTGGCATCTTTTTCTCAGTCTCTGTCTTTCAGCCGGTGACATCTTGACCTCGATGTCAACGATGGGTGCCCAGTAAAACTGTAAAAACACCTGTTTTCAGCGTAGCGGTGCCCAGCAGTTTACCTACTGTAAGAACACCGTTGTTGTCACTGCTTTCAACAGAAGTCCTGCGTCTAGGAGGTCTCGAAGTCCTGCGTCTCAGTGTTGAGTTGATTTCTCAGCTTACAGTGAGACAGATGAACCCAGGAGGAGCGTCCTTCCACCTTCACAGCCGTTGGGGTGGAAAGTAGAACTCTGAAGGGTCCTTCCCAGCGGGGGCTGTTCCAGCTCTTCCGCTTGATCACTTTGATGAAGACGTGATCACCTGGTTTAAGGTTCTGTGGGGGAAAAGAAGGACCTTCTGGCAGTTCATTGATTCTTCTGCATTGTTTCAGTTCAAGTGTCTTTCTCATATACGTTATTAAATCAGTCGAGGCGTCTGGATCATTTTTCACTTTAAGCTGTAAGTCTGGTAATGTAAATGATCTTCCATACAACATTTCAAAAGGACTTAGTGTTTGTCCTTCAGCTGGTAAAATATGCATGTTCAATTTCACCAAGTCAATACATTCAGGCAATGGTCTTCCTGTGTCTTTGGTTGCTTTTATTAATTTGTTTTTAATTGTTCCATTCGTTCTTTCTACAAGGCCTGCTCCTTGTGGATGAAAGGCACAATGTCTTTTCAAGTTAATTTTGAAATGCTTTGTTTACAAAATGTGAACCATTGTCTGATCTGATCAGCTGTGGGATGCCAAAAGTAGGTATGATGTGTTTACAGAGTGCTTTAGCTACCGATAAAGCATCAGGTTTTGCTGTGGGAAAGATTTCTACCCACTTTGTGAACACATCAATAATCACTAAACAATATTCTACACCTTGAGATTTGTTCAGTTGTATAAAGTCCATGTGTATAACCTGAAATGGATGTTCAGGTTCTGGAAAAACTCCTCTCTTTGGTCTCATACATCCTTGTGAATTGTTCTTGATGCACACAAGGCATTGTTTACAAAAATTTTTTGAATAAGTATTAAATCCACAAGCGTTGTATTGTCTCTGTACCTGGTCCACCATCCCTCCTGTTGACACATGGCAAGGCCCATGTGTCACCTCTGCTGCCCATTTGAACATGGATTTTGGGAGCCATGGCTTGTTGTCAGGTCCTTTGTACAGTCCATCTATTAGTTGTGCTCCTTTTTGTGTCCAGAGTTGTTTTTCTTGGTCAGTGGCCTGTTCTTGTCTGTCTTTTAGAATGTCATCAAGGTCCGTGTCTAGTGCGTTGACTAGTTGTGTGTGTGCCTGCTCTTGTGCTGCTGCTTTAGCGGCTAGATCCGCCAGTCTGTTACCTTCTGATACTGAATCCGTTCCTCTCGTATGGGCCTCACATTTACATACTGCTAGTGTTTTCGGTAACAAGACCGCTTTTAACAGCTTCTGCAGCAATTGTTTGTGGGTCACAGGCTTTCCTGTGCTTGTGGTAAATCCACGTTTTTCCCACTGACAACAAAATTGATGAACTGAACCAAAAGCATATTGGCTATCAGTGTAAACTGTCACATCCTGTCCTGTGAACATTTCACATGCTGTAGCTAGAGCATGCAGTTCCGCTGCCTGTGCAGAGAAGTTGGAGGATAATTTACCACTCCGCAAGATGTCTGTTGTAGTAGTTATAGCATAACCTACGCAGTTTTGACCTAATTGGTTCTTTGCTGCAGAGCCATCTACAAACACTACATGTCCAGTGTGCAAAGGTATGTCCTTTAAATCAGGTCTGGGCTTGTGAGTAGTCTCAGTCAGGCTAACACAGTCATGGGGGTCTCCGTCTTCAGCTATGGGTAATAAAGTAGCTGGGTTTAAGGTTGTATATCTCTCTACAGTCAGGTGTGGTTGTGAAAGTAGTAGAGTCATACATGAAAGGTGTCTAGCAGGAGACATAAAGGACATGTTGGTCTGTAACAACAGTACATGAACAGCGTGGGGGACTAATAGCTTTAGTGGGTGATATAACACAACTTCTGCAGATGCCTTAACTGCTATTGCGGCAATTACTGCTTGCACACAGCAGGGGGTGGCCCTTGCTACAGGGTCAAGCTGTGTTGAGTAGTAAGCTATAGGTCTGAGTTTAGTTCCATGTTGCTGTAATAGTACTGAGGTCATAAAGCCTGCTTTTGAGTCACAAGTTTGTACAAATGGTTTAGCATAGTTAGGTAATGCTAAGACATCAGTTGCTACTAAAGCAGTTTTGATTTTAACAAATGAGTCCTCCGTTTCTGGTGTCCAGTTCAGGGTTTCAGACAATTTTAAAGGCTGTGAATGGATTCAATTTTGTAAAGGTTTAGTTATCACTGCATAGTCCAGAATCCAGGAACGACAGTAGTTAACTAAACCGAGAAAGGACATCATTTGTTTCTTTGTTGTTGGCTTGGGAGCCTTTAACACTGCTGACTTCCTGTCCTCAGAGATTTTCCTGCCCTGTTCAGTGAGGATATGGCCTAAATATCTCACTTCAGATTTCCAGCACTGCAATTTCTTTTTGCTGACTTTGTTTCCTGTCTCTCCTAGGAAACGTAGTAAATCAATGGTGTCTCTTCTGCACTGATCTTTGTCTTTATTAGTCACCAAAATGTCATCTACATAGATCAGAATTTGGCTACCATGTTTGGGGTTAAATTTAGACAAATTTGATGTTATGGCCTGGGAGAAAATCGTTGGACTGCACACGAATCCTTGGGGGAGCCTTGTGAACCTTAGTTTAATGCCCTTGTAAGTAAACCCAAACCACCCTCGTGACTCTGGATCCACTGGGATGCTAAAGAAGGCGTTGCTAAGGTCAATCACTGAGAAAAACTTTGCCTCTGGGTCCATTGAATTTAGCAACGTGTGTGGATTTGGGACATTTGGTGCTCTTTGTCTCACTGCTTCATTTACTGCTCTGAGGTCTTGGATCATCCTCCACTCTATAGAGGGTGGTGCTTTTTTAACTGGAAAAATGGGGTGTTACATTCAGAATCTGGGCTTTCCTCAATTATGCCTGCTTGCAATAAACCTTTAATTACTGGATCAATTCCTTTTTCAGCATCTTTTTTCAATGGGTATTGACGTACGACAGGTCTATATTCTGACTTTCCTGTTATTTTGACTGGTAAAATGTCTTTCATTAATCCTACATCAGTTGGGCCTTTGCTCCACACAGAGTCTGGGAGGATACTAAGGGCTTCCTCTTCCTCTGTGGTGAGCAAACATGTTTCAGATGGTCATTTTTCATCTCTTAGATGGACACTTGGGGTTGTAGTTACTCTTATGTTAAGTTTTGTCCTGTACCAGCCTGTGAACTCTGAATGCTCTGTTTTGGGGTCCTGTGTTTGGGACCAGTCCTTAGCTCGCTTTGCTTGAGCTAGGTAATGTTTAAAATTTTCCCATCGATCAGTGTAATCTTTAGCTAGGGAAACATGCGCATTCTCTGGATTGTTCATCAACATTCTGGCTTTTTCTGACATTTGAACATCTGTAAAGGCTGTTTGGCCTTTAAAATACAGATGGGTTAGGGTCAAAAGGGTTGGACCTAAACTGTGGACCGCATTATCATAGAGGGGGTCTGGTCCTGGTGTATGGTTATACCTCAGCGTAACATGTAAATTTAGATTGTTCATAAAAACAGCTCCTCTTCTGACACAGTTATCTGCTAATGAGAGGAGTGTCTTAGCTGTCTGTCCTGGATCAGAGGGTGGTATGTCCAGGCTCCACCAATAGTAAGGACTGCCCCTGGACTCCAGAACGTGCAGTGCACAGTCTGAGTCTGTGTAGTCACTCCGTACCACCCCCATCGACCCATTGGTCAGAGGTACTATGGCCAGTCCTAAACCTGCTAATACATCTCTTCCCAGGAGGTTATGTGGGCAGCTGTTTAATAAAACTGCTGTGCACATAATTCCTTCAGAATCTGGTTGAATTTGGAAGTGTATGGGGACACTAAGGGGGGTGACTTTAATTTGTCCATTGGCTGATATCACATTTACTTTCTCTGAGCTGGGTTTATAGCGCTGAATTTCTTTCAGAACAGTCCTGTCTGCACCTGAGTCTGCTAAGAATAGTGTAGGTTGGTTGTCCACTTGTAAAGTCACTTGAGGTTTAGTTCTAAAGTCCACTTCGTCCATTGATAAGTAAATCTCATCTATTACTTCCTCATCTTCACTTTCTTGTCTTTCTGCTGTCCCTAGTCATGCCATCTCATCTGGATCCATCTGTGGCTTCAGTTGCTTTCTCTTCCTTATCTTGTTCTCTATTATCTTTCCTCTTTCTGCAGTCTCGTGCTAAGTGTCCCTTTTTGTGGCAATAAAAACAAAGTCCTTCGGTTCTATCTCTCTCTCTCTGATCTGTGTCTTTCCCTTCAAATCTTCTTTTTCCTCTATATGATGGTCCTGGTCTCCTAGTGTCAATTACATAAGTTTCTCCTTGCTCACTGAGTAGAATTTGAGACGCTTTTTTCTGCTTCTTTTCCTCACTACTCTCTCTGCATGAATTGCGTGAGTCATAAACTCACTGGGGGTGGAAGTGGGCAGACCTACATAATTTTTAGTTAGCCACTCCCTAATGGGAGGCTGCAAACCTCCTAAAATTGCCATTTTGAGCTGCTGTTGGAATGCACTGTCTGGGTTGTGGTCTTCAGTCAGACCACTATTAGTTTTAAACACCTCTCTCATTCTAGCACTAAACTCTATCACTGACTCAGTTGATTTTTGTTGAGTTTGTTGGACAATAGCATAATTTGGTCTCCTGGTAAATTTAAGTCTGGCTTGGGCAAAGAGACCTACATCTGCTAGTTGGAGTTGGCCTAACACTTCACATGGGCAAGAACTACTCCTGCTGCGTTGCTTGCATTGAAAGTAGATGCAATAAAACCCCATTTTAGTCCAAAAATGTTCATTAAGGCCTGTTTCATTTCTATCCCGTTAAGGTGATACCCTGCTTGGAGCTGAGTAATGTCTACTATGGTCTGTTCAATGTCTGTTTCTGGTTTGGTCACACTCTTTACAGCTTCCTGTGCCTCACTAATAGTCCAAGGTCTGTGTACTAGCATGGTCCCTTGCGCATGGGGTTAGGGACCTGAATCATGGGAAAAGTCTCTACATATCTCTCTGGTGGTTTGACCACTCGTCCTGATCTGGTTTGTACTACACCAGAAGAGGTGGAGGAGGCAGAAGCCACTTCTGAGACATAAGGAGGAGGAGGAGGGGAAGTTGCAAATGGGTTACTGCTTGACAGTTTCATTTGATGTAGCTGTTTGGTAGGGTACAATTCTGAGTCACTATGAAGGACATCATCTAAACCCTGATTTGCTTCCTCAAGCTGGTCTTCTGGCTCTACTGCTGCCTCGGCTGGGGGGTTTTGTACTGGATTAGGTTGTGGATTTTGCTGTGGGGGCTGGTGAGCCCTCACCACAAAATTTGTACCATCTTTATCACATTTCTTTAAATAGGCTATTGTTGTTGAGGTAGCATTTTTATTTTGACCACGATTTCTGCACTCATTTTCCCATATTAAACAAGCTAACATTTGTTTTCCTGGATGAGAGGGTGAGCGTTTTTTAACTGGTCATGATGTCTGAGATTGGTCTTAATTCTCCTTACTTCATTTAATTCTAATTTCCCACTAAACCCATACCTCTTTTTCCACTTAGTTAGATACTTTACTGATGGTGGGAAATTTGTTTTCATAAATTCCACGTCCGTGGGGACTTCACAAATTTTTACTCTTACTGCTTTAGAGTCTTTCTCTGCCATTGTGGTTTCGTTGAAGAAAACAGTTTCAGGTTTAAATATTCCGTCCTTATGACTACAAACCTCTAGGGAATGTAAGTTATAAGTAAAGCTTTCGCCACGGAATATTCCTTTAGTTATTCTCCTCAGAAGACCTTTAATGTGGACCTCCTTCACCCACTTTAATGCTCACTCAGGGGTTGTAAAGCCTTGAATAAGTATTGTTCTGGTAAATTTATGCCACCACTCATTACAATCATTTCTCTCTATACATTCATACCCAGTCTGATCTTTTATATGGTTGTCTCCGTTCACGTTCGGATGGAGGTTTGTCACCGGTGAGGATAACGAGGATCAGCCGGCCACGTGGAAATGTGATCTTTCAGTTGCTCTGGCCAGAGTCTTTCAGCCGTCGTCAATTATCCTCGTCGGGGACGTCTCTCCATCCGGCTCGAAGGACCAATTTCTGTCAAGGAATCAATACACAAAACAGTGTAGAGACAATCAGATTTCTCTGGAGACAACCTTCAACCCAATTTTGTGAATTAAATAATTCAGTCAGACTCAACTTAAGTTTTTACATCGATGGAGAGAATGGCATGTGGAAGCATTGACTGCTCGTTTCCACCTCTGTAGAGCTAAGAGTCTACAGAATCTCTGGCTCACTACATGCCTTCTCCTTGATTTTATTGAAACATAAACACAGTTTGCCTCCCCCCAACCTCACAGGGCGGAGTTTGGCAGTTAGTTGTGAAAATCAGTACAAAGGTTTAGTTTTCTTGCTGCATCCTGCATCCAGACCAAACACAGACCATAAACTAAGATAAACACTTTGGCTTGACACATCTGGCCGGGTGCAGTTAAAGGACAGCTGCAGTACTTCCTGTCTTTACTACCACACACACAATTCTTATCAATGAACCTTTCTTGTATCAATGAACCTTTCTTACAAAAAAGCTTGTCGGCCTTTTTTGGTAAAATACAATTTGACAACCTTTTCTTACTGCAAAGTTCTAACATACTGCAAAGTTATAACAATCACTAACACACCTTTTTATTGGTTGACTCGCATGGAATCAGAACTTTGTGCTTCTTCTTAGTGTGAGGAGACATCTTCCATGGGTGTATGGTATGACGAGATCCAGTGCCATGGATGTCTGCACATTACAAACAAACTACATGAGACCTCTCTTATACATACTAACACAGACATTCTGTACACCAAAATGCATAATAAATATTAACCATGATACATGGAGAGTATTACCTTGAGAGGAACGCTTGGCCACTCTGGTCTTAGGAGCCACAGATTTCACGAAAGAAGTCATCTAATAATTAGAAATATAAAAGATTATGTTGTGCTGCCATCAACACTAAAGTCTGCTTCTCATTTACACTTGAAACTGCGAATAACAACCCAAATTCACACTGTATCCAGGAGCCGCCTTTTACTTTTGTAAATGTGTCTTTTGCACAGGTTTTTGCACAGTTCAACGGGATAAATACAACAATCAGACTGGAGTGAACTCGACATGTTACTATTAATATAGCAGACAAACAGCTGTAACCTGCACAATTTAAGACATGCTTTGAATCACTAAAATACTTTGTTAGGATACCGTTGACTTCACCAGAGACACTGCTGTAGTATACCGATAGAAATAGAAGCACAGTCCTACAAGCGTAAAACTAATCTAGGCGTAATGGCTTGTGTTTCTAAACCCAACCACGGACCAAACTGACCCACAATAGTACGCTCACATGTGGACCTTACTCCACTGACATTATTGTAGACCTATGTATCCAGTTGGTAAAATCCAACTAAATACTAGACCACAGACATTAGCCATCATATACAGACAAACTTACCTTTGGTTGAAAAGATGCACTGTAGAAAAAGACCGCACAGTGTTGGATAGCCTACTTCTGAGAGTGCAAAAATAATAAAGACCAAACTTTGAGAAATTCTCGTAGTTCAATCTGAGGGGAGTCCTTTAAAACTGATCACAGCATTAAAAGACATGCTCCATAGCACAAGTGAATGATTTAACCTGTATGATCAGATATAGCCACACCCCTTTTTTATGCACGGACCAATCACACACTAGGTCTGGCACAGCTAAATTTGAATACTCCCGTAGGCTAGGCCTATTGTTCCAAACCACTCTTTTCGGGACTGAATTTGTGGTCAACATCTCCACTTCCCTATTCTGTGCATCTACATAAGCCAAATCTATTAGATATACTAAATACTTGTTCAAACCAGTTAAAGCTGTGGATGTAAGACATTATAATTACATCGATAGATTACTGCTACCTTACTAATTACTCACGACGAGGTTCTGCGCACTCACAATGTTGCCATGGGCTCATTTAATGATCTGAAAAGCACATATGGACCTTTCTTGTGATTTCTGTTTTAAATTAATGCACAATCAAAACATTCTATAAAACATATCTTTGGTTCAATTTGGAGTTTATAATCTCTTAGTAATACTGCTGATTGTCTTCCTAAACAAAATGTTTTTCATCCGTTTCAAATCAAGTGAAGATATATCATCACAATCATTTCATTTAGAGCATGTCATGTCTATGTTGAAATTCTACAAAGTTGGCCCTGAGTGATGCCCTGTGCACCTTATATATTACATAAGGACACTGCACTTCTCACATTGAAATAGTTTTAGGAGAAATTAAAACTGTTAGCCTAGATGATTCATTGTTACAAAGTTCTAAATGTGCTTTTCTGATACATTTGTACTTACTTTAGCTCAGACAATTATTAAACACAGGAATAAAGTGTATGTGGCATTTGAAACTCCATCATCTATAGCCGTATCACAAAGTCTCTGTAGCTTTAAAGTTTTGGTATGTTTCTTCTTCTAAATGACAGTTATTCAAATCACAGTTTGTATCATTAGGGCGGGATGCTTGTTACATTGTTCAGGTACAGGTGTAAATGGTCTTGAATGTGAACCTCTGTGTGCTCTGGGGATGCATATGTTCCTTTTAGTATGATAAGTAGACAGCTTAATAGGTCAATCAGACATGTATTGTTTGCATGTAGTGAATTTATATTAGAATTTACATAGTGATAGTTACACTGACCCAAGTCTTGCAAAGCTCCATATGCAAAAGTAAATCTGAAATGGTTCATATTTGTGCTTTCTTCTTTTCTGATTTCAATCAAATTATTTCAAACACTAACTCTTCCCAATGAATTATGGTGACTATTAAAAAACAGCCGGGGGCTGGAGGAGCACCGTTTAAAATTATGCCTTTGATACCTACATACATTTATTAAGACTATAGTTTATAAACACTAATATTTGCTTAGTGCGGTTACAGAACATCTCAAAGCAAAGGTTTGTGGTCAAATTTGTGGTCAACATCTCCACTTCCCTGTTCTGTGCATCTACATAAGATTTTTAGAGGCACATCTATTAGATATACTAAATACTTGTTCAAACCAGTTCTCTTATGCCATGATAAAGCTGTGTATGTAAGATATTATATTTACATCGATAGATTACTGTTACCTTACTAATTACACATGACGAGGTTCTGTTGCCATGGGCTCATTTCATGATCTGAAAAGCACATATGGACCTTTCTTGTGTTTCCTGTTTTAAAATAATGCACAATCAAAACAGTCTATAAAACATATCTTAAGTTCACTTTGGGGTTTATAATCTCTCAGTAATACTGCTGATTCTCTTCCTGAACAAAATGTTTTTCATCCGTTTCAAATCAAGTGAAGATATCCATAATCGCTTTAATCACAATCATTTCATTTAGAGCATGTCATGTCTATGTTGAAATTCCACAAAGTTGGCCCTGAGGGATGCCCTGTGCACCTTATATATTACATAAGGACACTGCACTTCTCACATTGAAATAGTTTTAGGAGAAATTAAAACTGTTAGCCTAGATGATTCATTGTAACAAAGTTCTAAATGTGCTTTTCTGATACATTTGTACTTACTTTAGCTCAGACAATTATTAAACACAGGAATAAAGTGTATGTGGCATTTGAAACTCCATCATCTATAGCCGTATCACAAACTCTCTGTAGCTTTAAAGTTTTTGGTATGTTTCTTCTTCTAAATGACAGTTATTCAAATCACAGTTTGTATCGTTAGGGCGGGATGCTTGTTACATTGTTCAGGTACAGGTGTAAATGGTCTTGAATGTGAACCTCTGTGTGCTCTGGGGGATGCATATGTTCCTTTTAGTATGATAAGTAGACAGCTTAATAGGTCAATCAGACATGTATAGTTTGCATGTAGTGAATGTAGATTAGAATTTACATAGTGATAGTTACACTGACCCAAGTCTTGCAAAGCTCCATATGCAAAAGTAAATCTGAAATGGTTCATATTTGTGCTTTCTTCTTTTCTGATTTCAATCAAATTATTTCAAGCACTAACTCTTCCCAATGAATTATGGTGACTATTAAAAAACAGCCGGGGGCTGGAGGAGCACCGTTTAAAATTACGCCTTTGATACCTACATACTTTTATTAAGACTATAGTTTATAAACACTAATATTTGCTTAGGCAATATTCTAAGCCCGGGGTGTTACAATAGAAAATGGCATGTCTCCCCAGGATTAAGATAAGGACAAAAGAAACATGTTTTAACTCCAACAAACTCAGCTCCTTTATTCGTCCAGTGGCTCTTAAAAGAACCTTTGCTTTGAGATGTTCTGTAACCGCACAAAGCCGTACTTCTCTCTCTACGTGGCGTAGTCCACATGCTGCGCTCAGTTCCCGTCTTGGCTTGCTCGTGTAGACGGGTGTTCTTTAATCGCACAAACCCGTAGACATCTCTCTTGGCAGCGTAGAGCACGTCCGTATCCCTCTCGGATTGTTGTGTGTTCGGCCTTTAACGCACACCTTGCTCATAGCTGTATCCTCAGGGGTGACCACACCCCTTTCCGCAAATGAACCAATCACAGACCACTGACCCAGGTCTGGCAATCTACTAAAAACTGATCAAATCTGAAAAAGCTGAATTTTTCTTATTTTCTGTTTTCAATTACATCCTTTTAGGCATTTGTTCTTCCACTTACTTTAGGTTAACAAAAAGGACGTTTAGCGTTTAATTTTGACCTGATCATCAATACATAGCATATATACACCAATATAAAAACTCTGAGCCATTCGAAGCGTTTTTTTATTTTGTATTTCACTGTAAATGTGTAAACAGACCAAGGACCTCGTGAACCTACCGGGAAACACTGACAGCCTTGTCATTTATGACAGTTGACAGGTCTGTGCAACCTAAATTTATAATTTTTGGCAATCGTACTACAACTGTAAACAAAAAGCTTAGGATAAATGATATTGAAATAGAAAGAGTAAAAGAACTTAAATTCTTGGGAGTAACAATTGATGAAAAACTTATCTTGGAAGCCACATATACATTATATTAAGGCTAAAATATCCAAATCAATTGCTATATTATAAAACCAATTACCTATTAAATCAGCAAACATTGTATATGTTGTATTGTTCCTTCATACTTCCTTACATTACTTACTGTTTGGAGGTATGGGGAAACACTTACAAAACCAACACTGAACCAATATTTATCCTTCAAAAGAGAGCCTTAAGAATTGTGAATAAAACCACCTATAGAGCACCAACTACTCCACTGTTTATTAAATTAAAAGCACTAAAATTCAGAGATATTGTTGACTTCAAAACTGCACAAATTAAGTATAAAATAAATAATCAACAGCTATCGGACAGTATTCAAGGGTTGTTTCAAATGAGAGAGAGCAATCATCACTTAAGAGGAACATATGTATTTAGAAAGAAATTTATAAGAACAATTTCTAAATATCAATGCATCACAACCAAAGGAGTTATTGTATGGAACAGCTGCAGTGAAGAGATGAAATCATGTAAAACAATGAGTAATTTTAAAGACTATTTAAACTGAATATACTAAATGAATACGAAAAGGACTTGAGGTGATAGTATTGTATACAGGTTCATTGGTCTACATGTTAAGTATAGTATAAGATAAATGGAAAAGAAAGAAGAAAATAATGGGAGTGTTTGAATGCATCTGTATCTATGAATAGGTTTATGTGAACAGAAGGTAGGTAGATATAGGATGTATATAAAGATGTATATATAAGTGAAGCATCAAATTGTTTGTATTTAATTTAAGGATAAAAATAGAGAAATGGGGTAGGACTTGAAAAGTTTGTTATGAACTTCTTCCTACTCCTTTTAAACATGAGAATTTCTAATTTGAATTATTTACAATATTATGGAAAGATTTTTTTTATTTGTATTTTTTTTTTATTTTATTTACATGTTCAAATAAACAAACAAACAAAAAAATGTATGTATTTGAAGTCCCAGAAAAAAATTTACGAAAAATGAGTCAGTGGCGACCCCTAGAAAAGTCAAAATACATTGGGCCTATGGAAAATGAAAGTAAATTTTTCCAATGTAGAAATACAAAACTTGGTACATCCATAGGACACCTCAGGGCAAACAGAAAAGTTTATTACAGCCATACCATAAACTCAACAGGAAATCTACTATGTTGGGTGGAATGCATGACCACCTAAATTGCACCCCTTGTGTCTAAAGGCTTTTCATCTAAACAGCTCCAAATTTGGTGAGTATCATCTAGACACGTGTGCCAAAAAAGTTATCAATTTGTTTTTTGATACATTTGTGGCTGTGGTCGTAATGAGTCTGTGAAGAAGCAACTATTGGGAAATAAATGCCATTTCCCAATTGCCAGGATCCTTCCTTTAGAGGAGGCCCCTCCAGAGCCACGGCTAGAGTCTTAGAAAACTCCTCAGAATCCTTTTACCGTGAAGTTTACGCTTTAAAGCACGAAATGCACTCCTCCAAGTGCATGTGTCCCCGCGGTCTCAAGAGAGGCGAGGGCCTTTATCGCCGCTTGCGGCTTTAATTAGGCCCGAGCCGGTGATGACCGGGAGGGCCTATTGTTTTTGCTCGATTTCTTCTCCCCATATGATCCTAAATATGACCCAGTGAACATGAACGAAAAGTCATTTTTATTGGTCCCAGCCTTCAAGCCCAGCTAAAAATTTATGTATTTGAAGTCCCCGAAAAAAAAAAACGAAAAATGACTCAGTGGCGGCCCCTAGAAAAGTCAAAATACATTGGGCCTATGGAAAGTGAAAGTAACTTTTTTCCAACGTAGAAAAATGAAACTTGGTACATCCATAGGACACCTCAGGGCAAACTGAAAAGTCAATGACAGTCACACCCTAAACTCAACAGGAAGTCCGCCATGTGGGGTGAAACACGCGCCACTAAAATCGCACTTTTGCGCAGAAAGATGCAAATCATTGTTTTTAATTTAAATGGCCCCAAATTTGGTGAGTATCATCTGGACATGTGCCAATCAAAGTTGTGACTTTGATTGGCACATGTGACACAAAGATATGTAAATAAAAGGGTTATCTTTAGAAATGGCTCTCCAGCGCCCCCTACAAACTTATTATGGGACCCAAGAATTTAGTTTGTCATAGAGACATGAAATTTGGTACACACATCTCTTATGTCATGACGAGCATAAAAGCCAATGACAACCACCCCTATCTATAAATGTGTTGCAACGCCGCAAATATGTGGAAAAAGTCAATGGGAAGTGAAATTTTTAGTTTGTTGTAGGCAAATGAAACTTGGTACACACATCCACCATGAGCTTATGAACAAAAAGCAAATGGGGACCACACCCTATCACACACGGAAGGTGGCCATTTTGAATTGAAAATGTGAACCGACTTAAAATACACCTCTTTTTAAAAGTACACAGAAAATAGCTGCTTCATTCCACAGACACCAAACTTGGGCAAAATGAGCTAAACACATGTATGTAAAATAGACAAGCGTTTTTCTAGACTTGTTTGCTCGAGTTATATTTTTTTATTATAATTCGTATATATTTTTTATCATATTTTTCTGCAAAATGATCCTCAATTTAACCCAGTAAACGTACAACTAAAAGTCATTTTTATTGGTCCCAGACTTCAAGCCCGCGAAAAATTTATGTATTTGAAGTCGAAAAAAATACGAAAAATGACTCAGTGGCGACCCTACAAAAGTAAAAATACATTGGGCCTATGGAAAGTGAAAGTAACTTTTTCCAACGTAGAAAATGAAACTTGGTACATCCATAGGACACCTCAGGGCAAACTGAAAAGTCAATGACAGTCACACCCTAAACTCAACAGGAAGTCCGCCATGTGGGGTGAAACACGCGCCACTAAAATCGCACTTTGCGCAGAAAGATGCAAATCATTGTTTTTAATTTAAATGGCCCCAAATTTGGTGAGTATCATCTGGACACATGTGCCAATCAAAGTTGTGACTTTGATTGGCACATGTGACAAAAGATATGTAAATAAAAGGGTTATCTTTAGAAATGGCTCTCCAGCGCCCCTACAAACTTATTATGGGACCCAAGAATTTAGTTTGTCATAGAGACATGAAATTTGGTACACACATCTCTTATGTCATGACGAGCATAAAAGCCAATGACAACCACCCCTATCTATAAATGTGTTGCCATAGCAACGCCCCAAATATAAGGAAAAAGTCAATGGGAAGTGAAATTTTTAGTTTGTTGTAGGCAAATGAAACTTGGTACACACATCCGCCATGGGCTCATGAACAAAAAGCCAATGGGGACCACACCCTATCACACACGGAAGGCGGCCATTTTGAATTGAAAATGTGAACCGACGTAAAATACACCTGTTTTTTAAAAGTACACAGACAATAGCTGCTTCATTCCACAGACACCAAACTTGGGCAAAATGAGCTAAACACATGTATGTAAAATAGACAAGCGTTTTTCTAGACTTTTTGCTCGAGTTATATTTTTTTATTATAATTTGGTATATTTTTTTATTATAATTTTTCTGCAAAATGATCCTAAATTTGACCCAGTAAACGTGCAACTAAAAGTCATTTTAATTGGTCCCAGACTTCAAGCTCGGCGAAAAATTTATGTATTTGAAGTCGCGAAAAAAATTACGAAAAATGACTCAGTGGCGACCCTACAAAATCAAAATACATTGGGCCTATGGAAAGTGAAAGTAACTTTTTCCAACGTAGAAAATGAAACTTGGTACATCCATAGGACACCTCAGGGCGAACAGAAAATGTATTACAGCCATATATCGTAAACTCAACAGGAAATCTACTATGTTGGGTGTATGCGTGACCACCTAAATTGCACCCATTGTGTCTAAAGGCTTTTCATCTAAACAGCTCCAAATTTGGTGAGTATCATCTAGACACGTGTGCCAAAAAGTTATCAATTTGTTTTTGATACATTTGTGGCTGTGGTCGTAATGAGTCTGTGAAGAGGCAACTATTGGGAAATAAATGCCATTTCCCAATTGCCAGGATCCTTCTCAACAGAAAATGTTGGGTGGAATACATGACCACCTAAATCGTACACTTTGTGCTAAAGGGTTTTCATCTAAACAGCTCCATATTAGGCGAGGGCCTTTATGTATGCCGCTTTTTCTGACTTTGTTTGGTGATGACCGGGAGGGCCTATTGTTTTGCTCGGATTATTTTTCTTAGTTTTTATTCTTCTCCACCTATGATCCTAAATTTGACCCAGTGAACATGAATGAAAAGTCATTTTTATTGGTCCCAGCCTTCAAGCTCGGCAAAAATTTATGTATTTGAAGTCCCGAAAAAATTACAAAAATGACTCAGTGGCGGCCCTAGAAGAGTCAAAATACATTGGGCCTATGGAAAGTGAAAGTAACTTTTTCCAACGTAGAAAAATGAAACTTGGTACATCCATAGGACACCTCAGGGCAAACTGAAAAGTCAATGACAGTCACACCCTAAACTCAACAGGAAGTCCGCCATGTGGGGTGAAACGCATGGCCACTAAAATCGCACTTTGCGCAGAAAGATGCAAATCATTGTGTTTTAATTTAAATGGCCCCAAATTTGGTGAGTATCATCTACACATGTGCCAACCAAAGTTGTGACTTTGTTGTTGATATCTTATCGGGTATGGGTGTGGCAAGCCTGTAACGAGGTGGCCATTTTTGTGAAAATAAACGTCTCTTAACTCTCAAACGCCTTCTCGGATCGAGTTGGACCCAAAAAGGCGTTTGTGCACATTCATGACCTGAACACAAAAATATATAAATAAAAGGGTTATCTTTAGAAATGGCTCTCCAGCGCCCCTACAAACTTATAATGGGACCCAAGAATTTAGTTTGTCATAGAGACATGAAATTTGGTACACACATCTCTTATGTCATGACGAGCATAAAAGCCAATGACAACCACCCCTATCTATAAATGTGTTGCCATAGCAACGTCCCAAATATTTGGAAAAAGTCAATGGGAAGTGAAAATTTTAGTTTGTTGTAGGCAAATGAAACTTGGTACACACATCCAGCATGGGCTTATGAACAAAAAGCCAATGGGGACCACACCCTATCACACACGGGAAGGCGGCCATTTTGAATTGAAAATTTGGTCCGACTTAAAATACACCTCTTTTTAAAAGTACACAGAAAAAGCTGCTTCATTCCACAGACACCAAACTTGGGCAAAATGAGCTAAACACATGTATGTAAAATAGACAAGTGTTTTTCTAGACTTTTGCTCGAGTTATATTTTTTTATTATAATTCGGTATATATTTTTTATCATATTTTTCTGTAAAATGATCCTCAATTTGACCCAGTAAACGTGCAACTAAAAGTCATTTTTATTGGTCCCAGACTTCAAGCCCGGCGAAAAATTTATGTATTTGAAGTCTAAAAAAATACGAAAATGACTCAGTGGCGACCCTACAAAAGTCAAAATACATTGGGCCTATGGAAAGTGAAAGTAACTTTTTCCAATGTAGAAAATGAAACTTGGTACATCCATAGGACACCTCAGGGCAAACAGAAAAGTTTATAACAGCCATACCGTAAACTCAACAGGAAATCTACTATGTTGGGTGGAATGCGTGACCACCTAAATTGCACCCCTTGTGTCTAAAGGCTTTTCATCTAAACAGCTCCAAATTTGGTGAGTATCATCTAGACACGTGTGCCAAAAAAGTTATCAATTTGTTTTTTGATACATTTGTGGCTGTGGTCGTAATGAGTCTGTGAAGAGGCAGCCATTTCTTTGGGAAATAAATGCCATTTCCCAATTGCCAGGATCCTTCCTTTGGAGAAGGCCCCTCCAGAGCCTAGACTAGAGTCTTAGAAAACTCCTCAGAATCCTTTGGAACTTGTAACCTTGTACTTTTAGACAAGTAATATTTACATTTTGCCTTTTTAAACAGGGGGGTGCAGCGATTCCTGAGTCATCTCAAATCTCCAGCCAGTACTTTGTTTTTCGCCTTAGCCCAAGCATAATCTATTATTTTCAAAGGTTCAGACAGCTCCCAGGAAAACCAGGGATTGTGGAGACCTTTAACTCTAAATTACAAGGTGGTGTAGCAGGCCCCAGCAGTAGCACAGGCCCGGTTATTTGACATTATCGTGAAATTTACGCTTTAAAGCACGAAATGCAATTCTCCGAGTGCATGTGTCCCAGCTGTCTCAAGGGAGGCGAGGTTTATCGCCGCTGCTTTAATTAGGCCCGAGCGGTGATGGCGGGAGGGCCTATTGTTTTGCTCGGATTATTTTTTATTTTTTTTTATTTTTATTGTCGACCTATGATCCTAAATTTGACCCAGTGAACATGAACGAAAAGTCATTTTTATTGGTCCCAGACTTCAAGCTCGCGAAAAATTTATGTATTTGAAGTCGCCGAAAAAAATACGAAAAATGACTCAGTGGCGACCCTACAAAATCAAAATACATTGGGCCTATGGAAAGTGAAAGTAACTTTTTCCAACGTAGAAAAATGAAACTTGGTATATCCATAGGACACCTCAGGGCAAACAGAAAAGTCAATGACAGTCACACCCTAAACTTAACAGGAAGTCCGCCATGTGGGGTGAAACACGCGCCACTAAAATCGCACTTTGCGCAGAAAGATGCAAATCATTGTGTTTTAATCTAAATGGCCCCAAATTTGGTGAGTATCATCTAGACACATGTGCCAACCAAAGTTGTGACTTTGTTGTTGATATCTTATCGGGTATGGGTGTGGCAAGCCTGTAACGAGGTGGCCATTTTTGTGAAAATAAACGTCCTTAACTCTCAAGCACTTCTCGGATCGAGTTGGACCCAAAAGGCGTTTGTGCACATTCATGACCTGAACACAAAAATATGTAAATAAAAGGGTTATCTTTAGAAATGGCTCTTCAGCGCCCCTACAAACTTATAATGGGACCCAAGAATTTAGTTTGTCATAGAGACATAAAATTTGGTACACACATCTCTTATGTCATGGCGAGCATAAAAGCCAATGACAACCACCCCTATCTATAAATGTGTTGCCATAGCAACGTCCCAAATATTTGAAAAAGTCAATGGGAAGTGAAAATTTTTAGTTTGTGTAGGCAAATGAAACTTGGTACATCCAGCATGGGCTTATGAACAAAAAAGCCAATGGGGACCACACCCTATCACACACAGGAAGGCGGCCATTTTGAATTGAAAATGTGAACCGACTTAAAATACACCTCTTTTTAAAAGTACACAGAAAATAGCTGCTTCATTCCACAGACACCAAACTTGGGCAAAATGAGCTAAACACATGTATGTAAAATAGACAAGCGTTTTTCTAGACTTTTTGCTCGAGTTATATTTTATTTTATTATAATTTGGTATATTTTTTTATTATAATTTTTCTGCAAAATGATCCTCAATTTGACCCAGTAAGCGTGCAACTAAAGTCATTTTATTGGTCCCAGACTTCAAGCCCAGCGAAAAATTTATGTATTTGAAGTCCCGAAAAAAATATGAAAAATGACTCAGTGGCGACCCTACAAAAGTCAAAATACATTGGGCCTATGGAAAGTGAAAGTAACTTTTTCCAACGTAGAAAAATGAAACTTGGTACATCCATAGGACACCTCAGGGCAAACAGAAAATGTATTACAGCCATATCGTAAACTCAACAGGAAATCTACTATGTTGGGGTGGAATGCGTGACCACCTAAATTGCACCCCTTGTGTCTAAAGGCTTTTCATCTAAACAGCTCCAAATTTGGTGAGTATCATCTAGACACGTGTGCCAAAAAAAGTTATCAATTTGTTTTTGATAGATTTGTGGCTGTGGTCGTAATGAGTCTGTGAAGAGGCAACTATTGGGAAATAAATGCCATTTCCCAATTGCCAGGATCCTTCTCAACAGAAAATGTTGGGTGGAATACATGACCACCTAAATCGCATTACACTTTGTGCTAAAGGGTTTTCATCTAAACAGCTCCAAATTTGCTTTAAAGCACGACATGCAATCCTCGAATATATGTGTCCCAGCGGTCTCAAGGGAGGCGAGGGCCTTTATCGCCGCTTGCGGCTTTAATTTAATTTAAACCACCTATGATCCTAAATTTGACCCAGTGAACATGCACGAAAAGTCATTTTTATTGGTCCCAGACTTCAAGCTCGGCAAAATTTATGTATTTGAAGTCGCGAAAAAAATCGAAAAATGACTCAGTGGCGACCCTACAAAATCAAAATACATTGGGCCTATGGAAAGTGAAAGTAACTTTTTTAACGTAGAAAAATGAAACTTGGTACATCCATAGGACACCTCAGGGCAAACAGAAAAGTCAATGACAGTCACACCCTAAACTTAACAGGAAGTCCGCCATGTGGGGGTGAAAGCAGCGGCCACTAAAATCGCACCCCTTGCGCGAAAGATGCAAATCATTGTGTTTTAATCTAAATGGCCCCAAATTTGGTGAGTATCATCTAGACACGTGTGCCAACCAAAGTTGTGACTTTGTTGTTGATATCTTATCGGGTATGGGTGTGGCAAGCCTGTAACGAGGTGGCCATTTTTGTGAAAATAAAACGTCTCTTAACTCTCAAATGCCTTCTCGGATCGAGTTGGACCCAAAAAGGCGTTTGTGCACATTCATGACCTGAACACAAAAATATGTAAATAAAGGGTTATCTTTAGAAATGGCTCTCCAGCGCCCCTACAAACTTATAATGGGACCCAAGAATTTAGTTTGTCATAGAGACATAAAATTTGGTACACACATCTCTTATGTCATGACGAGCATAAAAGCCAATGACAACCACCCCCTATCTATAAATGTGTTGCCATAGCAACGTCCCAAATATTTGGAAAAAGTCAATGGGAAGTGAAAATTTTAGTTTGTTGTAGGCAAATGAAACTTGGTACACACATCCACCATGGGCTTATGAACAAAAAAGCCAATGGGGACCACACCTATCACACACGGGAAGGCGGCCATTTTGAATTGAAAATGTGAACCGACTTAAAATACACCTCTTTTTAAAAAACACAGAAAATAGCTGCTTCATTCCACAGACACCAAACTTGGGCAAAATGAGCTAAACACATGTATGTAAAATAGACAAGTGTTTTTCTAGACTTTTTTGCTCGAGTTATATTTTTTTTTATTATAATTCGGTATATATTTTTTATTATAATTTTTCTGCAAAATGATCCTCAATTTGACCCAGTAAACGAACAACTAAAGTCATTTTTATTGGTCCCAGACTTCAAGCCCGGCGAAAAATTTATGTATTTGAAGTTTCCGAAAAAAATATACGAAAAATGACTCAGTGGCGACCCCTAGAAAAGTCAAAATACATTGGGACTATGGAAAAATGAAAGTAAATTTTTCCAATGTAGAAATACAAAACTTGGTACATCCATAGGACACCTCAGGGCAAACAGAAAAGTTTATTACAGCCATATCGTAATTTCAACAGGAAATCTACTATGTTGGGTGGAATGCGTGACCACCTAAATTGCACCCCTTGTGCTAAAGGCTTTTCATCTAAACAGCTCCAAATTTGGTGAGTATCATCTAGACACGTGTGCCAAAAAAGTTATCAATTTGTTTTTTGTTACATTTGTGGCTGTGGTTGTAATGAGTCTGTGAAGAGGCAGCCATTTCTTTGGGAAATAAATGCCATTTCCCAATTGCCAGGATCCTTCCTTTGGAGGAGGCCCCTCCAGAGCCAAGACTAGAGTCTTAGAAAACTCCTCAGAATCCTTTGGAACTTGTAACCTTGTACTTTTAGACAAGTAATTTTTACATTTTGCCTTTTTAAACAGGGGGGTGCAGCGATTCCTGAGTCATCTCAAATCTCGAGCCAGTACTTTGTTTATCTCGCCTTAGCCCAGGCATAATCTATTATTTTCAAAGGTTCAGACAGCTCCCAGGAAAACCAGGGATTGTGGAGACCTTTAACTCTAAATTACAAGGTGGTGTAGCAGGCCCCAGCAGTAGCACAGGCCCGGTTATTTGACATTACCGTGAAGTTTACGCTTTAAAGTGAAATGCAATCCTCCGAGTGCATGTGTCCCCGCGGTCCCAAGGGAGGCGAGGGCCTTTATCGCCGCTTGCGGCTTTAATTAGGCCCGAGCCGGTAAAGACCGGGAGGGCCTATTGTTTTGCTTGTGACCAAATGATCCTAAATTTGACCCAGTGAACATGCACGAAAAGTCATTTTTATTGGTCCCAGACTTCAAGCTCGGCGAAAATTTATGTATTTGAAGTCGCGAAAAAAATACGAAAAATGACTCAGTGGCGACCCCTACAAAATCAAAATACATTGGGCCTATGGAAAGTGAAAGTAACTTTTTCCAACGTAGAAAAATGAAACTTGGTACATCCATAGGACACCTCAGGGCAAACAGAAAAGTCAATGACAGTCACACCTAAACTTAACAGGAAGTCCGCCATGTGGGGTGAAAGCGCGACCACTAAAATCGCACCCCTTGCGCAGAAAGATGCAAATCATTGTGTTTTAATCTAAATGGCCCCAAATTTGGTGAGTATCATCTAGACACGTGTGCCAACCAAAGTTGTGACTTTGTTGTTGATATCTTATCGGGTATGGGTGTGGCAAGCCTGTAACGAGGTGGCCATTTTTGTGAAAATAAAGCGTCTCTTAACTCTCAAGCGCCTTCTCGGATCGAGTTGGACCCAAAAGGCGTTTGTGCACATTCATGACCTGAACACAAAAATATGTAAATAAAGGGTTATCTTTAGAAATGGCTCTCCAGCGCCCCTACAAACTTATAATGGGACCCAAGAATTTAGTTTGTCATAGAGACATAAAATTTGGTACACACATCTCTTATGTCATGACGAGCATAAAAGCCAATGACAACCACCCCTATCTATAAATGTGTTGCCATAGCAACGTCCCAAATATGTGAAAAAGTCAATGGGAAGTGAAATTTTTAGTTTGTTGTAGGCAAATGAAACTTGGTACACATCCACCATGGGCTTATGAACAAAAAAGCCAATGGGGACCACACCTATCACACACGGGAAGGCGGCCATTTTGAATTGAAAATGTGAACCGACTTAAAATACACCTCTTTTTAAAAGTACACAGAAAAAGCTGCTTCATTCCACAGACACCAAACTTGGGCAAAATGAGCTAAACACATGTATGTAAAATAGACAAGTGTTTTTCTAGACTTTTTGCTCGAGTTATATTTTATTATAATTCGGTATATATTTTTAATTATAATTTTCTGCAAAATGATCCTCAATTTAACCCAGTAAACCAACAACTAAAGTCATTTTTATTGGTCCCAGACTTCAAGCCCGGCAAAATTTATGTATTTGAAGTCCCGAAAAAAATATGAAAAATGACTCAGTGGCGACCCCTAGAAAAGTCAAAATACATTGGTTCTATGGAAAATGAAAGTAAATTTTTCCAACGTAGAAATACAAAACTTGGTACATCCATAGGACACCTCAGGACAAACAGAAAAGTTTATTACAGCCATACCGTAAATTCATCAGAAAATCTACTATGTTGGGTGGAATGCGTGACCACCTCAATTGCACCCCTTGTGTCTAAAGGCTTTTCATCTAAACAGCTCCAAATTTGGTGAGTATCATCTAGAGACGTGTGCCAAAAAAGTTATCAAATTGTGTTTTGATACATTTGTGGCTGTGGTCGTAATGAGTCTGTGAAGAGGCAGCCATTTCTTTGGGAAATAAATGCCATTTCCCAATTGCCAGGATCCTTCCTTTAGAGGAGGCCCCTCCAGAGCCACGGCTAGAGTCTTAGAAAACTCCTCAGAATCCTTTGGAACTTGTAACCTTGTACTGTTAGACAAGTAATATTTACATTTTGCCTTTTTAAACAGGGGGGTGCAGCGATTCCTGAATCATCTCAAATCTCCAGCCAGTACTTTGTTTTTCTCGCCTTAGCCCAAGCATAATCTATTATTTTCAAAGGTTCAGACAGCTCCCAGGAAAACATGGGATTGTGGAGACCTTTAACTCTAAATTACAAGGTGGTGTAGCAGGCCCCAGCAGTAGCACAGGCCCTGTAATTTGACATTACCGTGAAGTTTATGCTTTAAGGCACGAAATGCAATCCTCCAGTGCATGTATCCCACATGAAGGGTGGCGAGGGCCTTTATCGCCGCTTGCGGCTTTAATTAGGCCCGAGCCGGTGATGAGGGAGGGCCTATTGTTTTTGCTCGGATTTTTTTTTTTTTTTCTTCGACCCAATGATCCTAAATTTGACCCAGTGAACATGCACGAAAAGTCATTTAATTGGTCCCAGACTTCAAGCTCGGCGAAAAATTTATGTATTTGAAGTCGCCGAAAAAAAAATACGAAAAATGACTCAGTGGCGACCCTACAAAATCAAAATACATTGGGCCTATGGAAAGTGAAAGTAACTTTTTCCAACGTAGAAAAATGAAACTTGGTACATCCATAGGACACCTCAGGGCAAACAGAAAAGTCAATGACAGTCACACCTAAACTTAACAGGAAGTCCGCCATGTGGGGTGAAAGCGCGACCACTAAATCGCACCCCTTGCGCAGAAAGATGCAAATCATTGTGTTTTAATCTAAATGGCCCCAAATTTGGTGAGTATCATCTAGACACGTGTGCCAACCAAAGTTGTGACTTTGTTTTTGATATCTTATCGGGTATGGGTGTGGCAAGCCTGTAACGAGGTGGCCATTTTGTGAAAATAAAGCGTCTCTTAACTCTCAAACGCCTTCTCGGATCGAGTTGGACCCAAAAGGCGTTTGTGCACATTCATGACCTGAACAAAAATATGTAAATAAAAGGGTTATCTTTAGAAATGGCTCTCCAGCGCCCCTACAAACTTATAATGGACCCAAGAATTTAGTTTGTCATAGAGACATAAAATTTTGGTACACACATCTCTTATGTCATGACGAGCATAAAAGCCAATGACAACCACCCCTATCTATAAATGTGTTGCCATAGCAACGTCCCAAAAATGTGAAAAAGTCAATGGGAAGTGAAATTTTTAGTTTGTTGTAGGCAAATAAAACTTGGTACACACATCCACCATGGGCTTATGAACAAAAAAGCCAATGGGGACCACACCTATCACACACAGGAAGGCGGCCATTTTGAATTGAAAATGTGAACCGACTTAAAATACACCTCTTTTAAAAGTACACAGAAAAAGCTGCTTCATTCCACAGACACCAAACTTGGGCAAAATGAGCTAAACACATGTATGTAAAAGAGACAAGTGTTTTTCTAGACTTTTGCTCGAGTTATATTTTTTATTATAATTCGGTATATATTTTTTTATAATTTTTCTGCAAAATGATCCTCAATTTAACCCAGTAAGCGAACAACTAAAGTCATTTTTATTGGTCCCAGACTTCAAGCCCGCAAAAAATTTATGTATTTGAAGTCCCGAAAAAAAATACGAAAAATGACTCAGTGGCGACCCTAGAAAAGTCAAAATACATTGGGCCTATGGAAAGTGAAAGTAACTTTTTCCAACGTAGAAAAATGAAACTTGGTATATCCATAGGACACCTCAGGGCAAACAGAAAAGTCAATGACAGTCACACCTAAACTTAACAGGAAGTCCGCCATGTGGGGTGAAAGCGCGGCCACTAAATCGCACTTGCGCAGAAAGATGCAAATCATTGTGTTTTAATCTAAATGGCCCCAAATTTGGTGAGTATCATCTAGACATGTGCCAACCAAAGTTGTGACTTTGTTGTTGATATCTTATCGGGTATGGGTGTGGCAAGCCTGTAACGAGGTGGCCATTTTTGTGAAAATAAAAGCGTCTCTTAACTCTCAAAGCGCCTTCTCGGATCGAGTTGGACCCAAAAGGCGTTTGTGCACATTCATGACCTGAACACAAAAATATGTAAATAAAAGGGTTATCTTTAGAAATGGCTCTCCAGCGCCCCTACAAACTTATAATGGGACCCAAGAATTTAGTTTGTCATAGAGACATAAAATTTGGTACACACATCTCTTATGTCATGACGAGCATAAAAGCCAATGACAACCACCCCCTATCTATAAATGTGTTGCCATAGCAACGTCCCAAAAATGTGGAAAAAGTCAATGGGAAGTGAAATTTTTAGTTTGTTGTAGGCAAATGAAACTTGGTACACAACCATGGGCTTATGAACAAAAAAGCCAATGGGGACCACACCCTATCACACACGGGAAGGCGGCCATTTTGAATTGAAAATGTGAACCGACTTAAAATACACCTCTTTTTAAAAGTACACAGAAAATAGCTGCTTCATTCCACAGACACCAAACTTGGGCAAAATGAGCTAAACACATGTATGTAAAATAGACAAGCGTTTTTCTAGACTTTTTTGCTCGAGTTATTTTTTTTTATTATAATTTGGTATATATTTTTTATCATAATTTTTCTGCAAAATGATCCTCAATTTGACCCAGTAAGCGTGCAACTAAAAGTCATTTTTATTGGTCCCAGACTTCAAGCCCAGCGAAAAATTTATGTATTTGAAGTCCCGAAAAAAATACGAAAAATGACTCAGTGGCGACCCTAGAAAAGTCAAAATACATTGGGCCTATGGAAAGTGAAAGTAACTTTTTCCAATGTAGAAAAATGAAACTTGGTACATCCATAGGACACCTCAGGGCAAACAGAAAAGTTTATTACAGCCATACCGTAAACTCAACAGAAAATCTACTATGTTGGGTGGAATGCGTGACCACCTAAATTGCACCCTTGTGTCTAAGTCTAGGCTTTCCATCTAAACAGCTCCAAATTTGGTGAGTATCATCTAGACACGTGTGCCAAAAAGTTATCAATTTGTTTTTGATACATTTGTGGCTGTGGTCGTAATGAGTCTGTGAAGAGGCAACTTTGGGAAATAAATGCCATTTCCCAATTGCCAGGATCCTTCCTTTAGAGGAGGCCCCTCCAGAGCCACGGCCAGAGTCTTTGGGTGGAAAACTCCTCACCTAAATCACATTTATTGCTAAAGGGTTTATCTAAAATGCTCTCCGAGCGCTTTAAAAATGCGGGAGATCCTCAGAATTTAGCTTGTCTTAGAGTCTCAAAATGACTCAGTGGCGACCCTACAAAATCAAAATACATTGGGCCTATGGAAAGTGAAAGTAACTTTTTCCAACGTAGAAAAATGAAACTTGGTACATCCATAGGACACCTCAGGGAACAAACAGAAAAGTCAATGACAGTCACACCTAAACTCAACAGGAAGTCCGCCATGTGGGGTGAAAGCGCGACCACTAAAATCGCACCCCTTGCGAAAGATGCAAATCATTGTGTTTTAATCTAAATGGCCCCAAATTTGGTGAGTATCATCTAGACACGTGTGCCAACCAAAGTTGTGACTTTGTTGTTGATATCTTATCGGGTATGGGTGTGGCAAGCCTGTAACGAGGTGGCCATTTTTGTGAAAATAAAACGTCTCTTAACTCTCAAAGCGCCTTCTCGGATCGAGTTGGACCCAAAAGGCGTTTGTGCACATTCATGACCTGAACACAAAATATGTAAATAAAGGGTTATCTTTAGAAATGGCTCTCCAGCGCCCCTACAAACTTATAATGGGACCCAAGAATTTAGTTTGTCATAGAGACATAAAATTTGGTACACACATCTCTTATGTCATGACGAGCATAAAGCCAATGACAACCACCCCTATCTATAAATGTGTTGCCATAGCGTCCCAAAAATGTGAAAAAGTCAATGGGAAGTGAAATTTTTAGTTTGTTGTAGGCAAATAAAACTTGGTACACACATCCACCATGGGCTTATGAACAAAAAGCCAATGGGGACCACACCTATCACACACAGGAAGGCGGCCATTTTGAATTGAAAATGTGAACCGACTTAAAATACACCTCTTTTAAAAGTACACAGAAAAAAGCTGCTTCATTCCACAGACACCAAACTTGGGCAAAATGAGCTAAACACATGTATGTAAATAGACAAGTTTTTCTAGACTTTGCTCGAGTTATTTTTTTTTATTATAATTGCATATATATTTTTATCATATTTTTCTGCAAAATGATCCTCAATTTAACCCAGTAAACGAACAACTAAAAGTCATTTTTATTGGTCCCAGACTTCAAGCCCAGCAAAAATTTATGTATTTGAAGTCCCCGAAAAAAATACGAAAAATGACTCAGTGGCGACCCTAGAAAAGTCAAAATACATTGGGCCTATGGAAAGTGAAAGTAACTTTATTCCAATGTAGAAAAATGAAACTTGGTACATCCATAGGACACCTCAGGGCAAACAGAAAAGTCAATGACAGCCACACCCTAAACTCAACAGGAAGTCCGCCATGTGGGTGAAACGGCCACTAAAATCGCACTTCTGCGCAAAAAGATGCAAATCATTGTGTTTTAATCTAAATGGCCCCAAATTTGGTGAGTATCATCTAGACACATGTGCCAACCAAAGTTGTGACTTTGTTGTTGATATCTTATCGGGTATGGGTGTGGCAAGCCTGTAACGAGGTGGCCATTTTTGTGAAAATAAAACGCCTCTTAACTCTCAAACGCCTTCGGATCGAGTTGGACCCAAAAAGGCGTTTGTGCACATTCATGACCTGAACACAAAGATATGTAAATAAAAGGGTTATCTTTAGAAATGGCTCTCCAGCGCCCCTACAAACTTATAATGGGACCCAAGAATTTAGTTTGTCATAGAGACATAAAATTTGGTACACACATCTCTTATGTCATGACGAGCATAAAAGCCAATGACAACCACCCCTATCTATAAATGTGTTGCCATAGCAACGCCCCAAATGGAAAAAGTCAATGGGAAGTGAAATTTTAGTTTGTTGTAGGCAAATGAAACTTGGTACACACATCCAGCATGGGCTTATGAACAAAAAGCCAATGGGGACCACACCCTATCACACACGGAAGGCGGCCATTTTGAATTGAAAATGTGAACCGACTTAAAATACACCTCTTTTTAAAAGAACACAGAAAATAGCTGCTTCATTCCACAGACACCAAACTTGGGCAAAATGAGCTAAACACATGTATGTAAAATAGACAAGCGTTTTTCTAGACTTTTTTGCTCGAGTTATATTTTATTTTATTATAATTTGGTATATTTTTTTTATTATAATTTTTCTGCAAAATGATCCTCAATTTGACCCAGTAAACGCAACTAAAAGTCATTTTTATTGGTCCCAGACTTCAAGCTCGCAAAAATTTATGTATTTGAAGTCCCGAAAAAAATACGAAAAATGACTCAGTGGCGAATTTCTACAAAAGTCAAAATACATTGGGCCTATGGAAAGTGAAAGTAACTTTTTCCAACGTAGAAAAATGAAACTTGGTACATCCATAGGACACCTCAGGGCAAACAGAAAAGTCAATGACAGCCACACCCTAAACTCAACAGGAAATCTACTATGTTGGGTGGAATGCGTGACCACCTAAATCGCACTTGTGTCTAAAGGCTTTTCATCTAAACAGCTCCAAATTTGGTGAGTATCATCTAGACACGTGTGCCAACCAAAGTTATCAATTTGTTTTTTGATATATTTGTGGCTGTGGCAATGAATCTGTGAAGAGGTAGCCATTTCTTTGGGAAAATAAATGCCATTTCCCAAACGCCAGTCGGATCCTTCCTTTAGAGGAGGCACATCCATGAGCCACAGCTAGAGTCTTAGAAAACTCCTCAGAATCTTTAGAACTTGTAACCTTGTACTTCTAGACAAGTTATATTTACATTTTGCCTTTGTCATAGAGACAGGGAGGTACAGCATCTCTTATGTCATGACGAGCATAAAATCTCCAGCTAGTACTTTCTATAAATGTGTTGCCATAGCCCAAGCATAATCTATTATTTTCAAAGGTTCAGACAGCTCCCAGGAAAACCAGGGATTGTGGAGACCTTTAACTCTAAATTACAAGGTGGTGTAGCAGGCCCCAGCAGTAGCACAGGCCCGGTTATTTTGAATTACCGTGAAGTTTAACCGACTTAAAATACACCTCTTTTTAAATAATCCTACACAGAAAAAGCTGCTTCATTCTCACAGAGAGGCCTTTAAAATGAGCTAACACTTGTAATGTAAATAGACAAGTGTTTTTCTAGACTTTTTGCTCGAGTTATATTTTTTTTATTATATATATTTTTTTTTATAATTTTTCTGCAATGATCCTCAATTTGACCCAGTAACATGAACAACTAAAAGTCATTTTATTGGTCCCAGACTTCAAGCCCGGCGAAAAATTTATGTATTTGAAGTCAAAAAAAAAATACGAAAAATGACTCAGTGGCGACCCCTACAAAAGTCAAAATACATTGGGCCTATGGAAAGTGAAAGTAACTTTTTTCCAACGTAGAAAATGAAACTTGGTATATCCATAGGACACCTCAGGGCAAACAGAAAAGTCAATGACAGTCACACCCTAAACTTAACAGGAAGTCCGCCATGTGGGGTGAAACGCGGCCACTAAAATCGCACTTTGCGCAGAAAGATGCAAATCATTGTGTTTTAATCTAAATGGCCCCAAATTTGGTGAGTATCATCTAGACACGTGTGCCAACCAAAGTTGTGACTTTGTTTTTGATATCTTATCGGGTATGGGTGTGGCAAGCCTGTAACGAGGTGGCCATTTTTGTGAAAATAAAACGCCTTAACTCTCAAACGCCTTCTCGGATCGAGTTGGACCCAAAAAGGCGCTTTGTGCACATTCATGACCTGAACACAAAATATGTAAATAAAAGGGTTATCTTTAGAAATGGCTCTCCAGCGCCCCTACAAACTTATATTATAATGGACCCAAATTTGGTTGTCATAGAGACATAAAATTTTGTACACACATCTCTTATGTCATGGCGAGCATAAAAGCCAATGACAACCACCCCTATCTATAAATGTGTTGCCATAGCAGCGTCCCAAAAATGTGAAAAAGTCAATGGGAAGTGAAATTTTTAGTTTGTTGTAGGCAAATGAAACTTGGTACACATCCACCATGGGCTTATGAACAAAAAAGCCAATGGGGACCACACCCTATCACACACAGGAAGGCGGCCATTTTGAATTGAAAATGTGAACCGACTTAAAATACACCTCTTTTTAAAAGTACACAGAAAAAAGCTGCTTCATTCCACAGACACCAAACTTGGGCAAAATGAGCTAAACACATGTATGTAAAAGAGACAAGTGTTTTCTAGACTTTTTGCTCGAGTTATATTTTTATTATAATTGGTATATATTTTTATTATAATTTTTCTGCAAAATGATCCTCAATTTAACCCAGTAAGCGCAACTAAAAGTCATTTTATTGGTCCCAGACTTCAAGCCCGAAAAATTTATGTATTTGAAGTCCCGAAAAAAATACGAAAAATGACTCAGTGGCGACCCTAGAAAAGTCAAAATACATTGGGCCTATGGAAAGTGAAAGTAACTTTTTTCCAATGTAGAAATGAAACTTGGTACATCCATAGGACACCTCAGGGCAAACAGAAAAGTTTATTACAGCCATACGTAAACTCAACAGAAAATCTACTATGTTGGGTGGAAATGACCACCTAAATCGCACCCCTTGTGTCTAAAGATGCAAATCATTTGTTTTAATCTAAACAGCTCCAAATTTGGTGAGTATCATCTAGACACATGTGCCAAAAAGTTATCAATTTGTTTTTTATATCTTATGTATGGGTGTGGCAAGCCTGTGAGTCTGTGAAGATTTTGTGAAAAATAAATGCCTCCCTTCTCGGAGTGGCGACCCTACAAAATCAAAATACATTGGGCCTATGGAAAGTGAAAGTAACTTTTTCCAACGTAGAAAAATGAAACTTGGTATATCCATAGGACACCTCAGGGCAAACAGAAAAGTCAATGACAGTCACACCCTAAACTTAACAGGAAGTCCGCCATGTGGGGTGAAAGCAGCGACCACTAAAATCGCACCCCTTGCGCAGAAAGATGCAAATCATTGTGTTTTAATCTAAATGGCCCCAAATTTGGTGAGTATCATCTAGACACGTGTGCCAACCAAAGTTGTGACTTTGTTTTGATATCTTATCGGGTATGGGTGTGGCAAGCCTGTAACGAGGTGGCCATTTTTGTGAAAATAAAACGTCTCTTAACTCTCAAAGCGCCTTCTCGGATCGAGTTGGACCCAAAAAGGCGTTTGTGCACATTCATGACCTGAACACAAAAAATATGTAAATAAAGGGTTATCTTTAGAAATGGCTCTCCAGCGCCCCTACAAACTTATAATGGGACCCAAGAATTTAGTTTGTCATAGAGACATAAAATTTTGGTACACACATCTCTTATGTCATGACGAGCATAAAAGCCAATGACAACCACCCCTATCTATAAATGTGTTGCCATAGCGTCCCAAAAAATGTGAAAAAGTCAATGGGAAGTGAAATTTTTAGTTTGTTTGTAGGCAAATGAAACTTGGTACACACATCCACCATGGGCTTATGAACAAAAAAGCCAATGGGGACCACACCCTATCACACACAGGAAGGCGGCCATTTTGAATTGAAAATGTGAACCGACTTAAAATACACCTCTTTTTAAAAGTACACAGAAAATAGCTGCTTCATTCCACAGACACCAAACTTGGGCAAAATGAGCTAAACACATGTATGTAAAAAGAGACAAGTGTTTTTCTAGACTTTTTGCTCGAGTTATATATTTTATTATAATTGGTATATATTTTTATTATAATTTTTCTGCAAAATGATCCTCAATTTAACCCAGTAAGCGTGCAACTAAAAGTCATTTTTATTGGTCCCAGACTTCAAGCCGGAAAAATTTATGTATTTGAAGTCCCCGAAAAAAATACGAAAAATGACTCAGTGGCGACCCTAGAAAAGTCAAAATACATTGGGCCTATGGAAAGTGAAAGTAAATTTTTCCAATGTAGAAATACAAAACTTGGTACATCCATAGGACACCTCAGGGCAAACAGAAAAGTTTATTACAGCCATACCGTAAACTCAACAGGAAATCTACTATGTTGGGTGGAATGCGTGACCACCTAAATTGAACCCCTTGTGTCTACAGGCTTTTCATCTAAACAGCTCCAAATTTGGTGAGTATCATCTAGACACACGTGTGAAAAAAGTTATCAATTTCTTTTTGATACATTTGTGGCTGTGGTCGTAATGAGTCTGTGAAGAGGCAGCCATTTTTTGGGAAATAAATGCCATTTCCCAATTGCCAGGATCCTTCCTTTAGAGGAGGCCCTCCAGAGCCACGGCTAGAGTCTTAGAAAACTCCTCAGAATCCTTTTACCGTGAAGTTTACGCTTTAAAGCACGAAATGCACTCCTCTAGTGCATGTGTCCCCAGCATCTCAAGGGAGGCGAGGGCCTTTATGCCTTGCGGCTTTAATTTTTTAGTTTTATTCTTCTTCCACCATGATCCTAAATTTGACCCAGTGAACATGAATGAAAAGTCATTTTTATTGGTCCCAGACTTCAAGCTCGAAAAATTTATGTATTTGAAGTCCCCGAAAAAAATTACAAAAATGACTCAGTGGCGGCCCCTAGAAGAGTCAAAATACATTGGGCCTATGGAAAGTGAAAGTAACTTTTTCCAACGTAGAAAAATGAAACTTGGTACATCCATAGGACACCTCACAAACAGAAAGTCAATGACAGCCACACCTAAACTTAACAGGAAGTCCGCCATAATCATTGTGTTTTAATCTAAATGGCCCCAAATTTGGTGAGTATCATCTAGACACGTGTGCCAACCAAAGTTGTGACTTTGTTGTTGATATCTTATCGGGTATGGGTGTGGCAAGCCTGTAACGAGGTGGCCATTTTGTGAAAATAAAACGTCTCTTAACTCTCAAACGCCTTCTCGGATCGAGTTGGACCCAAAAGGCGTTTGTGCACATTCATGACCTGAACACAAAAATATGTAAATAAAAGGGTTATCTTTAGAAATGGCTCTCCAGCGCCCCTACAAACTTATAATGGGACCCAAGAATTTAGTTTGTCATAGAGACATAAAATTTGGTACACACATCTCTTATGTCATGACGAGCATAAAAGCCAATGACAACCACCCCTATCTATAAATGTGTTGCCATAGCAACGTCCCAAAAATGTGGAAAAAGTCAATGGGAAGTGAAAATTTTAGTTTGTTGTAGGCAAATGAAACTTGGTACACACATCCAGCATGGGCTTATGAACAAAAAGCCAATGGGGACCACACCTATCACACACAGGAAGGCAGCCATTTTGAATTGAAAATGTGAACCGACTTAAAATACACCTCTTTTTAAAAGTACACAGAAAAAGCTGCTTCATTCCACAGACACCAAACTTGGGCAAAATGAGCTAAACACATGTATGTAAAATAGACAAGTGTTTTTCTAGACTTTTTTGCTCGAGTTATATTTTTTTATTATAATTGGTATATATTTTTTTATTATAATTTTTCTGCAAAATGATCCTCAATTTGACCCTGTAAACGAACAACTAAAAGTCATTTTTATTGGTCCCAGACTTCAAGCCCGGCAAAAAATTTATGTATTTGAAGTCCCGAAAAAAATACGAAAAATGACTCAGTGGCGACCCTAGAAAAGTCAAAATACATTGGGCCTATGGAAAGTGAAAGTAACTTTTTTCCAACGTAGAAAAATGAAACTTGGTATATCCATAGGACACCTCAGGGCAAACAGAAAAGTCAATGACAGCCACCTAAACTCAACAGGAAGTCCGCCATGTGGGGTGAAAGCGCGGCCACTAAAATCGCACCCCTTGCGAAAGATGCAAATCATTGTGTTTTAATCTAAATGGCCCCAAATTTGGTGAGTATCATCTAGACACATGTGCCAACCAAAGTTGTGACTTTGTTGTTGATATCTTATCGGGTATGGGTGTGGCAAGCCTGTAACGAGGTGGCCATTTTTGTGAAAATAAACGTCTCTTAACTCTCAAACGCCTTCTCGGATCGAGTTGGACCCAAAAGGCGTTTGTGCACATTCATGACCTGAACACAAAGATATGTAAATAAAAGGGTTATCTTTAGAAATGGCTCTCCAGCGCCCCTACAAACTTATAATGGGACCCAAGAATTTAGTTTGTCATAGAGACATAAAATTTGGTACACACATCTCTTATGTCATGACGAGCATAAAAGCCAATGACAACCACCCCCTATCTATAAATGTGTTGCCATAGCAACGTCCCAAAAATGTGAAAAAAGTCAATGGGAAGTGAAATTTTTAGTTTGTTGTAGGCAAATGAAACTTGGTACACACATCCAGCATGGGCTTATGAACAAAAAAGCCAATGGGGACCACACCTATCACACAGGAAGGCAGCCATTTTGAATTGAAAATGTGAACCGACTTAAAATACACCTCTTTTTAAAAGTACACAGAAAAAAGCTGCTTCATTCCACAGACACCAAACTTGGGCAAAATGAGCTAAACACATGTATGTAAAATAGACAAGTGTTTTTCTAGACTTTTTTGCTCGAGTTATATTTTTTTATTATAATTCGGTATATATTTTTTAATTATAATTTTTCTGCAAAATGATCCTCAATTTGACCCAGTAAACGAACAACTAAAAGTCATTTTATTGGTCCCAGACTTCAAGCCCGGCAAAAATTTATGTATTTGAAGTCCCGAAAAAAAATACGAAAAATGACTCAGTGGCGACCCCTAGAAAAGTCAAAATACATTGGGCCTATGGAAAGTGAAAGTAACTTTTTTCCAACGTAGAAAAATGAAACTTGGTACATCCATAGGACACCTCAGGGCAAACAGAAAAGTCAATGACAGCCACACCTAAACTCAACAGGAAGTCCGCAGTCCGCCATGGGTGAAACGGCCACTAAAATCGCACTTTGCGCAGAAAGATGCAAATCATTGTGTTTTAATCTAAATGGCCCCAAATTTGGTGAGTATCATCTAGACACATGTGCCAACCAAAGTTGTGACTTTGTTGTTGATATCTTATCGGGTATGGGTGTGGCAAGCCTGTAACGAGGTGGCCATTTTTGTGAAAATAAAACGCCTTCTATCTCTCAAACGCCTTCTCGGATCGAGTTGGACCCAAAAAGGCGTTTGTGCACATTCATGACCTGAACACAAAGATATGTAAATAAAAGGGTTATCTTTAGAAATGGCTCTCCAGCGCCCCCTACAAACTTATAATGGGACCCAAGAATTTAGTTTGTCATAGAGACATAAAATTTGGTACACACATCTCTTATGTCATGACGAGCATAAAAGCCAATGACAACCACCCCTATCTATAAATGTGTTGCCATAGCAACGCCCCAAATATTTGGAAAAGTCAATGGGAAGTGAAATTTTAGTTTGTTGTAGGCAAATGAAACTTGGTACACACATCCAGCATGGGCTTATGAACAAAAAGCCAATGGGGACCACACCCTATCACACACGGAAGGCAGCCATTTTGAATTGAAAATGTGAACCGACTTAAAATACACCTCTTTTTAAAAGTACACAGAAAAATAGCTGCTTCATTCCACAGACACCAAACTTGGGCAAAATGAGCTAAACACATGTATGTAAAATAGACAAGTGTTTTTCTAGACTTTTTGCTCGAGTTATATTTTTTTATTATAATTCGTATATATTTTTTATTATAATTTTTCTGCAAAATGATCCTCAATTTGACCCAGTAAACGAACAACTAAAAGTCATTTTTATTGGTCCCAGACTTCAAGCCCGGCAAAAATGTATGTATTTGAAGTCCCCAAAAAAATACGAAAAATGACTCAGTGGCGACCCCTAGAAAAGTCAAAATACATTGGGCCTATGGAAAGTGAAAGTAACTTTTTCCAATGTAGAAAAATAAAACTTGGTACATCCATAGGACACCTCAGGGCAAACAGAAAAGTCAATGACAGCCACACCCTAAACTCAACAGGAAGTCCGCCATGTGGGGTGAAACGCATGGCCACTAAAATCGCACTTTGCGCAAAAAGATGCAAATCATTGTGTTTTAATCTAAATGGCCCCAAATTTGGTGAGTATCATCTAGACATGTGCCAACCAAAGTTGTGACTATGTTTTTGATATCTTATCGGGTATGGGTGTGGCAAGCCTGTAACGAGGTGGCCATTTTTGTGAAAATAAACGTCTCTTAACTCTCAAACGCCTTCTCGGATCGAGTTGGACCCAAAAAGGCGTTTGTGCACATTCATGACCTGAACACAAAGATATGTAAATAAAAGGGTTATCTTTAGAAATGGCTCTCCAGCGCCCCCTACAAACATATAATGGGACCCAAGAATTTAGTTTGTCATAGAGACATGAAATTTGGTACACACATCTCTTATGTCATGACAAGCATAAAAGCCAATGATAACCACCCCCTATCTATAAATGTGTTGCCATAGCAACGCCCCAAATATTTGGAAAAGTCAATGGAAGTGAAAATTTTAGTTTGTCGTAGGCAAATGAAACTTGGTACACACATCCAGCATGGGCTTATGAACAAAAAAGCCAATGGGGACCACACCCTATCACACACAGGAAGGCGGCCATTTTGAATTGAAAATATGAACCGACTTAAAATACACCTCTTTTTAAAAGTACACAGACAATAGCTGCTTCATTCCACAGACACCAAACTTGGGCAAAATGAGCTAAACACATGTATGTAAAATAGACAAGCGTTTTTCTAGACTTTTTGCTCGAGTTATATTTTTTTATTATAATTGGTATATATTTTTTATCATATTTTTCTGCAAAATGATCCTAAATTTGACCCAGTAAACGTGCAAACTAAAAGTCATTTTTATTGGTCCCAGACTTCAAGCCCAGCAAAAATTTATGTATTTGAAGTCCCCTAAAAAAATATGAAAAATGACTCAGTGGCGACCCTAGAAAAGTCAAAATACATTGGTTCTATGGAAAATGAAAGTACATTTTTCCAATGTAGAAATACAAAACTTGGTACATCCATAGGACACCTCAGGGCAAACAGAAAAGTTTATTACAGCCATATCGTAAACTCAACAGGAAAATCTACTATGTTGGGTGGAATGCGTGACCACCTAAATCGCACCCCTTCTGTCTAAAGGCTTTTCATCTAAACAGCTCCAAATTTGGTGAGTATCATCTAGACACGTGTGCAAAAAGTTATCAATTTGTTTTTTGATACATTTGTGGCTGTGGTCGAATGAGTCTGTGAAGAGGCAACCTTTGGGAAATAAATGCCATTTCCCAATTGCCAGGATCCTTCCTTTAGAGGAGGCCCTCCAGAGCCAGGCCAGAGTCTTAGAAAACTCCTCAGAATCCTTTTACCGTAAAGTTTACGCTTTAGCACGAAATGCACTCCTCCGAGTGCATGTGTCCACGCGGTCTCAAGGTAGGCGAGGGCCTTTATCGCCGCTATGCTTTAATTTTTTTATCTTTCTTCTTCTCCCATATGATCCTAAATTTGACCCAGTGAACATGAACGAAAAGTCATTTTTATTGGTCCCAGCTTCAAGCCTAGCGAAAAATTTATGTATTTGAAGTCCCCAAAAAAAAATACGAAAAATGACTCAGTGGCCTAGAAAAGTCAAAATACATTGGGCCTATGGAAAGTGAAAGTAACTTTTTCCAACGTAGAAAATGAAACTTGGTACATCCATAGGACACCTCAGGGCAAACAGAAAAGTCAATGACAGTCACACCCTAAACTAACAGGAAGTCCGCCATGTGGGTGAAACGCTGCCACTAAAATCGCACTTCTTGCGCAGAAAGATGCAAATCATTGTGTTTTAATCTAAATGGCCCCAAATTTGGTGAGTATCATCTAGACATGTGCCAACCAAAGTTGTGACTTTGTTGTTGATATCTTATCGGGTATGGGTGTGGCAAGCCTGTAACGAGGTGGCCATTTTTGTGAAAATAAAATGTCTCTTAACTCTCAAACGCCTTCTCGGATCGAGTTGGACCCAAAAAGGCGTTTGTGCACATTTATGACCTGAACACAAAAATATGTAAATAAAAGGGTTATCTTTAGAAATGGCTCTCCAGCGCCCCTACAAACTTATAATGGACCCAAGAATTTAGTTTGTCATAGAGACATAAAATTTGGTACACACATCTCTTATGTCATGACGAGCATAAAAGCCAATGACAACCACCCCCTATCTATAAATGTGTTGCCATAGCAACGCCCCAAATATGTGGAAAAAGTCAATGGGAAGTGAAAATTTTAGTTTGTCGTAGGCAAATGAAACTTGGTACACACATCCACCATGGGCTTATGAACAAAAAAGCCAATGGGGACCACACCCTATCACACACGGGAAGGCGGCCATTTTGAATTGAAAATGTGAACCAAATTAAAATGCACCTCTTTTTTAAAAGTACACAGATATAAGCTGCTTCATTCCACAGACACCAAACTTGGGCAAAATGAGCTAAACACATGTATGTAAAATAGACAAGTGTTTTTCTAGACTTTTTGCTCGAGTTATTTTTTTTATTATAATTCGGTATATATTTTTTATTATAATTTTTCTGCAAAATGATCCTCAATTTGACCCAGTAAACCAACAACTAAAAGTCATTTTTATTGGTCCCAGACTTCAAGCCTGGCAAAAAATTTATGTATTTGAAGTCCCCGAAAAAAAAAAAAAATGACTCAGTGGCGACCCCTAGAAAAGTCAAAATACATTGGGCCTATGGAAAGTGAAAGTAACTTTTTTCCAACGTAGAAAAATGAAACTTGGTACATCCATAGGACACCTCAGGGCAAACAGAAAAGTCTATGACAGCCACACCCTAAACTCAACAGGAAGTCCGCCATGTGGGGTGAAACGCATGGCCACTAAAATCGCACTTTGCGCAAAAGATGCAAATCATTGTGTTTTAATCTAAATGGCCCCAAATTTGGTGAGTATCATCTAGACACGTGTGCCAACCAAAGTTGTGACTTTGTTGTTGATATCTTATCGGGTATGGGTGTGGCAAGCCTGTAACGAGGTGGCCATTTTTGTGAAAATAAATGTCTCTAACTCTCAAACTCCTTCTCGGATCGAGTTGGACCCAGAAAGGCGCTTTGTGCACATTCATGACCTGAACACAAAAATATGTAAATAAAAGGGTTATCTTTAGAAATGGTTATCCAGCGCCCCCTACAAACTTATAATAGGACCCAAGAATTTAGTTTGTCATAGAGACATAAAATTTGGTACACACATCTCTTATGTCATGACGAGCATAAAAGCCAATGACAACCACCCTATCTATAAATGTGTTGCCATAGCAACGCCCCAAATATGAAAAAGTCAATGGGAAGTGAAAATTTTAGTTTGTCGTAGGCAAATGAAACTTGGTACACACATCCAGTATGGGCTTATGAACAAAAAGCCAATGGGGACCACACTTATCACACACGGGAAGGCGGCCATTTTAAATTGAAAATGTGAACCGACTTAAAATACAACCTCTCTTTAAAAACAACAGAAAATAGCTGCTTCATTCCACAGACACCAAACTTGGGCAAAATGAGCTAAACACATGTGTGTAAAATAGACAGGCGTTTTCCTTGTTGTTTTTGCTCGAGTTATATTTTTTTTATTATAATTTGGTATATATTTTTTTTTTAATTTTTCTGAAAAATGATTTTCAATTTGACCCATTAAACGTGCAACTAAAAGTCATTTTTATTGGTCCCAGACTTAAAGCCCGGCAAAAATCTATGTATTTGAAGTCCCAAAAAATATGAAAAATGACTCAGTGGCGAATTCCTAGAAAAGTCAAAATACATTGGTTCTATGGAAAATGAAAGTAAATTTTTCCAATGTAGAAATACAAAACTTGGTACAACCATTGGACACCTCAGGGCAAACAGAAAAGTTTATTACAGCCACACCGTAAACTCAACAGAAAATCTACTATGTTGGGTGGAATGTGTGACCACCTAAATCGCACCCCTTGTGTTTAAAGGCTTTTCATCTAAACAGCTCCAAATTTGGTCCAAAAATGTTATCAATTTGTTTTTGATACATTTGTGGCTGTGGTAATGAGTCTGTGAAGAGGCAAACTTTTGGAAATAAATGCCATTTCCCAATTGCCAGGATCCTTCCTTTAGAGGAGGCCCCTCCAGAGCCACGGCTAGAGTCTTAGAAAACTCCTCAGAATCCTTTTACCGTGAAGTTTACGCTTGAAATGCACTCCTCCGAGTGCATGTGTCCCCGCGTCTCAAGGGAGGCGAGGGCCTTTATCGCCGCTATGCGGCTTTAATTAGGCCCGAGCCGGTGATGACCGGGAGGGCCTATTGTTTTTTTCTCGGATTTTTTTTTTTTTTTTTTTTTTTTTTTTTTTTTATTTTTCTTCCGACCCAATGATCCTAAATTTGACCCAGTGAACATGCACGAAAAGTCATTTTATTGGTCCCAGACTTCAAGCTCGCGAAAAATTTATGTATTTGAAGTCGCTAAAAAAAATACGAAAAATGACTCAGTGGCGACTTACAAAATCAAAATACATTGGGCCTATGGAAAGTGAAAGTTAGCTTTTTCCAACGTAGAAAAATGAAACTTGGTACATCCATAGGACACCTCAGGGCAAACAGAAAAGTCAATGACAGTCACACCCTAAACTTAACAGGAAGTCCGCCATGTGGGGTGAAGCAGCGCGGCCACTAAAATCGCACCCCTTGCGCAGAAAGATGCAAATCATTGTGTTTTAATCTAAATGGCCCCAAATTTGGTGAGTATCATCTAGACACGTGTGCCAACCAAAGTTGTGACTTTGTTGTTGATATCTTATCGGGTATGGGTGTGGCAAGCCTGTAACGAGGTGGCCATTTTTGTGAAAATAAAGCGTCTCTTAACTCTCAAGCGCCTTCTCGGATCGAGTTGGACCCAAAAAGGCGTTTGTGCACATTCATGACCTGAACACAAAAATATGTAAATAAAAGGGTTATCTTTAGAAATGGCTCTCCAGCGCCCCCTACAAACTTATAATGGGACCCAAGAATTTAGTTTGTCATAGAGACATAAAATTTGGTACACACATCTCTTATGTCATGACGAGCATAAAAGCCAATGACAACCACCCCCTATCTATAAATGTGTTGCCATAGCAACGTCCCAAAAAATGTGAAAAAAGTCAATGGGAAGTGAAATTTTTAGTTTGTTGTAGGCAAATGAAACTTGGTACACACATCCACCATGGGCTTATGAACAAAAAAACCAATGGGGACCACACCCTATCACACACGGGAAGGCGGCCATTTTGAATTGAAAATGTGAACCGACTTAAAATACACCTCTTTTTAAAAGAACACAGAAAATAGCTGCTTCATTCCACAGACACCAAACTTGGGCAAAATGAGCTAAACACATGTATGTAAAAGAGACAAGTGTTTTTCTAGACTTTTTTGCTCGAGTTATATTTTATTTTATTATAATTTGGTATATATTTTTTATTATAATTTTTCTGCAAAATGATCCTCAATTTGACCCAGTAAACGAACAACTAAAAGTCATTTTTATTGGTCCCAGACTTCAAGCTCGGCAAAAATTTATGTATTTGAAGTCCCCGAAAAAAATACGAAAAATGACTCAGTGGCGACCCTAGAAAAGTCAAAATACATTGGGCCTATGGAAAGTGAAAGTAACTTTTTCCAACGTAGAAAAATGAAACTTGGTATATCCATAGGACACCTCAGGGCAAACAGAAAAGTCAATGACAGCCACACCTAAACTTAACAGGAAGTCCGCCATGTGGGGTGAAACGAGCCACTAAATTCGCACCCCTTGCGCAAAGATGCAAATCATTGTGTTTTAATCTAAATGGCCCCAAATTTGGTGAGTATCATCTAGACACGTGTGCCAACCAAAGTTGTGACTTTGTTGTTGATATCTTATCGGGTATGGGTGTGGCAAGCCTGTAACGAGGTGGCCATTTTTGTGAAAATAAAATGTCTCTTAACTCTCAAACGCCTTCTCGGATCGAGTTGGACCCAAAAGGCGTTTGTGCACATTCATGACCTGAACACAAAAATATGTAAATAAAGGGTTATCTTTAGAAATGGCTCTCCAGCGCCCCTACAAACTTATAATGGGACCCAAGAATTTAGTTTGTCATAGAGACATGAAATTTGGTACACACATCTCTTATGTCATGACGAGCATAAAAGCCAATGACAACCACCCCCTATCTATAAATGTGTTGCCATAGCAACGTCCCAAATATGTGGAAAAAGTCAATGGGAAGTGAAAATTTTAGTTTGTCGTAGGCAAATGAAACTTGGTACACACATCCAGCATGGGCTTATGAACAAAAGCCAATGGGGACCACACCCTATCACACACGGGAAGGCGGCCATTTTGAATTGAAAATTTGGTGAACCGACTTAAAATACACCTCTTTTTAAAAGTACACAGAAAAAGCTGCTTCATTCCACAGACACCAAACTTGGGCAAAATGAGCTAAACACATGTATGTAAAATAGACAAGTGTTTTTCTAGACTTTTGCTCGAGTTATATTTTTTTATTATAATTCAGTATATATTTTTTATTATAATTTTTCTGCAAAATGATCCTCAATTTAACCCAGTAAACGTACAACTAAAAGTCATTTTTATTGGTCCCAGACTTCAAGCCCGCGAAAAATTTATGTATTTGAAGTCCCCGAAAAAAATACGAAAAATGACTCAGTGGCGACCCCTAGAAAAGTCAAAATACATTGGGCCTATGGAAAGTGAAAGTAACATTTGCCTTTTTAAACAGGAAGTGCAGCGATTCTGAATCATCTCAAATCTCCAGCCAGTACTTTGTTTTTCTCCTTAGCCCAAGCATAATCTATTATTTTCAAAGGTTCAGACAGCTCCCAGGAAAACATGGGATTGTGGAGACCTTTAACTCTAAATTACAAGGTGGTGTAGCAGGCCCCAGCAGTAGCACAGGCCCTGTAATTTGACATTACCGTGAAGTTTATGCTTTAAGGCACGAAATGCAATCCTCCGAGTGCATGTATCCCCGCGGTATGAAGGGTGGCGAGGGCCTTTATCGCCGCTTGCGGCTTTAATTAGGCCCGAGCCGGTGATGACCGGGAGGGCCTATTGTTTTGCTCGGATTTTTTTTTTTTTTTTTTTTTTTCTTCCGACCCAATGATCCTAAATTTGACCCAGTGAACATGCACGAAAAGTCATTTAATTGGTCCCAGACTTCAAGCTCGGCGAAAAATTTATGTATTTGAAGTCGCCGAAAAAAAAATACGAAAAATGACTCAGTGGCGACCCCTACAAAATCAAAATACATTGGGCCTATGGAAAGTGAAAGTAACTTTTTCCAACGTAGAAAAATGAAACTTGGTACATCCATAGGACACCTCAGGCAAACAGAAAAGTCAATGACAGTCACACCTAAACTTAACAGGAAGTCCGCCATGTGGGGTGAAAGCAGCGGCCACTAAAATCGCACCCCTTGCGCAGAAAGATGCAAATCATTGTGTTTTAATCTAAATGGCCCCAAATTTGGTGAGTATCATCTAGACACGTGTGCCAACCAAAGTTGTGACTTTGTTGTTGATATCTTATCGGGTATGGGTGTGGCAAGCCTGTAACGAGGTGGCCATTTTTGTGAAAATAAACGTCTCTTAACTCTCAAACGCCTTCTCGGATCGAGTTGGACCCAAAAGGCGTTTGTGCACATTCATGACCTGAACACAAAAATATGTAAATAAAAGGGTTATCTTTAGAAATGGCTCTCCAGCGCCCCTACAAACTTATAATGGACCCAAGAATTTAGTTTGTCATAGAGACATAAAATTTTGTACACACATCTCTTATGTCATGACGAGCATAAAAGCCAATGACAACCACCCCCTATCTATAAATGTGTTGCCATAGCAACGTCCCAAAAAATGTGAAAAAAGTCAATGGGAAGTGAAATTTTTAGTTTGTTGTAGGCAAATAAAACTTGGTACACACATCCACCATGGGCTTATGAACAAAAAAGCCAATGGGGACCACACCCTATCACACACAGGAAGGCGGCCATTTTGAATTGAAAATGTGAACCGACTTAAAATACACCTCTTTTTAAAAGTACACAGAAAAAGCTGCTTCATTCCACAGACACCAAACTTGGGCAAAATGAGCTAAACACATGTATGTAAAAGAGACAAGTGTTTTTCTAGACTTTTTTGCTCGAGTTATATTTTTTATTATAATTCGGTATATATTTTTTATTATAATTTTTCTGCAAAATGATCCTCAATTTAACCCAGTAAACGAACAACTAAAAGTCATTTTATTGGTCCCAGACTTCAAGCCCGGCAAAAAATGTATGTATTTGAAGTCCCGAAAAAAATATGAAAAATGACTCAGTGGCGGCCCCTAGAAAAGTCAAAATACATTGGGCCTATGGAAAGTGAAAGTAACTTTTTCCAACGTAGAAAAATGAAACTTGGTATATCCATAGGACACCTCAGGGCAAACAGAAAAGTCAATGACAGTCACACCTAAACTTATCAGGAAGTCCGCCATGTGGGGTGAAAGGCGCGGCCACTAAATTCGCACCCCTTCGCAGAAAGATGCAAATCATTGTGTTTTAATCTAAATGGCCCCAAATTTGGTGAGTATCATCTAGACACATGTGCCAACCAAAGTTGTGACTTTGTTGTTGATATCTTATCGGGTATGGGTGTGGCAAGCCTGTAACGAGGTGGCCATTTTTGTGAAAATAAAGCGTCTCTTAACTCTCAAAGCGCCTTCTCGGATCGAGTTGGACCCAAAAGGCGTTTGTGCACATTCATGACCTGAACACAAAAATATGTAAATAAAAGGGTTATCTTTAGAAATGGCTCTCCAGCGCCCCTACAAACTTATAATGGGACCCAAGAATTTAGTTTGTCATAGAGACATAAAATTTGGTACACACATCTCTTATGTCATGACGAGCATAAAAGCCAATGACAACCACCCCTATCTATAAATGTGTTGCCATAGCAACGTCCCAAAAAATGTGGAAAAGTTAATGGGAAGTGAAATTTTTAGTTTGTTGTAGGCAAATGAAACTTGGTACACACATCCACCATGGGCTTATGAACAAAAAAGCCAATGGGGACCACACCCTATCACACACAGGAAGGCGGCCATTTTGAATTGAAAATGTGAACCGACTTAAAATACACCTCTTTTTAAAAGTACACAGACAATAGCTGCTTCATTCCACAGACACCAAACTTGGGCAAAATGAGCTAAACACATGTATGTAAAATAGACAAGCGTTTTTCTAGACTTTTTTGCTCGAGTTATATATTTTTTTATTATAATTGGTATATATTTTTTATCATATTTTTCTGCAAAATGATCCTCAATTTGACCCAGTAAGCGACAACTAAAAGTCATTTTTATTGGTCCCAGACTTCAAGCCCAGCGAAAAATGTATGTATTTGAAGTCCCGAAAAAAATACGAAAAATGACTCAGTGGCGACCCCTAGAAAAGTCAAAATACATCGGGCCTATGGAAAGTGAAAGTAACTTTATTCCAATGTAGAAAAATGAAACTTGGTACATCCATAGGACACCTCAGGGCAAACAGAAAAGTTTATTACAGCCATACCGTAAACTCAACAGAAAATCTACTATGTTGGGTGGAATGCGTGACCACCTAAATTGCACCCCTTGTGTCTAAAGGCTTTTCATCTAAACAGCTCCAAATTTGGTGAGTATCATCTAGACACGTGTGCAAAAAAAAGTTATCAATTTGTTTTTGATACATTTGTGGCTGTATGGGTCTGTGAAGAGGCAACTTTTGGGAAATAAATGCCATTTCCCAATTGCCAGGATCCTTCCTTTAGAGGAGGCCCCTCCAGAGCCACGGCTAGAGTCTTAGAAAACTCCTCAGAATCCTTTTACCGTGAAGTTTACGCTTTAAAGCACGAAATGCACTCCTCCGAGTGCATGTGTCCCCATCTCAAGGGAGGCGAGGGCCTTTATCGCCGCTTGCGGCTTTAATTAGGCCCGAGCCGGTGATGAGAGGGCCTATTGTTTTTGCTCGGATTTTTTTTTTTTTTCTTCTTCTCCCCATATGATCCTAAATTTGACCCAGTGAACATGAACGAAAAGTCATTTTATTGGTCCCAGCCTTCAAGCTAGCGAAAAATTTATGTATTTGAAGTCCCGAAAAAAATCTGAAAAATGACTCAGTGGCGACCCTACAAAATCAAAATACATTGGGCCTATGGAAAGTGAAAGTAACTTTTTCCAACGTAGAAAAATGAAACTTGGTACATCCATAGGACACCTCAGAACAAACTGAAAAGTCAATGACAGTCACACCCTAAACTAAACAGGAAGTCCGCCATGTGTGAATTGAAAATGTGAACCACTAAAATGCAAATCATTGTGTTTTAATTTAAATGGCCCCAAATTTGGTGAGTATCATCTAGACACGTGTGCCAACCAAAGTTGTGACTTTGTTTATGATATCTTATCGGGTATGGGTGTGGCAAGCCTGTAACGAGGTGGCCATTTTTGTGAAAATAAAATGTCTCTTAACTCTCAAACTCCTTCTCGGATCGAGTTGGACCCAGAAAGGCGTTTGTGCACATTCATGACCTGAACACAAAAATATGTAAATAAAAGGGTTATCTTTAGAAATGGCTCTCCAGCGCCCCCTACAAACTTATAATAGGACCCAAGAATTTAGTTTGTCATAGAGACATAAAATTTGGTACACACATCTCTTATGTCATGACGAGCATAAAAGCCAATGACAACCACCCCCTATCTATAAATGTGTTGCCATAGCAACGTCCCAAATATGTGGAAAAAGTCAATGGGAAGTGAAAATTTTAGTTTGTCGTAGGCAAATGAAACTTGGTACACACATCCATCATGGGCTTATGAACAAAAAAGCCAATGGGGACCACACCCTATCACACACGGGAAGGCGGACATTTTGAATTGAAAATGTGAACCAAATTAAAATGCACCTCTTTTTTAAAAGTACACAGATATAAGCTGCTTCATTCCACAGACACCAAACTTGGGCAAAATGAGCTAAACACATGTATGTAAAATAGACAAGTGTTTTTCTAGACTTTTTGCTCGAGTTATATTTTTTTTATTATAATTCGGTATATATTTTTATTATAATTTTTCTGCAAAATGATCCTCAATTTGACCCAGTAAACCAACAACTAAAAGTCATTTTTATTGGTCCCAGACTTCAAGCCTGGCAAAAATTTATGTATTTGAAGTCCCGAAAAAAAAAAAAAAAATGACTCAGTGGCGACCCTAGAAAAGTCAAAATACATTGGGCCTATGGAAAGTGAAAGTAACTTTTTCCAACGTAGAAAAATGAAACTTGGTACATCCATAGGACACCTCAGGGCAAACAGAAAAGTCAATGACAGCCACACCTAAACTCAACAGGAAGTCCGCCATGTGGGGTGAAAGCATGGCCACTAAATCGCACCCCTTTGCGCAGAAAGATGCAAATCATTGTGTTTTAATCTAAATGGCCCCAAATTTGGTGAGTATCATCTAGACACGTGTGCCAACCAAAGTTGTGACTTTGTTTATGATATCTTATCGGGTATGGGTGTGGCAAGCCTGTAACGAGGTGGCCATTTTTGTGAAAATAAAGCGTCTCTTAACTCTCAAACTCCTTCTCGGATCGAGTTGGACCCAGAAAGGCGTTTGTGCACATTTATGACCTGAACACAAAAATATGTAAATAAAAGGGTTATCTTTAGAAATGGTTATCCAGCGCCCCCTACAAACTTATAATAGGACCCAAGAATTTAGTTTGTCATAGAGACATAAAATTTGGTACACACATCTCTTATGTCATGACGAGCATAAAAGCCAATGACAACCACCCCTATCTATAAATGTGTTGCCATAGCGTCCCAAATATGTGGAAAAAGTCAATGGGAAGTGAAAATTTTTAGTTTGTCGTAGGCAAATGAAACTTGGTACACACATCCAGTATGGGCTTATGAACAAAAAGCCAATGGGGACCACACCTATCACACACGGAAGGCGGCCATTTTGAATTGAAGATGTGAACCGACTTAAAATACACCTCTTTTAAAAAACAACAGAAAATAGCTGCTTCATTCCACAGACACCAAACTTGGGCAAAATGAGCTAAACACATGTATGTAAAATAGACAAGCGTTTTTCTAGACTGTTTTGCTCGAGTTATATTTTTTTATTATAATTTGGTATATATATATTTTTATTATAATTTTTCTGCAAAATGATCCTCAATTTGACCCATTAAACGTGCAACTAAAAGTCATTTTATTGGTCCCAGACTTCAAGCCCGGCAAAAATTTATGTATTTGAAGTCCCGAAAAAAATATGAAAAATGACTCAGTGGCGACCCTAGAAAAGTCAAAATACATTGGCCTATGGAAAATGAAAGTAAATTTTTCCAATGTAGAAATACAAAACTTGGTACAACCATTGGACACCTCAGGGCAAACAGAAAAGTTTATTACAGCCACACCGTAAACTCAACAGAAAATCTACTATGTTGGGTGGAATGTGTGACCACCTAAATCGCACCCCTTGTGTTTAAAGGCTTTTCATCTAAACAGCTCCAAATTTGGTGAGTATCATCTAGACACGTGTGCCAAAAATGTTATCAATTTGTTTTTTGATACATTTGTGGCTGTGGTCGTAATGAGTCTGTGAAGAGGCAAACTTTTGGAAATAAATGCCATTTCCCAATTGCCAGGATCCTTCCTTTAGAGGAGGCCCCTCCAGAGCCACGGCTAGAGTCTTAGAAAACTCCTCAGAATCCTTTTACCGTGAAGTTTACGCTTTAAAGCACGAAATGCACTCCTCCGAGTGCATGTGTCCCCATCTCAAGGAGGCGAGGGCCTTTATCGCCGCTATGCGGCTTTAATTAGGCCCGAGCCGGTGATGGCCGAGGGCCTATTGTTTTTGCTCGGATTTTTTTTTTTATTTTTTTTTTAATCTTTCTTGTCGACCTATGATCCTAAATTTGACCCAGTGAACATGCACGAAAAGTCATTATATTGGTCCCAGACTTCAAGCTCGGCGAAAAATTTATGTATTTGAAGTCGCCGAAAAAAAAATATGAAAAATGACTCAGTGGCGACCCCTACAAAAGTCAAAATACATTGGGCCTATGGAAAGTGAAAGTAACTTTTTTCCAACGTAGAAAAATGAAACTTGGTACATCCATAGGACACCTCAGGGCGAACAGAAAAATGTATTACAGCCATATCGTAAACTCAACAGGAAATCTACTATGTTGGGTGTATGCGTGACCACCTAAATTGCACCCCTTGTGTCTAAAGGCTTTTCATCTAAACAGCTCCAAATTTGGTGAGTATCATCTAGACACGTGTGCCAAAAAAATTATCAATTTGCTTTTGATAGATTTGTGGCTGTGGTCGAATGAGTCTGTGAAGAGGCAGCCATTTCTTTGGGAAATAAATGCCATTTCCCAATTGCCAGGATCCTTCCTTTAGAGGAGGCCCTCCAGAGCCAAGGTTAGAGTCTTAGAAAACTCCTCAGAATCATTTGGAACTTGTAACCTTGTACTTTTAGACAAGTTATATTTACATTTTGTCTTTTTAAACAGGGGTGCAGCGATTCCTGAGTCATCTCAAATCTCCAGCCAGTACTTTGTTTTTCTCGCCTTAGCCCAAGCATAATCTATTATTTCCAAAGGTTCAGACAGCTCCCAGGAAAACCAGGGATTGTGAGACCTTTAACTCTAAAGTTAGGTTACAAGGTGGTGTAGCAGGCCCAAGCAGTAGCACAGGCCCGGTTATTTGACATTACCGTGAAGTTTACGCTTTAAAGCACAAATGAAATCCTCCGAGTGCATGTGTCCCAGTCTCAAGGGAGGCGAGGCCTTTATGAGGGCCTATTGTTTTTGCTCGGATTTTTTTTTTTTTTTATTGTGACCAAATGATCCTAAATTTGACCCAGTGAACATGCACGAAAAGTCATTTTTATTGGTCCCAGACTTCAAGCTCGGGAAAAATTTATGTATTTGAAGTCGCGAAAAAAATACGAAAAATGACTCAGTGGCGTACAAAATCAAAATACATTGGGCCTATGGAAAGTGAAAGTAACTTTTTCCAACGTAGAAAAATGAAACTTGGTACATCCATAGGACACCTCAGGGCAAACAGAAAAGTCAATGACAGTCACACCTAAACTCAACAGGAAGTCCGCCATGTGGGGTGAAACGCGCGCCACTAAAATCGCACCTTGCGCAGAAAGATGCAAATCATTGTGTTTTAATCTAAATGGCCCCAAATTTGGTGAGTATCATCTAGACACGTGTGCCAACCAAAGTTGTGACTTTGTTGTTGATATCTTATCGGGTATGGGTGTGGCAAGCCTGTAACGAGGTGGCCATTTTGTGAAAATAAACGTCTCTTAACTCTCAAACGCCTTCTCGGATCGAGTTGGACCCAAAAGGCGTTTGTGCACATTCATGACCTGAACACAAAAATATGTAAATAAAAGGGTTATCTTTAGAAATGGCTCTCCAGCGCCCCTACAAACTTATAATGGGAAGAATTTAGTTTGTCATAGAGACATGAAATTTGGTACACACATCTCTTATGTCATGACGAGCATAAAAGCCAATGACAACCACCCCCTATCTATAAATGTGTTGCCATAGCAACGTCCCAAATATTTGGAAAAAGTCAATGGGAAGTGAAAATTTTAGTTTGTTGTAGGCAAATGAAACTTGGTACACACATCCAGCATGGGCTTATGAACAAAAAGCCAATGGGGACCACACCTATCACACACAGGAAGGCGGCCATTTTGAATTGAAAATTTGGTGAACCGACTTAAAATACACCTCTTTTTTAAAAGTACACAGAAAAAAGCTGCTTCATTCCACAGACACCAAACTTGGGCAAAATGAGCTAAACACATGTATGTAAAATAGACAAGTGTTTTTCTAGACTTTTTTGCTCGAGTTATATTTTTTTTTATTATAATTCGGTATATATTTTTTTATCATATTTTTTCTGCAAAATGATCCTCAATTTAACCCAGTAAACGTACAACTAAAAGTCATTTTTATTGGTCCCAGACTTCAAGCCGGCGAAAAATTTATGTATTTGAAGTCCCGAAAAAAAATACGAAAAATGACTCAGTGGCGACCCTAGAAAAGTCAAAATACATTGGGCCTATGGAAAGTGAAAGTAACTTTTTCCAATGTAGAAAAATGAAACTTGGTACATCCATAGGACACCTCAGGGCAAACTGAAAAGTCAATGACAGCCACACCCTAAACTCAACAGGAAGTCCGCCATGTGGGGTGAAAGCTGGCCACTAAAATCGCACCCTTGCATCATTGTGTTTTAATCTAAATGGCCCCAAATTTGGTGAGTATCATCTAGACACGTGTGCCAACCAAAGTTGTGACTTTGTTGTTGATATCTTATCGGGTATGGGTGTGGCAAGCCTGTACGAGGTGGCCATTTTTGTGAAAATAAAACGTCTCTTAACTCTCAATTGATCGAGTTGGACCCAAAGGCGTTTGTGCACATTCATGACCTGAACACAAAGACATGTAAATAAAGGGTTATCTTTAGAAATGGCTCTCCAGCGCCCCTACAAACTTATAATGGGACCCAAGAATTTAGTTTGTCATAGAGACATAAAATTTGGTACACACATCTCTTATGTCATGACGAGCATAAAAGCCAATGACAACCACCCTCTATCTATAAATGTGTTGCCATAGCAACGTCCCAAAATGTGGAAAAGTCAATGGGAAGTGAAATTTTTAGTTTGTTGTAGGCAAATGAAACTTGGTACACACATCCAGTATGGGCTTATGAACAAAAAAGCCAAAGGGGACCACACCCTATCACACACGGGAAGGCGGCCATTTTGAATTGAAAATGTGAACCGACTTAAAATACACCTCTTTTTTAAAAGAACACAGAAAATAGCTGCTTCATTCCACAGACACCAAACTTGGGCAAAATGAGCTAAACATATGTATGTAAAATAGACAAGCGTTTTCTAGACTTTTTTGCTCGAGTTATATTTTTTTATTATAATTTGGTATATATTTTTTATTAAATTTTTTTTGCAAAATGATCCTAAATTTGACCCAGTAAACGCAACTAAAAGTCATTTTTATTGGTCCCAGACTTCAAGCCTAGCGAAAAATTTATGTATTTGAAGTCCCTGAAAAAAAAATACGAAAAATGACTCAGTGGCGACCCCTAGAAAAGTCAAAATACTTTGGTTCTATGGAAAATGAAAGTAAATTTTTCCAATGTAGAAATACAAAACTTAGTACATCCATAGGACACCTCAGGGCAAATAGAAAAGTTTATTACAGCCATACCGTAAACTCAACAGAAAATCTACTATGTTGGGTGGAATGCTTGACCACCTAAATCGCACCCCTTCTGTCTAAAGGCTTTTCATCTAAACAGCTCCAAATTTGGTGAGTATCATCTAGACACGTGTGCAAAAAAAAGTTATCAATTTGTTTTTTGATACATTTGTGGCTGTGGTCGTAATGAGTCTGTGAAGAGGCAACTATTGGGAAATAAATGCAATTTCCCAATTGCCAGGATCCTTCCTTTAGAGGCCCTCCAGAGCCACGGCTAGAGTCTTAGAAAACTCCTCAGAATCCTTTTACCGTGAAGTTTACGCTTTAAAGCACGAAATGCACTCCTCCGACTGCATGTGTCCCCGCGGTCTCAAGAGAGGCGAGGGCCTTTATCGCCGCTATCTTTAATTAGGCCGAGCCGGTGATGACCGGGAGGGCCTATTGTTTTTGCTCGGATTTTTTTTTTTTTTTTTTTCTTCCGACCCAATGATCCTAAATTTGACCCAGTGAACATGCACGAAAAGTCATTTTATTGGTCCCAGACTTCAAGCTCGGCGAAAAATTTATGTATTTGAAGTCGCCGAAAAAAATACGAAAAATGACTCAGTGGCGACCCTACAAAATCAAAATACATTGGGCCTATGGAAAGTGAAAGTAACTTTTTTCCAACGTAGAAAAATGAAACTTGGTATATCCATAGGACACCTCAGGGCAAACAGAAAAGTTAAAGACAGTCACACCCTAAACTTAACAGGAAGTCCGCCATGTGGGGTGAAACGCGGCCACTAAAATCGCACTTGCGCAGAAAGATGCAAATCATTGTGTTTTAATCTAAATGGCCCCAAATTTGGTGAGTATCATCTAGACACGTGTGCCAACCAAAGTTGTAACTTTGTTGTTGATATCTTATCGGGTATGGGTGTGGCAAGCCTGTAACGAGGTGGCCATTTTTGTGAAAATAAAACGTCTCTTAACTCTCAAACGCCTTCTCGGATCGAGTTGGACCCAAAAAGGCGTTTGTGCACATTCATGACCTGAACACAAGGATATGTAAATAAAAGGGTTATCTTTAGAAATGGCTCTCCAGCGCCCCTACAAACTTATAATGGGACCCAAGAATTTAGTTTGTCATAGAGACATAAAATTTGGTACACACATCTCTTATGTCATGACGAGCATAAAAGCCAATGACAACCACCCCCTATCTATAAATGTGTTGCCATAGCAACGTCCCAAAAATGTGAAAAAAGTCAATGGGAAGTGAAATTTTTAGTTTGTCGTAGGCAAATGAAACTTGGTACACACATCCAGTATGGGCTTATGAACAAAAAGCCAATGGGGACCACACCCTATCACACACGGAAGGCGGCCATTTTGAATTGAATATGTGAACCGACTTAAAATACACCTCTTTTTAAAAGTACACAGACAAAAGCTGCTTCATTCCACAGACACCAAACTTGGGCAAAATGAGCTAAACACATGTATGTAAAATAGACAAGTGTTTTTCTAGACTTTTTTGCTCGAGTTATATTTTTTTTTATTATAATTCGGTATATATTTTTTTATTATAATTTTTCTGCAAAATGATCCTCAATTTGACCCTGTAAACGAACAACTAAAAGTCATTTTTATTGGTCCCAGACTTCAAGCCCGGCAAAAAATGTATGTATTTGAAGTCCCGAAAAAAATACGAAAAATGACTCAGTGGCGACCCTAGAAAAGTCAAAATACATTGGGCCTATGGAAAGTGAAAGTAACTTTTTTCCAACGTAGAAAAATGAAACTTGGTACATCCATAGGACATCTCAGGGCAAACAGAAACGTCAATGACAGCCACACCCTAAACTCAACAGGAAGTCCGCCATGTGGGGTGAAAGCGCGACCACTAAAATCGCACCTTACAGAAAGATGCAAATCATTGTGTTTTAATCTAAATGGCCCCAAATTTGGTGAGTATCATCTAGACACGTGTGCCAACCAAAGTTGTAACTTTGTTGTTGATATCTTATCGGGTATGGGTGTGGCAAGCCTGTAACGAGGTGGCCATTTTTGTGAAAATAAACGTCTCTTAACTCTCAAACGCCTTCTCGGATCGAGTTGGACCCAAAAGGCGTTTGTGCACATTCATGACCTGAACACAAAGATATGTAAATAAAAGGGTTATCTTTAGAAATGGCTCTCCAGCGCCCCCTACAAACTTATAATGGGACCCAAGAATTTAGTTTGTCATAGAGACATAAAATTTGGTACACACATCTCTTATGTCATGACGAGCATAAAGCCAATGACAACCACCCCTATCTATAAATGTGTTGCCATAGCGTCCCTGAAAAAGTCAATGGGAAGTGAAATTTTTAGTTTGTCGTAGGCAAATGAAACTTGGTACACATCCATCCAGTATGGGCTTATGAACAAAAAAGCCAATGGGGACCACACCCTATCACACACGGGAAGGCGGCCATTTTGAATTGAATATGTGAACCGACTTAAAATACACCTCTTTTTTAAAAGTACACAGACAAAAGCTGCTTCATTCCACAGACACCAAACTTGGGCAAAATGAGCTAAACACATGTATGTAAAATAGACAAGTGTTTTTCTAGACTTTTTTGCTCGAGTTATATTTTTTTTATTATAATTCGGTATATATTTTTTTATTATAATTTTTCTGCAAAATGATCCTCAATTTGACCCTGTAAACGAACAACTAAAAGTCATTTTTATTGGTCCCAGACTTCAAGCCCGGCAAAAAATGTATGTATTTGAAGTCCCCGAAAAAAAAAATACGAGCAATGACTCAGTGGCGACCCCTAGAAAAGTCAAAATACATTGGGCCTATGGAAAGTGAAAGTAACTTTTTTCCAACGTAGAAAAATGAAACTTGGTACATCCATAGGACACCTCAGGGCAAACAGAAAAGTCAATGACAGCCACACCCTAAACTCAACAGGAAGTCCGCCATGTGGGGTGAAGCAGCGCGCCACTAAAATCGCACCCCTTGCGCAGAAAGATGCAAATCATTGTGTTTTAATCTAAATGGCCCCAAATTTGGTAAGTATCATCTAGACACGTGTGCCAACCAAAGTTGTGACTTTTTTTTAAATATCTTATCCGGTGTGGGTGTGGCAAGCCTGTAACGAGGTGGCCATTTTTGTGAAAATAAAATGTCTCTTAACTCTCAAACGCCTTCTCGGATCGAGTTGGACCCAAAAAGGCGTTTGTGCACATTCATGACCTGAACACAAAGATATGTAAATAAAAGGGTTATCTTTAGAAATGGCTCTCCAGCGCCCCCTACAAACTTATAATGGGACCCAAGAATTTAGTTTGTCATAGAGACATGAAATTTGGTACACACATCTCTTATGGCATGACGAGCATAAAAGCCAATGTCAACCACCCCCTATCTATAAATGTGTTGCCATAGCAACATCCCAAATATGTGGAAAAAGTCAATGGGAAGTGAAAATTATAGTTTGTCGTAGGCAAATTAAACTTGGTACACACATCCAGTATGGGCTTATGAACAAAAAAGCCAATGGGGACCACACCCTATCACACACAGGAAGGCGGCCATTTTGAATTGAAAAAGGAGAACCGACTTAAAATACACCTCTTTTTTAAAAGAACACAGAGAATAGCTGCTTCATTCCACAGACACCAAACTTGGGCAAAATGAGCTAAACACATGTATGTAAAATAGACGGGTGTTTTTCTTGACGTTTTTGCTCGAGTTATATATTTTTTTATTATAATTTGGTAATATTTTTTTAGTATAATTTTTCTGTAAAATTATCCTCAATTTGACCCAGTAAACGTGCAACTAAAAGTCATTTGTATTGGTCCCAGACTTCAAGCCCGGCGAAAAATTTATGTATTTGAAGTCGCCGAAAAAAAAATATGAAAAATGACTCAGTGGCGACCCCTACAAAAGTCAAAATACATTGGGCCTATGGAAAATGAAAGTAAATTTTTCCAATGTAGAAATACAAAACTTGGTACACCCATAGGACACCTCAGGGCAAACAGAAAAGTTTATTACAGCCATACCGTAAACTCAACAGGAAATCTACTATGTTGGGTAGAAAGCGTGACCACCTAAATTGCACCCCTTGTGTCTAAAGGCTTTTCATCTAAACAGCTCCAAATTTGGTGAGTATCATCTAGACACGTGTGCCAAAAAAGTTATCAATTTGTTTTTTGATACATTTGTGGCTGTGGTCGTAATGAGTCTGTGAAGAGGCAACCTTTGGGAAATAAATTCCATTTCCCAATTGCCAGGATCCTTCCTTTAGAGGAGGCCCCTACAGAGTCTTAGAAAACTCCTCAGAATCCTTTGGAACTTGTAACCTTGTACTTTTAGAAAGGTTATATTTACATTTTGCCTTTTTAAACAGGGGGGTGCAGCGATTCTGAGTCATCTCAAATCTCCAGCCAGTACTTTGTTTTTCTACTTAACCTAAGCATAATCTATTATTTTCAAAGGTTCAGACAGCTCCCAGGAAAACCAGGGATTGTGGAGACCTTTAACTCTAAATTACAAGGTGGTATAGCAGGCCCCAGCAGTAGCACAGGCCCGGTTATTTGACATTACCGTGAAGTTTACGCTTTAAAGCACGAAATGCGATCCTCCGAGTGCATGTGTCCTCGGTCTCAAGGGAGGCGAGGGCCTTTATCGCCGCTTGCGGCTTTAATTTTTTTTCTCTTTCTTTTTCTGCAAAATGATCCTAAATTTGACCCAGTGAACATGCACGAAAACTCATTTTTATTGGTCCCAGACTTCAAGCTCGTGAAAAATTTATGTATTTGAAGTCCCGAAAAAAATTACAAAAATGACTCAGTGGCGACCCATAGAAGAGTCAAAATACATTGGGCCTATGGAAAGTGAAAGTAACTTTTTTCTACCGTAGAAAAATGAAACTTGGTACATCCATAGGACACCTCAGGGCAAACAGAAAAGTCTATGACAGCCACACCCTAAACTCAACAGGAAGTCCGCCATGTGCGGTGAAACGCGCGGCCACTAAAATCGCACCCCTTGCTCAGAAAGATGCAAATCATTGTGTTTCATCTAGACACGTGTGCCAACCAAAGTTGTGACTTTGTTTATGATATCTTATCGGGTATGGGTGTGGCAAGCCTGTAACGAGGTGGCCATTTTTGTGAAAATAAACGCCTCTATCTCTCAAACGCCTTCTCGGATCGAGTTGGACCTAAAAAGGCGTTTGCACATTTATGACCTGAACACAAAATATGTAAATAAAAGGGTTATCTTTAGAAATGGCTCTCCAGCGCCCCCTACAAACTTATAATGGGACCCAAGAATTTAGTTTGTCATAGAGACATAAAATTTGGTACACACATCTCTTATGTCATGACGAGCATAAAAGCCAATGACAACCACCCCCATCTATAAATGTGTTGCCATAGCAACGTCCCAAATATGTGGAAAAAGTCAATGGGAAGTGAAAATTTTAGTTTGTCGTAGGCAAATGAAACTTGGTACACACATCCACCATGGGCTTATGAACAAAAAAGCCAATGGGGACCACACCCTATCACACACGGGAAGGCGGCCATTTTGAATTGAAAATGTGAACCACTTAAAATACACTCTTTTTTAAAGAACACAGACAATAGCTGCTTCATTCCACAGACACCAAACTTGGGCAAAATGAGCTAAACACATGTATGTAAAATAGACAAGCGTTTTTCTAGACTTTTTTGCTCGAGTTATATTTTATTTTATTATAATTTGGTATATTTTTTTTATTATAATTTTTCTGCAAAATGATCCTCAATTTGACCCAGTAAACGTATACTTAAAGTCATTTTTATCGGTCACAGACTTCAAGCCCGGCGAAAAATTTATGTATTTGAAGTCCCCGAAAAAAAAAATACAAAAAATGACTCAGTGGCGACCCCTAGAAAAGTCAAAATACATTGGGCCTATGGAAAGTGAAAGTAACTTTTTTCCAACATAGAAAAATGAATCTTGGTACATCCATAGGACACCTCGGGGCAAACAGAAATGTCATAACAGCCACACCCTAAACTAAACAGGAAGTCCGCAATGTGGGGTGAAACGCACGGCCACTAAAATCGCACCCCTTGCGCAAAAAGAGGCAAATCATTGTGTTTTAATCTAAATGGCCCCAAATTTGGTGAGTATCATCTAGACACGTGTGCCAACCAAAACTGTGACTTTGTTGTCTATATCTTATCGGGTATGGGTGTGGCAAGCCTGTAACGAGGTGGCCATTTTTGTGAAAATAAAATGTCTCTTAACTCTCAAACGCCTTCTCAGATCGAGTTGGACCCAAAAAGGCGTTTGTGCACATTTATGACCTGAACACAAAAATATGTAAATAAAAGGGTTATCTTTAGAAATGGCTCTCCAGCGCCCCCTACAAACTTATAATGGGACCCAAGAATTTAGTTTGTCATAGAGACATGAAATTTGGTACACACATCTCTTATGTCATGACGAGCATAAAAGCCAATGACAACCAGCCCCTATCTATAAATGTGTTGCCATAGTAACGTCCCAAATATGTGGAAAAAGTCAATGGGAAGTGAAAATTTTAGTTTGTCGTAGGCAAATGAAACTTGGTACACACATCCACCATGGGCTTATGAACAAAAAAGCCAATGGGGACCACACCCTATCACACACGGGAAGGCGGCCATTTTGAATTGAAAATGTGAACCGACTTGGAATACACCTCTCTTTTAAAAAACAACAGAAAATAGCTGCTTCATTCCACAGACACCAAACTTGGGTAAATTGAGCTAAACACATGTGTGTCAAATAGACAGGCGTTTTTCTTGTCGTTGTTGCTCGAGTTGTATTTTTTTTTTTATTATAATTTGGTATATATTTTTTTATTATAATTTTTCTGCAAAATGATCCTCAATTTGACCCAGTAAACGTGGAACTAAAAGTCAATTTTATTGGTCCCAGACTTCAAGCCTGGCAAAAAATTTATGTATTTGAAGTCCCCGAAAAAAAAATACGAAAAATGACTCAGTGGCGACCCCTAGAAAAGTCAAAATACATTGAACCCTTTATGAAGACAAAAAAATCAAGGACCGTGACGTCGCCCGGTATGGCGCAGCCGGGGCCCCACCCTGGAGCCAGGCCCGGGGTTGGGGCTCGCATGCGAGCGTCTGGTGGCCGGGTCTTTCCTTACGGGGCCCGGCCGGGCTCAGCCCGGCGAGCGACGGGGCCGACCTCCCGTGGGCCCACCACCTGCGCGAGGAACCGTCAGGGCCGAGCAAAGTGGATTGGGTGGCAGCCGAAGGCGGAGGCCTCGACGACCCAATCCCCGGACACGGAATCTGGCGCTAGGGACATGGCGCTCGCTGGCGGGGAAGGAGCCTGAGCTTGTGCGGGAGGTTGAGAGATACCGACTAGAGATAGTCGGGCTCACCTCCACGCACAGCTCGGGCTCTGGAACCCAAATCCTCGAGAGAGGCTGGACTCTCCACTACTCTGGAGTTGCCTGCGGTGAGAGGCGGCGGGCTGGTGTGGGCTTGCTCATAGCCCCCCAGCTTAGCCGCCATGTGTTGGAGTTCACCCCGGTGAACGAGAGGGTCGCTTCCCTGCGCCTTCGGGTCGGGGATAGGTCTCTCACTGTTGTTTGTGTTTAGGGGCCAAATGGCAGTGCAGAGTACCCGGCCTTCTTGGAGTCTCTGGGAGGGGTGCTGGAAAGTGCTCCGACTGGGGACTCCGTCCTTCTACTGGGGGACTTCAACGCTCACGTGGGCAGCGACAGTGACACCTGGAGGGGCATGATTGGGAGGAACGGCCCCCCCTGATCTGAACCCGAGTGGTGTTCTGTTATTGGACTTCTGTGCGAGCAACAGTTTGTCCATAACGAACACCATGTTCAAGCATAAGGGTGTCCATCAGTGCACGTGGCACCAGGACACCCTAGGTCGGAGATCGATGATCGACTTTGTAGTTGTTTCATCTGACCTCCGGCCGTATGTCTTGGACACTCGGGTGAAGAGAGGGGCGGAGCTGTCAACTGATCACCACCTGGTGGTGAGTTGGATCCGATGGCGGGGGAGAAAGCTGGACAGACTCGGCAGGCCCAAACGTACTGTGAGGGTCTGTTGGGAACGCGTTGGCAGAGCCCCTGTCAGAAAGACCTTTAACTCCCACCTCCGGCAGAGCTTGACCAGATCCCGAGGAGGTTGGAGACATTGAGTCCGAGTGGACCATGTTCTCCACCTCCATTGTCGATGCGGCCACTCGGCTCGGCTGTGGCCGTAAAGTCTCCGGTGCCTGTCGTGGCGGCAACCCCCGAACCCGGTGGTGGACACCGGAAGTAAGGGATGCCGTCAAGCTGAAGAAGGAGACCTAGCGAGCCTGGTAGGCCCGTGGGACTCCTGAGGCAGCTGATAGGTACCGGCAGGCCAAGCGGACTGCAGCCCGGGTGGTCGTGGAGGCTAAAACTCGGGTCTGGGAGGAGTTCGGTGAGGCCATGGAGAAAGACTATCGGTCGGCCTCGAAGAAATTCTGGAAAACCGTCCGGCGCCTCAGGAGGGGGAAGCAGTGCCCTGCCAACACTGTTTACAGTAGAGGTGGGAACCTGCTGACTTCAACTGGGGATATTGTTGGACGGTGGAAGGAATACTGAGGATCTCCTCAACCCCACCGACACGTCTTCCACTGAGGAAGCAGAGGCCGAGGGCTCGGAGGTGGACTCGCCCATCACCCAGGCTGAAGTCACTGAGGTAGTTGGGAAGCTCCTCAGTGGCAAGGCACCGGGTGGATGAGATACGCCCTGAGTACCTCAAGTCTCTGGATGTTGTAGGGCTGTCTTGGTTGACACGCCTCTGCAACATCGCGTGTCGGGGACAGTACCTCTGGACTGGCAGACCGGGTGGTGGTCCCTCTTTTCAAGAAGGGGACCGGAGGGTGTGTTCCAACTACAGAGAGATCACACTCCTCAGCCTCCCCGGGAAAGTCTATGCCAGGGTACTGGAGAGGAGAATGCGACCGATAGTTGAACCTCGGATTCAGGAGGAACAATGCGGTTTCCCTGGTCGTGGAACACTGGACCAGCTCTATACCCTCTCCAGGGTGCTGGAGGGTTTATGGGAGTTTGCCCAACCAGTCCACATGTGTTTTGTGGATCTGGAGAAGGCATTCGACTGTGTCCCTCGTGGCGCCCTGTGGGGGGTGCTCTGGGAGTATGGGGTCCGGGGCCCTTTGCTAAGGGCTGTCCGGTCCCTGTACGACCGGAGCAGGAGCTTGGTTCGCATTGCCGGCAGTAAGTCAGACCTGTTCCCAGTGCATGTTGGACTCCGGCAGGGCTGCCCTTTGTCACCGGTCCTGTTCATTATCTTTATGGACAGGATTTCTAGGCGCAGCCAGGGGCCGGAGTCTGGTTTGGGGGACCACAGGATCTCGTCTCTGCTTTTTGCAGATGATGTTGTCCTGTTGGCTCCATCAAGCCAGGACCTTCAGCGTGCACTGGGACGGTTTGCAGCCGAGTGTGAAGCGGCTGGGATGAGGATCAGCACCTCCAAGTCTGAGACCATGGTTCTCAGTCGGAAAAGGGTGGCTTGTCCCCTTCAGGTTGGTGGAGAGATCCTGCCTCAAGTGGAGGAGTTCAAGTATCTTGGGGTCTTGTTCACGAGTGAGGGAAGGAGGAACGTGAGATTGACAGACGGATCGGTGCAGCTTCTGCAGTGATGCGGTCGATGTACCGGTCTGTCGTGGTGAAGAAGGAGCTGAGCTGTAAGGCAAAGCTCTCGATTTACCGGTCAATCTACGTTCCTACTCTCACCTATGGTCATGAGCTTTGGGTCATGACCGAAAGAACAAGATCCCGGATACAAGCGGCCGAAATGGGCTTTCTCCGCAGGGTGGCGGGGCGCTCCCTTAGAGATAAGGTGAGGAGCTCGGTCACTCGGGAGGAGCTCAAAGTAGAACCGCTGCTCCTCCACAACGAGAGGAGCCAGCTGAGGTGGCTCGGGCATCTATTTCGGCTGCCTCCTGGACGCCTCCCTAGGGAGGTGTTTCGGGCATGTCCCACCGGGAGGAGACCCCGGGGAAGACCTAGGACACGCTGGAGGGACTATGTCTCTCGACTGGCCTGGGATTGTCTCGGTATCCCCCCGGAAGAGCTAGAGGAAGTTTCTGGGGAGAGGGAAGTCTGGGCGTCTCTGCTTAGACTGCTGCCCCCGCGACCCGGCCCCGGATAAGCGGTAGAAGATGGATGGATGGATGGACATTGGGCCTATGGAAAGTGAAAGTAACTTTTTTCCAACGTAGAAATACAAAAACTCAAGGGAGGCGAGGGCCTTTATCGCCGCTTGCGGCTTTAATTTTTTATAATAATTTTTCTGCAAAATGATCCTCAATTTGAGCCAGTAAACGTGCAACTTAAAGTTACTTCAAGCCCGGCGAAAAATTTATGTATTTAAAGTTCCCGAAAAAAATATACGAAAAATGACTCAGTGGCGACCCCTAGAAAAATCAAAAAACATTGGGCCTATGGAAAATGAAAGTAAATTTTTCCAATGTAGAAATACAAAACTTGGTACATCCGTAGGACACCTCAGGGCAAACAGAAAAGTTTATTACAGCCATACCGTAAACTCAACAGGAAATCTACTATTTTGGGTGGAATGCGTGACCACCTTAATTGCACCCCTTGTGTCTAAAGGCTTTTCATCTAAACAGCTCCAAATTTGGTGAGTATCATCTAGACACGTGTGTAAAAAAAAGTTTTCAATTTGTTTTTTGATACATTTGTGGCTGTGGTCGTAATAAGTCTGTGAAGAGGCAGCCATTTCTTTGGGAAATAAATGCCATTTCCCAATTGCCAGGATCCTTCCTTTAGAGGAGGCCCCTCCAGAGCCACGGCTAGAGTCTTAGAAAACTCCTCAGAATCCTTTGGAACTTGTAACCTTGTACTTTTAGACAAGTAATATTTACATTTTGCCTTTTTAAACAGGGGGGTGCAGCGATTCCTAAGTCATCTAAAATCTCCAGCCAGTACTTTGTTTTTCTCGCCTTAGCCCAAGCACAATCTATTATTTTCAAAGGTTCAGACAGCTCCCAGGAAAACCAGGGATTGTGGAGACCTTTAACTCTAAATTACAAGGTGGTGTAGCAGGTTCCAGCAGTAGCACAGGCCCGGTTATTTGACATTACCGTGAAGTTTACGCTTTAAAGCACGAAATGCAATCCTCCGAGTGCATGTGTCCCCGCAGTCTCAAGGGAGGCGAGGGCCTTTAGGCTTTAATTAGGCCCGAGCCGGTGATGGCCGGGAGGGCCTATTGTTTTTGCTCGGATTTTTTTTTTTTTTTTTATCTTTATTGTGACCAAATGATCCTAAATTTGACCCAGTGAACATGCACAAAAAGTCATTTTTATTGGTCCCAGACTTCAAGCTCGGCAAAAATGGTATGTTTTTGAAGTCACGAAAAAAACGAAAAATGACTCAGTGGCGACCCCTACAAAATCAAAATACATTGGGCCTATGGAAAGTGAAAGTAAGTTTTTTTCAACACAGAAAAATGAAACTTGGTATATCCATAGGACACCTCAGGGCAAACAGAAAAGTCAATGACAGTCAAACCCTAAACTCAACAGGAAGTCCGCCATGTGGGGTGAAACGCGCCACTAAAATCGCACTCGCAGAAAGATGCAAATCATTGTGTTTTAATCTAAATGGCCCCAAATTTGGTGAGTATCATCTAGACACGTGTGCCAACCAAAGTTGTAACTTTGTTGTTGATATCTTATCGGGTATGGGTGTAGCAAGCCTGTAACGAGGTGGCCATTTTTGTGAAAATAAAACGTTCTTAACTCTCAAACGCCTTCTCGGATCGAGTTGGAACCAAAAGGCGTTTGTGCACATTCATAACCTGAACACAAAGATATGTAAATAAAAGGGTTATCTTTAGAAATGGCTCTCCAGCGCCCCTACAAACTTATAATGGGACCCAAGAATTTAGTTTGTCATTGAGACATAAAATTTGGTACACACATCTCTTATGTCATGACGAGCATAAAAGCCAATGACAACCACCCCTATCTATAAATGTGTTGCCATAGCAACGTCCCAAAAATGTGAAAAAAGTCAATGGGAAGTGAAATTTTTAGTTTGTTGTAGGCAAATGAAACTTGGTACACATATCCACCATGGGCTTATGAACAAAAAGCCAATGGGGACCACACCTATCACACACGGAAGGCGGCCATTTTGAATTGAAAATTTGGTCCGACTTAGAATACACCTCTTTTTAAAAACAACAAAAAATAGCTGCTTCATTCCACAGACACCAAACTTGGGCAAAATGAGCTAAACACATGTAAATGAGACAAGTGTTTTTCTAGACTTTTTTGCTCGAGTTATATTTTTTTATTATAATTCGGTATATATTTTTTATTCTAATTTTTCTGCAAAATGATTCTCAATTTGACCCAGTAAACCAACAACTAAAAGTCATTTTTATTGGTCCCAGACTTCAAGCCCGGCGAAAAATTTATGTATTTGAAGTCCCCGAAAAAAAATGAAAAATGACTCAGTGGCGACCCCTAGAAAAGTCAAAATACATTGGGCCTATGGAAAGTGAAAGTAACTTTTTCCAACGTAGAAAAATGAAACTTAGTACATCAATAGGACACCTCAGGGCAAACAGAAAAGTCTATGACAGCCACACCCTAAACTAAACAGGAAGTCCGCCATGTGGGGTGAAACGCATGGCCACTAAAATCGCACCTTGCGCAAGAAGATGCAAATCATTGTGTTTTAATTTAAATGGCCCCAAATTTGGTGAGTATCATCTAGACACGTGTGCCAACCAAATTTGTGACTTTGTTGTTGATATCTTATCGGGTATGGGTGTAGCAAGCCTGTAACGAGGTGGCCATTTTTGTGAAAATAAACGTCTCTTAACTCTCAAACGCCTTCTCGGATCGAGTTGGAACCAAAAAGGCGTTTGTGCACATTCATGACCTGAACACAAAGATATGTAAATAAAAGGGTTATCTTTAGAAATGGCTCTCCAGCGCCCCTACAAACTTATAATGGGACCCAAGAATTTAGTTTGTCATAGAAACATGAAATTTGGTACACACATCTCTTATGTCATGACGAGCATAAAAGCCAATGACAACCACCCCCTATCTATAAATGTGTTGCCATAGCAACGTTCCAAATATGTGGAAAAGTCAATGGGAAGTGAAATTTTTAGTTTGTTGTAGGCAAATGAAACTTGGTACACATATCCACCATGGGCGTATGAACAAAAAAGCCAATGGGGACCACACCCTATCACACACGGGAAGGCGGCCATTTTGAATTGAAAATTTGGTCCGACTTAGAATACACCTCTTTTTTAAAAACAACAAAAATAGCTGCTTCATTCCACAGACACCAAACTTGGGCAAAATGAGCTAAACACATGTATGTAAAAGAGACAAGTGTTTTTCTAGACTTTTTTGCTCGAGTTATATTTTTTTATTATAATTATATATTTTTTCATTATAATTTTTGCAAAATGATTCTCAATTTGACCCAGTAAACCAACAACTAAAAGTCATTTTTATTGGTCCCAGACTTCAAGCCCGGCGAAAAATTTATGTATTTGAAGTCCCCGGAAAAAAAAAAAAGAAAAATTACTCAGTGGCGACCCCTAGAAAAGTCAAAATACATTGGGCCTATGGAAAGTGAAAGTAACTTTTTCCAACGTAGAAAAATGAAACTTAGTACATCAATAGGACACCTCAGGGCAAACAGAAAAGTCTATGACAGCCACACCTAAACTAAACAGGAAGTCCGCCATGTGGGGTGAAACGCATGGCCACTAAAATCGCACCCCTTGCGCAAGAAGATGCAAATCATTGTGTTTTAATTTAAATGGCCCCAAATTTGGTGAGAATCATCTAGACACGTGTGCCAACCAAATTTGTGACTTTATTGTTGATATCTTATCGGGTATGGGTGTGGCAAGCCTGTAACGAGGTGGCCATTTTTAAGGTGGTGTAACAGGCCCCAGCAGTAACACAGGCCCGGTTATTTGACATTACCGTGAAGTTTACGCTTTAAAGCACGAAATGCAATCCTCCGAGTGCATGTGTCCCCGCGGTCTCAAGGGAGGCGAGGGCCTTTATCGCCGCTTGCGGCTTTAATTACATTTCTATTTCGACAACGAAATCATGCAGATTTTTGAATTGTGTTTTTTATATTTGTGTATTTACATTGCATACTATTACTCTCATATATTATTGTAGCTGAGATTTTTTTTTTTTTTTGTAAAAGTCCTCTTTGAACAGATTCCAGTATTTACAGTGTTTTGACTAAACCAAAACAGTTTCACTCTAGAACATCAACACCTGAATGGAACAGTGTCACTAACAACTCCTGAGCCTTAACGACTCTCATATCGCGAGTCACACTGTCCTTTCAGAGCCAACGACTGAGACCAGAACAGCCTGGTCCATCAGGTTTGGTCTCAGGGGAAACCCCTCCGTCTAGAGATATAAGCTCAGCTCTCTTACCAGTTGATCTCAGAATTATTAAAATGTCTCTTGGAGTTAGAGAAGAAACGTGTTTACCCTGAGTCCAGATGCTTTTACTTTGACCTTCTCTTCTTAAAAAGGTTGAGTGGATTTTGTGGATCATCCTTTCAGTTAGCACCATTTTGTTTTGCCACAAACTGTGATAGACGTCAGTCTTTGTGTAGGGTCTGAATAAAACAAGTCAGTCTTTCTGGTTGTTTGAAAAGTCTGTTCTTGTTTTGTATACTTTGCTTTTCTGTTTTCAGTAGATAAGACCATAAAAGAATTCACTGTATCGATCAAATGTTATATCCTAAGCAGATTGTAAAAAGTCATGTCTGGGTTCTGGAGTGAATGTCTCTGCTGCCAATTCATGTCTAAGTGTTGGATCATTTGTGAACCTAATCCCTGATAAAGCTTCAATAATATTTAAACGCACAAGGTAAAGAAGGCAGGTAGAATTATTTTTTATGCTGTTACTTAACATAATTTTTTTAATTGTTTTGGTTACAATCGCACAAAGACAAAGCTGGTCTGAGTCCAGATTAAAGTCCAGTGTGAACATGGACAGAGAAACAGATTCTGCTCTCAGCAAGTCCCAACTCAAAATTAAGTTGTCTTCTTCAACTTGTGCTGGCAAGACTGGTACAAAACTACACAATACATTTCATTTATTTATATAAACTTTGTATAAACATGTCCTGCCTGTGTCCGGAAATTGAACTCGGACCTGAACAAATCTTTCTCGGACTTTTGGAGAGCTTGAAAACAAAGGTTAACTTTTCAATACTGTATTAGTAATGGTCTGCTTAAGATTCTTAACACCAACAGAGAGAGGAAAACGTTGTTAAAAGTTAAATAAATGCCACAGTGACAAGATCTTGTTACTAAGCAAGATCTTTGCTTGAGCAGTAGATAAGATATGCTCATGTACAGACAGAGTACTTCTGCCACCATCAGACGACTAATCTATTAGAATGTAAAAAACATCATGGTATCTGGGTTACAACTTTTGGTTAACAACATTCTTTTATGTGATAATTAGTCAGGGAATGGCCATACTTCTGCCGGGACAGGACCATTAAAGACAGGACAATGCAGGTACCTTGTTGACGACTGGCCAACAACTCAAAGTAAATGTCCATGTTACAGACAAAGGTCAATATTTGAGTCGTTGACTGGTCAGTTGGACAGTGCTCAGTGGAGGTGGGGTCATTTAAATATTGACCTTTGTCTGTAACATGGTCGTTTACTTTAACCGTCCCCACCTCCACTGTTCACGAGCCAGCCCCCAGACACCTCTCACAACAACAATAGTTTTTTAGATCAACAACTCCATTACATCACAGAAGTGTGATCTCAAACTGATCTGTTCATTTCAACAAAACTCAACACTTGTGTTCTACTGTTATTTTCGCCTTGCATTGACATTTAGTAATCTGTCGTTCCTTTTTAGCTTAAAAGATTATTCAGATTCTGTAAACTGCCTTGACAAATAACGAGTTGCACAAATCATTGTCAACTGCAACTCAATACCAATGTAATAATAAAGGACTAGTCATTTTAACTTGTCGGAAGCCAATGGAAAGATAATACTAATGTTGTGTCCATTGACATATATCATATACATATACATATCACTATTTTAGTAAAATATGTAAAGAAAAAACAGTGCTGTCGACTAGAGAGGGATCCAAAAACTCAATGGTAAGAAGGATAAAGTACCAGCACTGTGGTCCAGAAAAACATAAACTTAACTTACAGGAATCATTAAAATGCACAATCTTAGAAGCTATATTTATGATCTTTTCAATGGTGCAAGACAAAGGCTTTCAGTTTTTACAATATTCATTGTCTTCCAAAGTATGACTCACTGAGAACAGCAGTTTACATTGGTAGTGTGAAATGACTAAAAGTGTGTATGAATTTTTATTTTTATACAAGTGCATGCTTTTAAAGCAGTTCTAAAGTATTTTGTTCATGGAAAAAAAAACTATAAAGATATGTTCTACTTGAACAACAAGCTTTGTCTAAATTTGTGGTTTGATCTACTTTGGGATTGTGTCATTCTGGGTTTTTAATTAAATTTATTTTAGGTTTGGGTTGGAGAAATATGTTAAAGCGATTGAGGAGAAACTGTAAATATTGTAGGACTCGGACACAAAAACTCAACCTTCAGGTCTTTTTGTTTACTAATCACAATAGTAATCAGAAAAACCTGTAGACAAGACCAACGACAGAACAATGCAAATCTAATTTAAGTTTACAGATTTCAGCGTTGCCAAGCGTTTCCTCCAAATTCATCAATTTACCTCGTCTTTTGTACTTCATACGCAGGACCTTCTTAATCTCTGCCAGTGATACTTCAAATCTATCAACTGGAGCAGACCCACTGTTTTAATGTTGACGAACCAGTTTCACAGCCTAAAACCCTGATCGAACATTTACAGTTCAGTTTTGTTTGATCAACTTTCCCAGTTTCCTGAAAGGGATAATTCCTCATTTCTGATAATGACTAAATTAAATCAATTTAAGTGTAAACAATAATAAGAGTGAGTTAGCATACAAATGTGAGTGTATATTATGTATATGTATGTGTGTATGTGTGGCAGAGATGAACACCTGGCCTAGAGTTCAGAAGGCCTCTTCAGCAGTGTGATACCCCAGCCCCTTGATGAACTGAATGCAAATTATTCCTGGTAAAACTTCTCTCTGATTGGCCGTTGTTGGTGGGTGTGACAAGGTACAGTGGATAAATGCAGAGCCCAAATCAACCCTAAGCACACATAACTTGAAGGAACCTCATCACAGAGTCCTATTTCTACAAGAAAATGGCAGAGAGAGGACTTCAAATAGACCAAGAGACCTTCAGCTGTTCCATCTGCCTGGATTTACTGAAGGAGCCAGTCACTATTCCCTGTGGACACAGCTACTGCATGAGCTGTGTTAAAACCCACTGGGATGGAGAGGTCGGTAAGCAAAGCTACAGCTGCCCTCAGTGCAGACAGAGCGTCACTCAGAGGCCTGTGCTTGTGAAAAACACTATGCTGGCTGCTTTAGTGGAGGAGCTGGAGAAGACTCTCCCTGAAACTCAACAGAGCCATGCAGAACCTGGAGATGTGGCCTGTGACATGTGCTCTGGGAGAAAGCTGAAAGCTGTAAAATCTTGTCTACAGTGTTTGGTTTCCTACTGTAAAGAGCATCTTCAGCCTCATTATGAAGTTGCTGCTTTAAAGAAGCACAAGCTGATTGACCCCACTGAGAACCTCCAAGACAACATCTGCTCTCGACACAACGAAGTAATGAAGATGTTCTGTTGCACTGACCAGCAGTGTATCTGTTACCTCTGCTCTGTGGATGAACACAAGGGCCATGACACAGTGTCAGCTGCAACAGAACGGACTGAGATGCAAAGAATTTTAGAAGACAGTAAGCAGAAAATCCGACAGGTAATTCATGACAAACAGAAAGAAATAGACACATTACAACAAAGGGCAAACCCCTCTGCTGACAGGGCTGTTGAAGAGAGTGAAAGCATTTTTACACAGATACATTTTCTGTTGGAGAGAAGGAGGACTGAAGTGAGAAGAAAAATCAAATCTCAACAGGAAACCGAAGAGCGTCGAGTAAAGAACATCCGAAACAGACGTCAACAGGAGATCGTTAGACTGAAGAGAAAATATACTGAGCTGGAGAAACTCTCACAGACAGAGGACCATAACCAGTTTTTACACACACTTCCATCGTTGTTTCAACTCTGTGAAGCTTCTGACTCATCCAGCAGTGAAACAGCTCCACTGTCTTCCTTAGATGTGCTTACAGCTGCTGTAGCAGAGCTCAGGGACAAACTACAAGACATTTTTTTACTGGATGAACCTACAGATGAAGCAGAAGAGGACACAGTACCAGCATCAGAAGAGGACATTTTGCCAACAGAGACTTGGCCTGGCCTTCATCAAGTGGAAATGCACTCACAAGTGGACACAGAAGAGTGGTTAGCTCTACCACAGGGGAACTTCCCAGTACAAACTGCAAATGATATCCATCCAGAGCTGTTGGACCCTTTACATTTTGTTGTCCAGCTACAAAATGACCCAACAAGAGCTGAATTCTTGAGACATGCTTGTAATATAACACTAGATCCAAATACAGCACACTCGCTGCTTTCACTGAGCACAGAGAACAACATTGTAAGATACATGAACCAGGACCAGGAGCATTGCAATCACCCGGAATGATTCACTGACTTTGCTCAGGTGCTAAGCAAAGAGACTCTGATCGGTTGTTGTTACCTGGAAGTGAAGGGGAGATTTGAGGATTACTTTTCTGTTGCTGTGGTTTACAAAAACATTAGGAAAGAAGGACCTCTCGATGAGTGCAGTTTTGAAAATAATACAAAATCTTGGGCTTTAGATTGCTACAAAGATGGTTTTGTATTTTGGAGTTACCAAAATTACAGTTATTACAGTTACAGTAAAATTACAATTACACTATTACAGCTCCCCCATCCAACAAAATAGGATTTTTTGTCGATTATGATGCAGTCGTTTTGCCCTTTTACACATTCACCCAGCCACTGCTCACAGGGATTTGGCTCAAAGATGTTGCGGACTGTGCTGAGGTATGCAATCTATGATAGTGTTGACACAGTATCTGTAGAAATATTCTGGAATATAGCTAAATATAATTTGTTTCTAGATGAGAAGCTGCATAAAATGTTTGTACATATTTTTAATATACATGTTTCTTTTTTCAATAAACCATTTATACATAAAAAGATTTTATCTTAGAGGTTTTTCTTTGAGTTTTCTTAATGTGGTCAAAAAGCTCTCAGCTCATTGGTGAATAACATATCAACTTATCAACAGATCTAATTTACAGACTCCTCCTTTTGGATTATCTGATTCAAATGTCAAATAGAACATTTTATTTGCCAACGCTTGATGTGATTGAATGGCTTTAGTTTGTATATGAAAGGTTTTGGAGGAGGGTAATTCAAAAGCTCATTATCATCCCCCATCTATCAGACGTAACAGTGCTATCCAGATACATAGCTCATTGTCATGATAATTGCCCCAAAACTACAAGGTAACCCACTTTTCCTTGTTGCCAGTCATTGTTTTGCAAAATGAAAGAAGCATCTCAGGGTTTTGTGTTTAAGGTAGAAGTGTTGAGATAGTTTGGGGTCTAATACAGAGTTAAAGCACTAACCATCTTTTACCATACCGTTCTGTGGATGAACACAGTGTCGGCTGCAGGACAAAAATCAAAAGGCAGAGGGAGTAATAGTCATGTTAAAGGATTAAGTCATTGAAACATTTTGTTGGTGAATAGTCTTACGACACAGGAGAGTTTATCTATAGTGCCAATAGAAGTTCATGTTGCTTTGATACAAACCAAAAAGTTTATTTGATCCATATTTGCATCACATTTATTTCAGCTCCACCTGCAAACCGAGAGGGCATCCAGGTGTGTGGGCATCCACTGTGGGGTTGCATGTGCTATTTATGTTTACAAAAATAATCAATATTGAATATATTACAATAATAATAATTCAGCCTAACCAATAATAACTTATCTTCTAAAACGTGCTTGAAAAAAAGCGTTTTTAAATGTTTGAAGTAAAATGGTCCACTGTAGTACATTTCTGTCTTAAGTCAGACTATACAATTTTCCACTAAATGTTCTATACGTATGCACATAAAGCATGATAATCACATTGTAATCCAGTTTAATATAGCCTTAGAGCCTATAGAATTCTAATTGCTGTTAGGCATAGTTTCTACAAGTTTGTCCTAATGGCAGAGTTGCTCTCCATTACATACTTTTAATTTGTTATGTAGCTGTCACATGCTCAATAAAAGTTAGCTGTCTATATTAAATATTGCAAATACAATGATAATGTACTTCCATTTTAAACTTTGCTTGAAATAAACAGTTTATTCATTATATGTTTAAAGTCAAAACAGACTGCTGTATTTTACTGTCCTAAAATGCTGTATTTAGTATGATCATAGAGCCTATATAAATTCACCTTGCTGTTAGGTCCCGTTTCTATACGTAGGCCTATAGTTAGAGAATGTATTAACATCTTAGGCTCTACATTAAAAAAGATGATGCATTAGGCTACATTACATTAAACATTACCATTAAGTAGTAGCGAACTTTCTGGGCTTTTTTATATAGAAAAAATGCTATCCAAAATGTTAACAAACCCTCAAACCCCAACATTTAAGTATTAAAAGTGAAGTTTTGGCTTTCTTAAGAGAATATCTACATGTACACCATTATTAGGCAACTATTGGTGTGCATAATTATTATGCAACTAAATGAAAAACAAACATTTTCATATCTCACTTGTTTATTTTCACCTGTTAAAGTGAGATTAATAAACAAACTCAAAATTTACAAAAACATTTGAGATTTAAAAAAAAAAATCTTCTTGAAAGATGCACTTTTTCCAGTACCACTGTTTGAAGAAAGTGTTTTCTAAAAATTGGCAGTAGGTCTGAGGGTTGATTTTGAGTCCATTTTCAACCTGAAAAAGTCCAGCTAGCTCATCTTTAGATAGATTTTTTAGATATAATAACCCCACCTCCACCTCCACTCAGCTGGCGTCTGAGTCAAAGTGGAGCTCTGTGTCCGTTACTGATCCAACCATGGGCCCATCCATCTGGTCCATCAGGAGTCACTCTCATCTCATCAGTCCACAAAACCTTTGAAAATCTGTCTTCAGATATTTCTTGGCCCATTCTTGACGTTTTAACTCATGTGTCTTTTTCAGAGATGGTCAGGTTTCAGCCTTTCTTACCTTGGCCATGTCTCTGAGAACTGAACACCTCGTACTTCTTGACACTCCAGGTAGGTTGCAGTTGTGGAATATGGCACCAATGGAGGATAATGAGTTCCTGGTAGCTTCACGTTTGATTCTTCGCAAATCTTTGGCGGTTAATGTGCGTCTTTTCTTCTCGACACATTTCTTGATACCCTGTTGACTATTTGCTACAAAACATTTCATGGTTCTGTGATCACGCCCCAATATCTTAGATATTTCAAGAGTGCTACATCCCTGGGAAAAAACTTTTTACAATGTTTGACTTTTCAGAGTCAGTAAATCTCTTTTTTGGCCCATTTTGTCTGAAGAGAAGAATCTGCCTAATAATTATGCACACCTTGATATAAGGTGTTGCTCTCCTTAGGCCACACCCTCCCTCGTTACACAAATACACATTACCTGATATGCATTAAATCCAATAGGGATTCAAGTTTATACAGCTTTAAATTGGAAATTGTGAATAAAATAAAAATATGGTCAAAATAATATCTATTATATTGGGAATTACTTGTTACATTCTTCAACGTTGAAAAAAAGCATCTGGCCTCAGTTTTCAAGGTGAAGACGTTTTCCAAGAGACTTTATCAATTCTTCGACGTACATCTCAGTTACACTCACTGATGAAATGGTTTGTTCTGGCGCCATCTAGTGTCAAATGTCTGCCCTCATGTTGCAGCTTTTTGTGCGTGAGTGCCTCAGTACTGTGATAAAAAGCAGCTTAAAAGTGACTGTCAGCCTCAGGTGTGAATGTGTGTGTGAATGGAAAACATGATGTAAAGCCCTTTGGTACAGCCAGGTACAACAAATGCACACCATTTACCATTTAGTTTTACTTTAAAGAGAGCAAAACATATTTTCCTTTCAGCAGTAGCATACAGTAGGCTATGTAGCGTAGGGTGGCTACTATGAACAAAGTACAACATAAACTTGGCCATTATGGCCATACCTCTAAACATGAGGCCAATAACAGTTTGCTTAAGTTTGAAAGGAAACACCAGGACGTTTTTCTTTTAATACAAAATGTATTTTTAACTGTTTCACAGTTGTGCATTTCTAAAGTCTAATTTCAGTAAAGGGTAAATTACATAAATGTATTCGACTTATTTTACATTTGAACAATTTTGTTTTTCATAAAGATAATGATCAGATTTCTGTATTCTTAAACAAGCAGTAATGAAAAAAACCGTATTAAACATTCAAAACAATTGTGAATTGTTGGAATAAACAGTGGAAATAAACAAGACGCTGCTGGTATCCCATAAACTAATGTTGCTCATGGAAGGGGCTTACTGTGTTTTTCTTCCATTGTCTTTATTTAGACCAGGGCTTTTGTGTCAATTTCACAAATGGCATAATATGAAGAAAAAAAAGTCTAACTATGTTTAGACTATTCAACTTGTTATATTTGTATACTTCTTTTAAAATAGGTTTTACTAGGTTTTACTTACTTTTTACTTATTTGGTCACAACACAATTTGTTTCAAAGCTTTGATTGGACAACTATTTTTACAAAAAGCACATTGTTGCGAGTCAAGCAGTTCTTTGCGATACATATATTGTGTTTACTGAAATAGCAATAACAATAAGTTGGCAGTACATAGTGCAGCTACTTTAAATAACAAAACAATATTTTTTAGTATGATGCTTCACAGTAGCACTTGTTGGGTCATCAGTTTTTTCTGTCCAGCTCACAGAACTCGGCATAGGACCCATAATATCCACCAAACCATAGCCCTGCATGCAGCGGCTGAGTGAAGGTAGTCCGCACTTTGTGGAGCAGCGTCATTGTATCTGAGACACTGTAAAACGCCAGGACCCCTTCCCTGTGATCCAAGTAGACTCCTATCCGGGACGTCCAGGGCCCAGAGGCACGAGTTTTGACCTTGTTGTGTATGAACTTATAACTGCTGCTGGTGTTGCACTCCAAAGCCCAGGACTTGTCGTTGAATCCAAACGCCACGTCAATCATGCACCCTGACCTGGCGACGTCCTTGTAGGCCACCGCCACAGTGACCCGTTTCTTCCTCCACTCCACTTCCCAATAACAGCGGCCGCTCAGACTCTCCCTGCTCAGGACCTGGCGCCATCTTACAAACCTGTCCGGGTGGTTTGGATATGTCTGCTCCTCTCGCATTAACGTCGCTCTTCGATCATCTTCGGAAAGAGACAGCTGTGCATTCACTGTGTTCGGATCTAATGTAATCGGAAACGTGTATTGTAAGAATTCATCTCTGCTTGATGGTTCAGTCTGCAAAGGCAATACTTCCATTTGGGTCTCTGTCGTAATATTTTCATACAAAATATCCTTAATTTTATCTCTAGATTTGGAAATGGTTGCCGTAACGTTTTCAAAGTAGCAGCGTGGCTGAATTTTAACCTCAGGCAATTCTCTCTGTGAAGGATTGATTTGAGCCACTGATGGGTAGTTCTCCAAAAACTGGCTGTCATTTAGATAAACAAACAGCTTCCCCAGTTCAGCCTCTTTCCACTTTAAGTCGGTGACGTCGTGTTCAAGTTTATCCAGAAGTTTGGTGATGCGAACGACTTCTTTGTCCAAGCTGGATTTGATCGCCTGCGTAACTTCTGACCTTTTTTTCTCGATCAGGTGCATCAGCTCTGTGAAGATCTGCTCACTTTTTTGTATGGCTTTGTCTGAAGCCTCAAAGGTTTTCTCCAACTCAATCTTAAGCACTTGCAAATCTCTCTCTTTGTTGCAAATTTGCTGGTGGATTTTCTGTTGCCTTGTCTCAACTTCCTTCTGTCTCTCTGTCCTTGCCACAGCAGCTGACACCACAATGTGATGTTTATGTTCGTTTTCAGCACAAATGCTGCAGATGCAACACTGATCACTTTGGCAAAACATTTTTATTACCTCATTGTGTCGAGAGCAGACTACTTCCTGGTCTCTGGTCAGCTCCAGTTCTTCCACTAACTCTGCCAGCATTGTGTTTTTTACCAGGGCAGGCCTCGGTCTGAATGTCTGCCCACACTGAGGGCAGCTGTAAATCCTCCGCTGATCCTCCTCGTCCCAGAAGTTTTTGATGCAGCTCATGCAGTAGTTGTGCTGACAGGGAGTAGTCACGGGATTCTTGAGTAATTCCAAGCATATGGAGCAGTAGAAACGCTCCCTGTTAGTTTGCAATCCTCTGTAAGCCATTGTTGTTCTCGTGGATGCAGTATGTGACATTTGATTTCCTTTGAGCGGAAACGCGAAGCTCTTCAATGTATGCGCGGTATGCTACAGTTGTTGCTAACCTACAAACAGCCTGAAGCGGACTGTATAGATGTTAACACGGTGGGTTCCTCAATCCAAACACATGGAGATCAGCGTGCGGGAGGGAAGCAGGAAAAGGCGAGGAAGTTACAAAGTTCCATTTGACGTAATGGAAAAAAAACTAGAGGCTAGCTAAATGTGCAACCAAAATGACCAACTAACAAAATTAAGTGTAAGCAATTTACCCTCACTCAGATACTAAATGTTTGTTTAAAAATAATAATTACGCTCATTCGCTTTTTAAATGTATTTTCCAATACATTCTACATTATTAGCCTGTTATTTCTGAGCGTAAGAAAGTGGGTATGGGCATGCGCAGTGAGCCCGTCCCTTCTCTCGGCTGAAGCAGAGCTGGACCAATCACAGCCGTGGGGTGGGCAACGTCACACTCTCTGCGCTGCGGAGCTATTCCAAAACAAAGAAGATGGCGCCCGCAACAGAGGAAAAGTTAGTTTGGTAACCAGACAACATTGTTATGCTCAGGTGTTGTCTCTTTATATGCTTTTTATTTTATTTAAAGCTCAGTTCATCCCATGGAGTTAAACCTCACCTCAGAGTTGTTGGGCTACATGATTTTAAAGATTTCTCAATTCATGGCCGACATTCCCATTTTTAAATATGATCCATTTCTATTCAACCTTCCAACTAGCCAAATTGCTCTGATTAAACATTTTTAAAATACAGACTACAAACAAAAAATAAACAAACATTCATGCATTTGAAATTATGTAGGCTATTTTGTTTCCGTTTTGTTATTTTTAGCAGAACAAAAACAGCGGAAACCATGGTATTAGTCTCCATCTAGTGGCTGTTAAGAATTTAACATTATAATGAAGTGATATTTGGCATCTCACTATTTGGTTTCCACAGGGACTTTGACTTTTAATATCTCTTAAAACATTGTCACACTTGCCCATTTTGACTAACCATTGTGTACTCAGTCAATCAACTTTATGGTTCTGCATAATGTTAAGGAAGTCTCCAAGGTCTTAGGGACATATACTATAAAATCAATTATAGTTTTTTTTTAACTGCATCAAATTGTTGCTTATGGTCAAGCACAGAATCATTTACCTAATTTACTAAATATTTAAAGTCTAGTCAAGTCATATCTAGTGGACTAGATTGTTGGTGAATATATGCAAAACATATACAGGTAAAAATGAAAGTGTTTTTAATTATTTTTGTCTCCATTATTGTCATTAATTTTGATATGTGTCTTGAGTTACATGTTTTGGACATAATGGCTCACCTCATATCACCTTTGTTTTGCCTCTAATTGACACTCTTTAATTTGCAGAGACCAGTCTAGAGTATCCTGTATAATGTCCAATATAAAGAGAAAAAAAAATCAGTTTGTCTGGCCCAGCTTGACTGTTTCAAGGTCATCTATTGTCAGAATGTTACAGTTTGCTAAATGCCGCTGTGTTCTCAGGGGCCCACAACCTCAGTCCTGCGTGCAGCGGCTCTGTAAACTGAGCCGTGACTTTGTAGAGGAGGATCATTTTATATGTGACGCTGTAAAACACCAAAACCCCTGCTGCGTGATCCAGGTAGACTCCTACTCTGTTGGAGCGCGGCCCTTTAACTTTGGCCTTCACGCCGTTGTACATGAATGAATAATTCTGCCTGGTGCAACATAGAGCCCAGGATTTTATGTTGGACCCAAACAGGCATTCGTATGAGTTTCCTTGTCGTCTGACGCTCTTGTAGGCAACTGCTATGTAAACTCCTGCTCCAGTCCACTCCACTTCCCAGTAACAGCGACCACTGAGGCTTTGTCTGCTCAGCACCTGCGGCCAGTGAGTAAACCGGTCCGAATGTTCTGGATAACTTTGATGCTGACTCATAAACATGACCTTTGTATCGCCATCAAACGGCGACAGCACGTGTGTGCCGTGTCGAGATCTAGCGTGATCTGACGTGAATATTGGAGAAATTCTGGTCTGGTCTTAGGCAGCGGTTGGGGTTTTGAGAGTAAAACGTCAGGGGCGGTCCGCGAGATGTTTGTCCAGTCTTGGTTCAGAGTGTGTTGGAGTTTTTCTGAGAGAGATGACACTGCTGCGGTGAGGTCTTTGAAGTAACAGAGCGAATAAGTGAAGATCCGAGACGAGGAAAAGGGTTTGTTGATTCCGAGAAATTGAAAGTTGTTCAAGAGATGATTTTGGGAGAGTTTGTCCAGCTCGGTGTATTTTGTCTTTAGTTCAATGATCTCCTTTTGAAGTTTGTCTTGAAGGTCTTTGACACGACATTCTTCGGTTTCCTGTTGAGATCTGATCTGTTGTTTCACTTCAGCTGCTCTTTCTTTGATGAGACGGATCAGTTCTTCGAAGTTCCTCTTACTGTGCTCCACCGCTGTATCAGCAGAGCAACGGATATTACTTAACTCCTGTTCTAGTGCCTCCACATCCTCCTCTTTGTCTTTAATCCTTTGTAAGATTTTCAGTTTAAAGTCTTCTACCTCTTTTAGCATCTTTACCGTTTGATGGTCACAGACATTGTCTTGAAGATTCTCAGTAGGGTCCACCAGCTTGTGCCTCTTTAATGCTGCAACTTCATAATGAGACTGAAGATGCTCTTTACAATAAGACACCAGACACTGTAGACAGGACTTCACTGCACTGACTTACTTCCCAGAGCACATATCACAGGCCACATCTCCAGGTGCTGCGTAGCAAAGTTTCTTCTGGTCATCGTTCGCCACTTCCATTTCTCTGAAAAAAGTGACATCCGTTACAGTTCAGCAGAATTGAAAGTAGTTTGAACTCTCAAACAGTGGGTTGTGTCTCTCTGCGGTCTTCCTCCCCAACACAGTGTTGCCCGCCCACCAGCGCCGACAGGAAGGAAGGCCACGACATATACAGACTGGAGTTGAGGGAGAGGAAAAAAAGACTTCCATGGCATGTTTTTCCAGTCCAGTGTGTAAAATGTTGTAGTATAGTACAGTACATTTTTGGACACACAACAAAATACTACTGCTTTGGCTTCACAGGAGAAAAAAAATCACAGGAGAAAAAAAGAAGAAATCGTTGAGATTCTTTGAGCATTTTTTTCTACTCCGACACTGGTTTAGAAATGTCAGTAGACCATTGCCTTCGGCATTTTCACATGCACCAAATCTGGAAAGTCAAGGCCACAAAGAGCGGCTTTCTCAGACAACATTGTTCACATTGTAATCATTTAGTTAGTCTGCTTTTTTTTTTCTCTGTATATTTCAGAATAATGGCACAGCGTTTGTTTTTTGCTTCTGTCTCAGCAACTACTGGGTTATCGTGCCAAGAAACAAAACAAACAAAATTACTGAGAAGTAAACTAAAAGGAGAAATGTGGTTTTAACTAACTGAACATAAAGATGAACTGCTTTCCACTTGTGCCTTCCTCTTCTGCAAGTGTTCCAACCAAAATAGTCTGCAGGCAGCCAAAGACGTTATAAGTAATAAATAAAATAAAGATAAAAAAATTTAATAATTATTGTAATGTAAAATTTTAATTTTAGTTACATTGCCCTAAAGAAATAGCCATATTTATGTCTGCGGTTGATTTTAGTTTCTAAAATGTTGGCTGAGCTTACAATTAGTAATCCAATATAATACAGGAAAAACAGAAGCAATGCCCAGCTCAAAAAGATTACTTCCTGGTCCATTTGAGTTGTGCAGGTTAAAAAGGAACAACTGGATGAGCTGGTTTCTATTTCAAAACCACACGCTGGTGATCTTCATCTTACCTGTTCTACCAACAGTTTGGAAATAAAAGCAAACAAAAAAATAACATGGTAACACATGATTTAATAAGCCATAATTACAGTACAAAAGGCCTACAGTATCAGCCACAGTTAAAGGTAGTGTGTGAAAATGACAGAAGGCATGTTATTTTTGTCAGTGCTTAGTACACTGACATCAGGATAAGTTAAATAAATCAGATTTTGAACCAAAGAATCATTAAGAACCAAATCCTGTATAAAGATGGAAAGTGTGTCTGATAAGGAGGCGGCCATGATGGATTCAAGGGTCACTGTCCATTTTTATGTACAGTACAGTCAAGAATCAAACAGCACCTAACTTATCTGAGGACTAATGTCTGAAACTCCTTATTTATTGTAGCGTGAGCAAAACTTGACATTAAATAGCATTTTTTTAGGGATTTTTAAAGCTGTAAACAATCATCTTCTACTGTTTATTGCAGCACAGGAAAGATTCAAGTCACATCAGGGTTTACCTGAACAAATCAGAGCTTCCCCAACCCGACTTGTACCGTACCACTAAGTGGAGACATGCCTTGTGTAACTGGAAGCCAAGCTGAACATCTAAAATGTTTAATGCATTCTTTAAGAGGAAACTGTTCTATTGGATTGAGTCTGAGACTTTGCCAACCTTTATCTAAAGAGCAGACAGAAGAGGCGACCTAAAACCATATGTAACTGACCATTCATTGGTCAGTACTGCATTTGACCATTGACAAAGAAAGGCTTCTTACTGTTCATATTGACACTGCATTGTGTGATTTTATGCAAAATAACTAGCATTATTAAGCACTTACCTCAATGTTTTAATGTTGCATTGAATGTTACTCTTAAAGTGACTTGAAGTTTGATGTTAAATCATAAAAGTACTACCATGTTAACAATCATACCTGTAAAGACTATTCACAAACTGACTGGGAACTCCGTTTGTGAAGCATTCAGATCAATTAATATGAATATGAATCAATATTTATCATACTGTCCCTTTATGGATAGATTTTAATATATTTTATTGCATGTAAAGTTGTAAAGTTAGAAAATAAGTCATCATCTTGCCATTACTTTGTGGAGTAAAACACTGATTTTTATCACCATAGGTACTAGACATGAAAATGTCTAGTATTAGTAGACAGCCTGTCCCTGCACCGTAGCTGTTCACATGCTCTAAAAATCAGAGGCGTGCAATTGCAATCTTGCCACCAGGTGTCACTAAAAATGTGACCCTATTTCATTGTCATATTTTATTAAACACTAAACTATCTCAAATATTTAATTGAAACCCACATAGGCAACATTATAAAATGTGGATCATGCTCTCAATACTTATTCTTTTATTGGCTGCTGTAAGTTCCTGCTAAATATATTTACGTTTTTAAAGCACAATCATTCACCACTCAGGCCTTTTTCCTACAGCTCTGGTAAGTTTGTGCTCAGAAACAACAGCGACCAGCTCAATTTCCATTGGTCTCATTGATGAGTGCTGTAATTTACTGGGCTTTGTTTTCACACTCATCCTATTTGTTAATGAGTTTAAACAGACTCTGCCGCAAGTCGTTGAGGTCAAAAATCTTTATGTCTAGTATTTCTATTGTTCTCTGGAGCTCACTGTCCATGCGGTCACGTTCATCCAGGGAGTTATTGAGGTTCTGCTCCAAGTTCTGGACACGGCGCTCCAACTCAGAGTTACACATCTCCATTTCCTACAAGACACAGGCAAAAGGGAAGTGAATGGATAAGACCATACATATGTGATTATTAAGGATTTCTAAAGCATGCCATATCCAATTTCACAAAAGTTAATGGACAAAATGACCACGCATCAACTAATTAATGAGCCATCACGTTATACAACTTATCCTCATTCTGCTTCAGTCACAGTAAACAGTTAACAGATTGTTAAGCAGTGTAGTTAATGATGGACACAGGTATGAGCCTATTCAAAGCTGGAGCTGTGGTGCATTCAATTACAGTTTACATACCCAAGCAGAACTTGTGATTTAATTTTTTTTGGGGCCATTTTTTAAGAGAACACGAATGATAACACAAACTTTTCTTTCACTCATAGTTAGGGGTTGGGTGAAGCCATTTATTGTCGAACAATTGTGTTTACTCTTTTTAAATCATGAAAACAGAAACTACCCAAATGATCCTGATAAAAAGTTTACATACCCTGGTGGTTTTGGCCTGATAACATGCACACAAGTGACACAAACAGGTTTGAATGACTACTAAAAGGTAACCATCCTCACCTGTGATCTGTTTGCTTGTAATCAGTGTGTGTGTATAAAAGGTCAGTGAGTTTCTGGGCTCCTGACAGACCCTTGCATCTTTCATCTAGTGCTGCACTGACAATTCTGTATTCTGAATTCAGAATTGTCAAAGGATCTGCAGGAACTGTATAAAACAGGAAAGGGATATAAAAATATATCCAAGGAATTGAAAATGTCAATCAGCAGTGTTTAAACTCTAAGTGAAATGAGAAAATTAATGCCTAATGCCCTTGCCTCTGCTTCTCCTCCGCGACTGGAGAGAAGTCAGGCAGCCCACCTTGAGGTCCGCGGCCGCGGCCTGCACAAAAGTATGAGCTGAAGTACTGTAAGGCAGCCAGGCTGAGACGGGGATCAACAGAGAGCAGGAAAAAAAACTCCATGTGTTTTGTCCATTAAGCCCCGGCCCGCGACACAAGGGTGCTAATCGTGATTTTTTTTGTGGGGCTGTTGTTGTGCTCCAGTTAGTTCGACGTGTTAGTGTCTCAACCCCGAAAAACCTAGTCCCTAATTCCTGAGGCAATACCGCCTTACAGATGCATACAGCATCATAGGGCTTGCACAAGTTTGTGCTCAGCCTGTCTATAACACAAGAAGCTTGTGAAAGAAGCTTCTCCTAAAATGATTTAAAAACAGGCTGAAAATATCAGTATCAGGTGTACCTTTCATCATATCATATAATATGATGAAAGGTACACCATTCCTACTGTGAAACATGGAGGTGGATCGCTGATGTTTTGGGGATGTGTGAGCTACAAAGGAACAGGAAACGTGGTCAAAATTGATGGAGTCAAAACTGGAGGAGAATTTGCACTCATCAGCCCGAAAGCTGTGCATGAGACTTGGATGTTCCAACATGACAACAATCCAAAGCACAAGACCAAGTCGACCCGTCATTGGCTACAGCAGCATAAAGTGAAGGTTCTGGCCATCTCAGTTTCCTGACCTCAATATCATTGAGCCACTCAGATCTCAAATGTGCAGTTCATGCAAGACAGACCAATAAGTTACAGGAACTGGAGGCTTTTTGCCAAAAAGAATTGACAGCTTTACCATCCGAGAAAATAAAGAGCCTCAACCACAACTACCACAAAAGACTTCAAGCTGTCATTGATGTAAAAGGTGGCAATACATGGTATTAAGAACTTACTATGTAAACTTTTGATCAGGATAATTTTGGGTCGTTTCTGTTGTAGTTATGATGTAAAGAGTAAACACAGTTGTTTGACAATAAATGGCTTTACCCAACCACTAACTATGAGTGAAAGAAAAGTTTTTGTGATATCATTCATATTCTCAGAAAAATGGTCAAAAATAAATCGCAAATACTCCCAGGCTATGTAAACTTATGAGCACAACTGTATGGACTGTAGAGCCAAGTGTAATCATTTGCTAAAAGTAACACACACGGCTGTGTGACTACTACGTTTTTAAGCAACCAAAAGCATCCACTACCAGTCTATAGGAGAAATACTTTTTTTTTTTTTTTTACCCGTAGCCTGTGTATGGCCTCGTCTCTGTCACGCTCCATCTCATGGTACTCTCCTTTCTTACTTTGCAAAATGTGAATCTCCTGAAATAAAGGAAGGCTCAATCAATCAGTTGAATCAACTACATCCTAAATGTGAAAGAATGTTGGGCTTATGGTTAGGAGCACAGGCAGGGGGATGGTTAAGGTTAGGTTAAGGGCTCGAATACCATTTACCAAATACATGCCATCAGTAATGATGTTTCATACAGTAATACTAATCACAGTTTAGAAGTAAAGTAAACTAAAGCACTAACCTCGTCTTTGGCTTTAAGCAGTGCCTCTAGTTCCTCTAGAGACTGGGTCAGCTCATCCTTCAGAAGATCACTTGGACCGTGGCCTCCATGTGCCTCCAACTCTGCCACCTTCAGCATACAATAACCATTACTATATACACCTTTACAAATCCCACTTTTATAGTCCTTTATAACAAAATTAATAACTGTTGGAGAAATTGTTAGTTAATATATTTAACTATATGTCCTTTGTCTCAATTGGGCCTATCTATTCATTTAGGTCAGCACAGCCTGTGAGAGATAGTGATAGGGAAATGAGAGGTAAGCCTTCCTTCAGCTGCAAGGCTGTAGCTGTAGTGTCTTCACCTGTTTTGTCTAGACACTTCAGTTAAACACCATGGAGTGGCGTGAACCAATGACTCAATACAAGGCTATAGAGTCTTATGTATTCCGCTAGACTGGTTATTCGATGCTACACTGTGTTGAGTGTCCTGTCTCCAGGTTTCGATTGATGGTCAATAACCTTCTCCTGCCTAAACCATCCAGAAAGTCTCCAGCCTGTCTTTTGCTCTTGTGACACAGCAAAAGCAGCTGCAGTTATGAAAATGATCTGATTTTAGTTAACCATCACAATGTGGTCCTACTATAATCTTTATGCTTTAGGCGATTCACTAAAAGATTTTCTCCAAATACTTCAAGAAAGAAGAAAAAGCAACTGGACAGTGACCACAGCAGTGTTGGGAAAGTTCACTTTCTACAAGAACTAGTTCAAAGTTCAGTTCACAAATTTTAAAATGAACTAGTTCAGTTCAGTTCAAACTTCAAAATTTTGAACTAAGTTCACAGTTCCAAAAATGAACCAGTTCATAGTTCTTTTTTTCCTTATGTTGCTGCGTGCTATTATTTTTCAAAATGATTGCCACAGCCCATATTCAGTAAAATCACAGACAGCAATTATTTTATCAGTTTTAACAATGAAGCTATGCGTTAGATTTCATTTTCATATCCAATTTTCAATCCTTATCCAACCAGGGTTTACATTAGCATTGAGGAGACAGCATTTCCCATAATGCTTTGTTGCTGTCCATTCACTCCACACTAGTAGCAGCTGCAGCTTTCAACCCTACAGTACATTCTCAAGAACATGAGGACAAACATGCTGCTTGAATGGTCTTTTTTAATGAGGAATTATTCAAAGAAAAACAGGACAGTAATCATTAAGGTGAAAACGTTTTTAAATTTTAATAATTTTCCATTGTCCACATGCTAAAACAGAATATTGGAATCCTGGAAAAATAGACCAGGCAGGTTCAACAAACAAGTTACATGAATGAATTTAAATGATCATACGCCTTACTACATGCTGCGGTCGCCTCCATGCTTTATTTATGTTTTTTTTTTTTTTGATGACGCGTCACGCATGTGGCGGACTGAAAGCACACAGGTGGCTGGTGTTGCCAGGTTTGGTGTTTTTCCGCTACATATTAAGACCCGCTTATGCTGGTTTGCGGTGTGTTTTAGCCGGGTTTTCGCCTGGAAGGCTCTATAGAAATCTGGCACCCTATTGAACGAAGTTAACCTGAGAGAGCGTGCCGTTCACAGACACCAGAATGAACGAGTTCACAGTAACGTTCATCAGGCAGTAATACAGCACGTTCAATTCACGCTCGCCCAAAATATGAACGAGTTCATGAACTATCGTTCAATGAACGCGTTCAGGCACAACACTGGACCACAGAAACTAAGAATTTCTTAGGGTTTAGTTCTTTTAGTCCACTTTCCTTAGCCTAACAGTTCTACTTTAAAACCTCAGTTCATATGCTGTAAAAATAGTGTTATAAAACTCCCATCTCACAGTGACTCACACGACAAGTCAAGACTGGTTCAGCTAGCATTTGTCAACTAGAAATGTGAAAAGCATTGCCTTTATCAAGTAAAAAGCAAATGCATCTGGTCTCTGACTCTGCAGTATTATTGAGCTCCTATTTTTCCAAAAAAGGAAACATTTATGAATGCCCTTCTGTTGGAGATTTTATTTTAAACAGATGAGACTAAAAGGAGCGGTACAAAAGAGAAAAAAAAGGTAGTGGAGATGCCAGCTCCCCTTGGTGATTTTTCATTTTTCTAACTGGGGCGTTGAAAGTAGGATAAGGCTGTCCTACAAACCTCTCTTCGTCTTACACCACCCCAGAGACGTGAACCATTTTCTGCCACCTGGTCCCCATTTTCATCAAGTGGGACCAACCAATCCCAAGCATTAAAGTCCTCAATAATTAAAATTAAGCAATCGATAAGCAGCCATTATAGATGGGATCAAAGTGTTGGGGATTTTAATGATGAGATGGTAAGCCCAAGGCCAGGTTTGGGCCCAAAAGAATAATCTACAAGCAGCCATTAGAAATACCTTTTAATTGATGAGTGGGGATTGGGAGAACAGTGGCATCTGCATGACTGGACCCTGAAAGGCAATTTAAATAATACACCCCAGAGAGTGTTTTTACACCAAACCTCTATGCACCAATGGGTGTAAATAACTGCAACTAGAACCAACCACCCACCCACCATTGTAATCTATTGATGCTTAAGTCGACTACTGTGCTTTTCTTTGGTGATGAGACTTGTGCTGCTCTCCTACAAATTAAGGAAAGTGTCTTAAAAAGATTGAAATAATCTCTTTTTTGATAATTGAGTGTCCTGTAGTGCATCAGCTCACTTTACACCACAGTCCCAAATGGCAAAGGCAAATAAACACGAGACTCTCACAGCAAACACTGGTGACACATCTTGAGTTTCAACAGACTTGGTTGCAGTGCCCATCAGATGCAACATTAGAAAAACACTGTTTCCAGATTTTATTCTGAATTGCAGACAGTCAATTTTTTTTAACGGACAACGTGGAACACACAGCTCAAAACAACAATAGATTCTAAATCATGGGAGGAAATCCTCCTGCTGCATTCTAGATTATGAATCTGTAAAATATATATCATAGAAATGCAATATCATATTTTACACATTTACATCTCTCCTACATATACAGTAAGTTCACGCAAGGAGCTTCTACAAACTGTCCTAAATGTAAACTACTCAAAGGGACTGAGAAAGTTTTAGTCTTTTGACTAAAATTATTTTTAGTTTTAGTCTCATTTTAGTCATCTTATTTGTTTTAGTTTTAGTCGACTAAAATGTTATGCAGTTTTAGTCGACTAAAATTAAAATAAATTTAGTCGACTAAAATTCCCCAAAAATTACATTGGGAGGTAATTTTGATCTTCTGTATCAGACATAAAACTTTACTTTCTTAGAATTGAGATTTCAATGTGCAAACAAATTTCACTGTTTATTTCAACTGCTTTTATTGAAAATTGTTTTAATCAATGAAAAAAACAATACCAATAGTAAAAAAAAATCTTGCTGTCTATTTTAATATAAACAAAAAGACATCAATGTGTTTCAAAGAGATGCAAAATACACATTCACAGCTTATTTTAAATTAAATAAATGTGCAATTATCAAAAGGCCCTTACAGCCCAAGAAAGCTAAATAATAATAATAATAATTAAAGCCGCAAGCGGCGATAAAGGCCCTCGCCTCCCTTGAGACCGCGGGGACACATATATTCGGAGGATTGCATGTCGTGCTTTAAAGCAAATTTGGAGCTGTTTAGATGAAAACCCTTTAGCACAAAGTGTACGATTTAGGTGGTCATGTATTCCACCCAACATAGATTTTCTGTTGAGTTTACGGTATGGCTGTAATAAACTTTTCTGTTTGCCCTAAGGTGTCCTATGGATGTACCAAGTTTTGTATTTCTACATTGGAAAAATTTACTTTCATTTTCCATAGAACCAATTATTTTGACTTTTCTAGGGGTCGCCACTGAGTCATTTTTCCTATTTTTTTTTTCAGGGACTTCAAATACATACATTTTTGCCGGGCTTGAAGTCTGGGACCAATAAAAATGACTTTTAGTTGCACGCTTACTGGGTCAAATTGAAAATCATTTTTCAGAAAATTATAATAAAAATATATACCAAATTATAATAAAAAAAAAACTCGAGCAAAACAACAAGAAAAACGCCTGTCTATTTTACACACATGTGTTTAGCTCATTTTGCCCAAGTTTGGTGTCTGTGGAATGAAGCAGCTATTTTCTGTTATTTTTAAAAGAGAGGTTGTATTCTAAGTCGGTTCACATCTTCAATTTAAAATGGCCGCCTTCCCGTGTGTGATAAGGTGTGGTCCCCTTTGGCTTTTTTGTTCATAAGCCCATACGGCTTGTATAAGGATGTGTGTACCAAGTTTCATTTGCCTACGACAAACTAAAATTTTCACTTCCCATTGACTTTTTCCACATATTTGGGACGTTGCTATGGCAACACATTTATAGATAGGGGGTGGTTGTCATTGGCTTTTATGCTCCTCATGACATAGGAGATGTGTGTACCAAATTCCATGTCTCTATGACAAACTAAATTCTTGGGTCCCATTATAAGTTTGTAGGGGGCGCTGGAGAGCCATTTCTAAAGATAACCCTTTTATTTACATATCTTTGTGTTCAGGTCATGAATGTGCACAAACGCCTTTTGGGTCCGACTTGATCCGAGAAGGCGTTTGAGAGTTAAGAGACATTTGATTTTCACAAAAATGGCCACCTCGTTACAGGCTTGCCACACCCATACCCGATAAGATATCAACAATAAAGTCACAAATTTGGTTGGCACACGTGTCTAGATGATACTCACCAAATTTGGGGCCATTTAAATTAAAACACAATGATTTGCATCTTCTTGCACAAGGGGTGCGATTTTAGTGGCCATGCGTTTCACCCCACATGGCGGACTTCCTGTTTAGTTTAGGTGTGGCTGTCATAGACTTTTCTGTTTGCCCTGAGGTGTCCTATTGATGTACTAAGTTTCATTTTTCTACGTTGGAAAAAGTTACTTTCACTTTCCATAGGCCCAATGTATTTTGACTTTTCTAGGGTCGCCACTGAGTCATTTTTCATTTGTTTTTTTTCGGGGACTTCAAATACATAAATTTTTCGCCGGGCTTGAAGTCTGGGACCAATAAAAATGACTTTTAGTTGTTGGTTTACTGGGTCAAATTGAGAATCATTTTGCAAAAATTATAATAAAAAAATATATACGAATTATAAAAAAAAATATAACTCGAGCAAAAAAGTCTAGAAAAACACTTGTCTCTTTTACATACATGTGTTTAGCTCATTTTGCCCAAGTTTGGTGTCTGTGGAATGAAGCAGCTATTTTTGTTGTTTTTTAAAAAGAGGTGTATTCTAAGTCGGACCAAATTTTCAATTCAAAATGGCCGCCTTCCCGTGTGTGATAGGTGTGGTCCCCATTGGCTTTTTTGTTCATAAGCCCATGGTGGATATGTGTACCAAGTTTCATTTGCCTACAACAAACTAAAAATTTCACTTCCCATTGACTTTTTCCACATATTTGGAACGCGGCAACACATTTATAGATAGGGGTGGTTGTCATTGGCTTTTATGCTCGTCATGACATAAGAGATGTGTGTACCAAATTTCATGTTTCTATGACAAACTAATTTCTTGGGTCCCATTATAAGTTTGTAGGCGCTGGAGAGCCATTTCTAAAGATAACCCTTTTATTTACATATCTTTGTGTTCAGGTCATGAATGTGCACAAACGCCTTTTTGGTTCCAACTCGATCCGAGAAGGCGTTTGAGAGTTAAGAGACGTTTTATTTTCACAAAAATGGCCACCTCGTTACAGGCTTGCCACACCCATACCCGATAGGATATCAACAACAAAGTCACAAATTTGGTTGGCACACGTGTCTAGATGATACTCACCAAATTTGGGGCCATTTAAATTAAAACACAATGATTTGCATCTTCTGCGCAAGTGCGATTTTAGTGGCCATGCTTTCACCCCACATGGCGGACTTCCTGTTTAGTTTAGGTGTGGCTGTCATAGACTTTTCTGTTTGCCCTGAGGTGTCCTATTGATGTACTAAGTTTCATTTTTCTACGTTGGAAAAAGTTACTTTCATTTCCATAGGCCCAATGTATTTTGACTTTTCTAGGGTCGCCACTGAGTCATTTTTCATTTTTTTTTCGGGACTTCAAATACATATATTTTTGCCGGGCTTGAAGTCTGGGACCAATAAAAATGACTTTTAGTTGTTGGTTTACTGGGTCAAATTGAGAATCATTTTGCAGAAAAATTATAATAAAAATATATACCAATTATAATAAAAAAATATAACTCGAGCAAAAAGTCTAGAAAACACTTGTCTCTTTTACATACATGTGTTTAGCTCATTTTGCCCAAGTTTGGTGTCTGTGGAATGAAGCAGCTTTTTTCTGTGTACTTTTAAAAAGAGGTGTATTTTAAGTCGGTTCACATTTTCTTCAATTCAAAATGGCCGCCTTCCTGTGTGTGATAGGTGTGGTCCCCATTGGCTTTTTGTTCATAAGCCCATGGTGGATGTGTACCAAGTTTTATTTGCCTACAACAAACTAAAAATTTTCACTTCCCATTGACTTTTTCCACATATTTGGGACGTTGCTATGGCAACACATTTATAGATAGGGGTGGTTGTCATTGGCTTTTATGCTCGTCATGACATAAGAGATGTGTGTACAAAATTTTATGTCTCTATGACAAACTAAATTCTTGGGTCCATTATAAGTTTGTAGGGGGCGCTGGAGAGCCATTTCTAAAGATAACCCTTTTATTTACATATTTTTTTGTTCAGGTCATGAATGTGCACAAACGCCTTTTTGGGTCCAACTTGATCCGAGAAGGCGTTTGAGAGTTAAGAGACGTTTATTTTCACAAAAATGGCCACCTCAGGCTTGCCACACCCATACCCGATAAGATATCAACAACAAAGTCACAACTTTGGTTGGCACACGTGTCTAGATGATACTCACCAAATTTGGGGCCATTTAGATTAAAACACAATGATTTGCATCTTTCTGCGCAAGGGGTGCGATTTTAGTGGCCATGCGTTTCACCCCACATGGCGGACTTCCTGTTAAGTTTAGGGTGTGACTGTCATTGACTTTTCTGTTTGCCCTGAGGTGTCCTATGGATATACCAAGTTTCATTTTTCTACGTTGGGAAAAAGTTACTTTCACTTTTCATAGGCCCAATGTATTTTGATTTTGTAGGGGTCGCCACTGAGTCATTTTTCGTATTTTTTTTTCGGCGACTTCAAATACATAAATTTTTCGCCGAGCTTGAAGTCTGGGACCAATATAATGACTTTTCGTTCATGTTCACTGGGTCAAATTTAAAATCATAGGAGATGCAAAATACACATTCACAGCTTATTTTAAATTAAATAAATGTGCAATTATCAAAAGGCCCTTACAGCCCAAGAAAGCTAAATAATAATAATAATAATTAAAGCCGCAAGCGGCGATAAAGGCCCTCGCCTCCCTTGAGACATGAGGACACATATATTCGGAGGATTGCATGTCGTGCTTTAAAGCAAATTTGGAGCTGTTTAGATGAAAACCCTTTAGCACAAAGTGTACGATTTAGGTGGTCATGTATTCCACCCAACATAGATTTTCTGTTGAGTTTACGGTATGGCTGTAATAAACTTTTCTGTTTGCCCTAAGGTGTCCTATGGATGTACCAAGTTTTGTATTTCTACATTGGAAAAATTTACTTTCATTTTCCATAGAACCAATTATTTTGACTTTTCTAGGGTCGCCACTGAGTCATTTTTCCTATTTTTTTCAGGGACTTCAAATACATACATTTTTGCCGGGCTTGAAGTCTGGGACCAATAAAAATGACTTTTAGTTGCACGTTTACTGGGTCAAATTGAAAATCATTTTTCAGAAAAATTATAATAAAAAATATATACCAAATTATAATAAAAAAATATAACTCGAGCAAAAACAACAAGAAAAACGCCTGTCTATTTTACACACATGTGTTTAGCTCATTTTGCCCAAGTTTGGTGTCTGTGGAATGAAGCAGCTATTTTCTGTTATTTTTTAAAAGAGAGGTTGTATTCTAAGTCGGTTCACATCTTCAATTTAAAATGGCCGCTTCCCGTGTGTGATAAGGTGTGGTCCCCTTTGGCTTTTTTGTTCATAAGCCCATACTGGATGTGTGTACCAAGTTTCATTTGCCTACGACAAACTAAAATTTTCACTTCCCATTGACTTTTTCCACATATTTGGGACGTTGCTATGGCAACACATTTATAGATAGGGGGTGGTTGTCATTGGCTTTTATGCTCCTCATGACATAGGAGATGTGTGTACCAAATTCCATGTCTCTATGACAAACTAAATTCTTGGGTCCCATTATAAGTTTGTAGGGGCGCTGGAGAGCCATTTCTAAAGATAACCCTTTTATTTACATATCTTTGTGTTCAGGTCATGAATGTGCACAAACGCCTTTTTGGGTCCGACTTGATCCGAGAAGGCGTTTGAGAGTTAAGAGACATTTGATTTTCACAAAAATGGCCACCTCGTTACAGGCTTGCCACACCCATACCCGATAAGATATCAACAATAAAGTCACAAATTTGGTTGGCACACGTGTCTAGATGATACTCACCAAATTTGGGGCCATTTAAATTAAAACACAATGATTTGCATCTTCTTGCGCAAGTGCGATTTTAGTGGCCATGCGTTTCACCCACATGGCGGACTTCCTGTTTAGTTTAGGGTGTGGCTGTCATAGACTTTTCTGTTTGCCCTGAGGTGTCCTATTGATGTACTAAGTTTCATTTTTCTACGTTGGAAAAAAGTTACTTTCACTTTCCATAGGCCCAATGTATTTTGACTTTTCTAGGGTCGCCACTGAGTCATTTTTCATTTTTTTTTCGGGACTTCAAATACATAAATTTTTCGCCGGGCTTGAAGTCTGGGACCAATAAAAATGACTTTTAGTTGTTGGTTTACTGGGTCAAATTGAGAATCATTTTGCAAAAATTATAATAAAAAATATATACCGAATTATAATAAAAAAATATAACTCGAGCAAAAAGTCTAGAAAAACACTTGTCTCTTTTACATACATGTGTTTAGCTCATTTTGCCCAAGTTTGGTGTCTGTGGAATGAAGCAGCTATTTTTTGTTGTTTTTTAAAAAAGAGGTGTATTCTAAGTCGGACCAAATTTTCAATTCAAAATGGCCGCCTTCCCGTGTGTGATAGGGTGTGGTCCCCATTGGCTTTTTGTTCATAAGCCCATGGTGGATGTGTGTACCAAGTTTTATTTGCCTACAACAAACTAAAAATTTCACTTCCCATTGACTTTTTTCACATTTTTGGGACGTTGCTATGGCAACACATTTATAGATAGGGGGTGGTTGTCATTGGCTTTTATGCTCGTCATGACATAAGAGATGTGTGTACAAAATTTTATGTCTCTATGACAAACTAAATTCTTGGGTCCATTATAAGTTTGTAGGGGCGCTGGAGAGCCATTTCTAAAGATAACCCTTTTATTTACATATTTTTTGTTCAGGTCATGAATGTGCACAAACGCCTTTTTGGGTCCAACTCGATCCGAGAAGGCGTTTGAGAGTTAAGAGACGTTTTATTTTCACAAAAATGGCCACCTCGTTACAGGCTTGCCACACCCATACCCGATAAGATATCAACAACAAAGTCACAACTTTGGTTGGCACACGTGTCTAGATGATACTCACCAAATTTGGGGCCATTTAGATTAAAACACAATGATTTGCATCTTTCTGCGCAAGTGCGATTTTAGTGGCGCGTTTCACCCCACATGGCGGACTTCCTGTTAAGTTTAGGGTGTGACTGTCATTGACTTTTCTGTTTGCCCTGAGGTGTCCTATGGATATACCAAGTTTCATTTTTCTACGTTGGAAAAAGTTACTTTCACTTTTCATAGGCCCAATGTATTTTGATTTTGTAGGGTCGCCACTGAGTCATTTTTCGTATTTTTTTCGGACTTCAAATACATAAATTTTTGCCGAGCTTGAAGTCTGGGACCAATATAATGACTTTTCGTGCATGTTCACTGGGTCAAATTTAAAATCATAGGTCGACAAGAAAGATAAAAAAAAAAAAAAAAAATCCGAGCAAAAACAATAGGCCCTCCCGGCCATCACCGGCTCGGGCCTAATAAAAAAAAAAAAATCCGAGCAAAAAACAATAGGCCCTCCCGGTCATCACCGGCTCGGGCCTAATTAAAGCCGCAAGCGGCGATAAAGGCCCTCGCCTCCCTTGAGACCGCGGGGACACATATATTCGAAGGATTGCATGTCGTGCTTTAAAGCAAATTTGGAGCTGTTTAGATGAAAAGCCTTTAGCACAAAGTGTACGATTTAGGTGGTCATGTATTCCACCCAACATAGTAGATTTTCTGTTGAGTTTACGGTATGGCTGTAATAAACTTTTCTGTTTGCCCTAAGGTGTCCTATGGATGTACCAAGTTTTGTATTTCTACATTGGAAAAATTTACTTTCATTTTCCATAGAACCAATGTATTTTGACTTTTCTAGGTCGCCACTGAGTCATTTTTCATATTTTTTTCGGGACTTCAAATACATAAATTTTGCCGGGCTTGAAGTCTGGGACCAATAAAAATGACTTTTAGTTGCACGTTTACTGGGTCAAATTGAAAATCCTTTTTCAGAAAAAATTATAATAAAAAAAATATATACCAAATTATAATAAAAAAAATATAACTCGAGCAAAAACAACAAGAAAAACGCCTGTCTATTTTACACACATGTGTTTAGCTCATTTTGCCCAAGTTTGGTGTCTGTGGAATGAAGCAGCTATTTTCTGTTGTTTTTTAAAAAAGAGGTGTATTCTAAGTCGGTTCACATCTTCAATTTAAAATGGCCGCCTTCCCGTGTGTGATAAGGTGTGGTCCCCTTTGGCTTTTTTGTTCATAAGCCCATACTGGATGTGTGTACCAAGTTTCATTTGCCTACGACAAACTAAAATTTTCACTTCCCATTGACTTTTTCCACATATTTGGGGACGTTGCTATGGCAACACATTTATAGATAGGGGGTGGTTGTCATTGGCTTTTATGCTCCTCATGACATAGGAGCATAAAAGATGAATTTCATGTCTCTATGACAAACTAAATTCTTGGGTCCCATTATAAGTTTGTAGGGGGTGCTGGAGAGCCATTTCTAAAGATAACCCTTTTATTTACATATTTTTGTGTTCAGGTCATGAATGTGCACAAACCCCTTTTTGGTTCCGACTCGATCTGAGAAGGCGTTTGAGAGTTAAGAGACGTTTTATTTTCATAAAAATGGCCACCTCGTTACAGGCTTGCCACACCCATACCCGATAAGATATCATAAACAAAGTCACAACTTTGGTTGGCACACGTGTCTAGATGATACTCACCAAATTTGGGGCCATTTAGATTAAAACACAATGATTTGGATGTTTTTGCGCAAGGGGTGCGATTTTAGTGGCCATGCGTTTCACCCCACATGGCGGACTTCCTGTTGAGTTTAGAGTCTGGTTGTCATTGACTTTTCTGTTTGCCCTGAGGTGTCCTATGGATGTATCAAGTTTCAGTTTTCTACATTGGAAAAAAGTTACTTTCACTTTCCATAGGCTCGATGTATTTTGACTTTTCTAGGGGTCGCCACTGAGTCATTTTTCGTATTTTTTTCGGGACTTCAAATACATAAATTTTTCGCTGGGCTTGAAATCTGGGACCAATAAAAATGACTTTTAGTTGTACGTTTACTGGGTTAAAATGAGGATCATTTTGCAGAAAAAATATGATAAAAAAATATATACCGAATTATAATAAAAAAAAATATAACTCGAGCAAAAAAGTCTAGAAAAACGCTTGTCTATTTTACATACATGTGTTTAGCTCATTTTGCCCAAGTTTGGTGTCTGTGGAATGAAGCAGCTATTGTCTGTGTACTTTTAAAAAAGAGGTGTATTTTAAGTCGGTTCACATTTTCAATTCAAAATGGCCGCCTTCCGTGTGTGATAGGGTGTGGTCCCTATTGGCTTTTTTGTTCATAAGCCCATGGTGGATGTGTGTACCAAGTTTCATTTGCCTACAACAAACTTTTTTCACATTTTTGGGACGTTGCTATGGCAACACATTTATAGATAGGGGGTGGTTGTCATTGGCTTTTATGCTCGTCATGACATAAGAGATGTGTGTACCAAATTTCATGTCTCTATGACAAACTAAATTCTTGGGTCCCATTATAGGTTTGTAGGGGGCGCTGGAGAGCCATTTCTAAAGATAACCCTTTTATTTACATATTTTTGTGTTCAGGTCATGAATGTGCACAAACGCCTTTTTGGGTCCAACTCGATCCGAGAAGGCGTTTGAGAGTTAAGAGACGTTTTATTTTCACAAAAATGGCCACCTCGTTACAGGCTTGCCACACCCATACCCGATAAGATATCAACAACAAAGTCACAAATTTGGTTGGCACATGTGTCTAGATGATACTCACCAAATTTGGGGCCATTTAGATTAAAACACAATGATTTGCATCTTTCTGCGCAATGGGTGCGATTTTAGTGGGCGCGCGTTTCACCCCACATGGCGGACTTCCTGTTGAGTTTAGGGTGTGACTGTCATTGACTTATGTTTGCCCTGAGGTGTCCTATGGATATACCAAGTTTCATTTTTCTACGTTGGAAAAAAGTTACTTTCACTTTCCATAGGCCCAATGTATTTTGATTTTGTAGGGGTCGCCACTGAGTCATTTCTCGTATTTTTTTTTCGGCGACTTCAAAAACATACCATTTTCGCCGAGCTTGAAGTCTGGGACCAATAAAAATGACTTTTCGTGCATGTTCACTGGGTCAAATTTAGGATCATTTGGTCACAATAAAAATAAAAAAAATCCGAGCAAAAACAATAGGCCCTCCCGGTCACCGGCTCGGGCCTAATAAAAAACGTACCATTTTTTAACTTAATTAAAGTGCATTGAACAGGAGGATATTCCTTATGCTACATAAACACTGGCAGCATAAACATCAAATGCAAATATTTATTTACTTTATTTATTTTCAGGAAAGTGCTTTGTGCTAATCAACGCTTTCCTCTAGTGAGGTCACATGTGACACTTAATACTCTTTCTGCAAAAGCTTAAGAAGCTGACATTGCCAAAAGACCTAATGCCAACAGTTTGTTGTCTCTTTGCGTCTCCGGTTAGCTTCTCTGCACCAACAAGACGCTCTCCGATTGGCTTACTTGATTCATCAAGCTGTTCCACTTCATCTGAAGTTGTTTTCGCCTTGTCTTTTATTAGTTGACAAAAATGTCAGTCTATTTAGTTATCGTTTTAGTCAGTATGAAGTCTTTTTTTTATCCGCAAAAAACCTTTGTTGACAAAATATTTTCGTCAACAAAATTAACACTGGTCTGAAGTGGTAACTCTAGAGAGGTTGAGCTTTGTTTGGGCAGTAAAATGCATCATGTTCTGTGCCGAGTTTGAAATTTAAAAAAGCACTTTGTAATCGCTTCATGTCTCACCCTGGATTACTTTGTATTTAATTGAAGTGAATTTGAGGGAACATTAAGCAAAAGAATTACATGTTGGGCATTCAGTTCAGTCAGTCCTTTCCCAGTGCATGTTGGACTCCGGCAGGGCTGCTCTTTGTCACCGGTCCTGTTCATTATCTTTATGGACAGAATTTCTAGGCGCAGCCAGGGACCAGAGGGAGTGTTGATGATGTTGTCCTGTTGCTTTATCAAGCCAGGACCTCCAGTGTGCACTGGGACGGTTTGCAGCCGAGTGTGAAGCGGCTGGGATGAGGATCAGCACCTCCAAGTCTGAGACCATGGTTCTCAGTCGGAAAGGGTGGCTTGCCCCCTTCAGGTTGGTGGATAAATCCTGCCGCCTGGGAGGCCTGGACGCCTGGGAGGAGACCTCGGGGAAGACCTAGGACACAATGGAGAGACTATGTCTCTCGACTGGCCCTGGAACGCCTCGGTATCCCTCCAGGAAGAGCTGGGGGAAGTGTCTGGGGATAGGGAAGTCTGGGCGTCTCTGCTTAGACTGCTGCCCCCGCGACCCGGCCCCGGATAAGCAGTTTTTGAAAATTTCAGAAATTACAGTCAGGTGGAGCTAAACCCCACAAGCTTTTTATTCTTAAATATAAAATAAAAATAATAAAAAAGGACAACGAGAACTAAAAAGAAGTCTGAAAAGAATACTAAATGGTGTATTTTGTTTCATATAAACAATGCTAATCTTCTTTTTCTGTTTATTGCTGCTGTATATGGGTAGACCTCCACCTAGCACTGCTACCTAGAGGATTTACGCTCTCTCGTAATTAATGGCAACGCACCTATATTAAAAAATATATATACAATTTATTTTCCTATAGAAACAACTTGTGTACTATTAAAACTTGTACAATATTTGTATGATGTAGTTCATGTTTTTACCCTGCATTGCAGTAGAAACACAAGCACAGGAAATTCTGTGCTGTACTGACCTGAGACATACTTGTACGACTCAGTAGATGTTTGCAAACTGACCTGTTCCCGTAGCCGCTCTGTTTCCTCCTGGTATGCTGCCAGCTGTTTCTTCCACTGCTCCACGTTAGCGTTAGCTTCGTGTAGCGCCGCCACCAGTTTCGAGTTGCTGTCCTGCAGAGAGAAAAGCTCGGCCTCCAAGTTTATCTCACAGATTGACCTGGACAAAGAACGACAAAAAATAATGTGTTAAAGTCGGACATTTTGCCAAAGCATGAAAAAAAATTGGCAAATTTCAAGTCACACAATTAAGCCAGCTATGTTGAAGAGCTAGTATCAACTGAAATTTACAGAAAACAGGGAAGTAAGTCTGAACCAGAGCTTTTTAATTTCCAAAGAAGTGATTCAGACATGTTCCCATTCACCAAAAAAAACTCCATTGTTCAAACTATACCCATGGCCTTATGTTGTCTAGGCCATATTTAATGTGTTTTAACACCAAATACAAACCAAACTCTGGATCTGTTTTGTATCATTACAAAGTAAACTGAATCAGCACTTTAAAATTATTACTTGTATTTTAATTTTAGAGGGAAACAATATATAATGTCTGTAATACCACTGACCCATCCAGTAAAAATTTTATAGTTAAAAAGTTAATTAAAAGAATGAATAAGCTAATAAAAAGGCTCTATTGGATGGTAAAGGTACTCTTTATTTCAACATACTTTTGTAAACTCACTGGATAAGGCCATTTACATCTTCTCTTTATTATCAGGCCATTACTTCCATGGCAAAAAGTTTCCATAGCAACTGCACAGGGGCTTTTGTGACAGTCATTTAACAGTGGGATCAAACACACTGTGGGCGGCTTAAAAGGACACACAGTTGTACGGGCTTCAGTTCACGTTTGGTATGAGTCAGCACTTTTACAAAGGCCTCTTCACATCTGGGAGACAAATCGCACAACGTTCCGTTACTAGAACCCAAATATTGTTTGTACCCAAGATCACACTTGAAACAGCTAAAGTTTAGACTGTCTTGAGTCTGTCGGGGAGGTTGTTGCAGGAAAAAGGATGGGTGAGAAAGAGTGAGGATGAATGCTATACTGAACAACATGGACCCTCCCTGCATTGAGGACGGAATGCGACAAGATCCCCTTCTTCCCGAGTCTCTGCCTGATGAAGACTGAATAAAAATAAAAAATAAAAATTTTCTTTTGGGGATTATTAGAGTTTAATTGAACAGAATTAAAAGATGAGCTAAAACTAGTATTGGCTTTGTGTCCAAGTCACTTGTTAGCACCCAAAATGTACTGACATATAGTTGTTGCATTCCTACACTAAAACAATTGAACAATATGGCTACCAAAATAAAAGATGTGATGAAAATTAGTAATGTAGCCTAACTGAACTGTTGATTTGGACTTTGTTTAGACTTTGAGTTGTAATCTAATAGAGGTAATGAGTCCTAAATAATAGTAAAACAATAATAAATGTTTCTGCCAGGTATAGTACCTTGTATTTTGTAAGTTACATTTACAGTTTTATGTAGTTAATGTGGTAAGGACCTTTGATAAATTTGATTGTCGAGATTTTTCTACTGACTTCTATTTTGTCTCTGTATCTCGCTAAATCAGTCTTTATTTACAGTAACATATGGTTTCTATGTAAGGTATTGACCCTTTGGAATTTATAAAATCCATGTGTCAAAACTTGTCAGCAATAAAATAGCTAATCTAGTATTTAAGTGGAACAGCATTACTGGCATGGACCTGAGAAGCACTCACAAGACCTTGAATATAAACATGCCCAGTTTGCAGTGATAGACAGTGACAGACCTTTTACTCACAAGAATGTCCTATTTCTGAGGATGATTATTATGCATTTGTTGCAGAGAATGGACAATATTCAGTGAGTTTGGTTTGTCTTTTAGCTTCGAGTTGAAACAAACAAATGCAATGTTTACACAGGACAAGCAAACACACTTGTTGCCAAGTCACAAAACAAGCTTTCAGTGAGCTATTGTGTTTAGTTTCCACTCTGCTGCACTGTTGCTGTGGTTGTGTCCACAGCAGAAGAGAGTTACCCTTCAGAGAGCATCTTCTTAATGCGCTCCTTCTCGGCGGACAGCGTGATGTCGGCGCTCTGGCTGCGAAACAGCTTGTCCTCGGGCCCATTTACATTCATTATGGGAGGAGACTGTAGATCATCCGAGCGGTCCTAACAAACACATAAGTAAATGCACTCTCGAAGCAACAAGCACAGACAATTTTATAAGATTTTATACCACTTTAAATTGACATATTCAAAAATGTTTCTTATCACTTACTGAAAGCAGAGATTTAGCTGCAGACTTGGATTAAATGACCTGCTTCATGCTCAAGCACAGGCTGATAGCTGGCAGTTACTATTTCACAATATTGTCAAAGAGGCGTGCAAGAGGAAATTTTAAAACCAAATTTTATCAGACAATAATGGCTCTTGGTGATTGAGACAGTTTGTATGTGTGTTATGTGTCATTCCCCTGATATGTGTGTATGTGCATCCAGTGTTGTGCCTGAATGCGTTCATTGAACGATAGTTCATGAACTCGTTCATATTTTGGGTGAACGTGAACTGAACGGGCTGTATTACTACCTGATGAACGTTACTGTGAACTCGTTCATTCTGGTGTCTGTGAACGGCACGCTCACGCCAGATTTCTATAGAGCCTTCCAGGCGAAAACCCGGCTAAAACACACCGCAAACCAGCCGGAAACGGGTCTTAATATGTAGCGGAAAAACACCAAAACCTGGCAACACCAGCCACCTGTGTCGCACCGCCGTCCGCCGCATGCGTGACGCGTCATCAAAAAAGAAAAAGAAAAAAAAGCATTGAGGCGACAGCAGCATGTAGTAAGGCGTATGATCATTTAAATTCATTCATGTAACTTGTTTGTTGAACCTGCCTGGTCTATTTTTCCAGGATTCCAATATTCTGTTTTAGCATGTGGACAATGGAAAATTATTAAAATTGAAAAACGTTTTCACTAGGGATGCACCGAAATGAAATTCTTGGCCGAAGCCGAAGCCGAATAATAATGAAATGCTTGGCCGAAGGCCGAATACCGAATGCGGTGTTTCACATTTTTCCATTTATTTTGACAATTTTTTCACCATTAAAATAATTAAATAGTAAAAATTTGCTTTTTACTATTTTGTGTTGCTTTTCAGATAAAAAAAAATCAAATAACAAAAATACAATTTCAAAATATTTAACTAACAATGAGCAATACATTTGTCATGGTATTTATTAATCTTCCTTAATTTAAGATAATAAAAAAATATTTAGTTCATGTTAGTATGAGTGCATTCACAATTTTAACAAATAGGCCTACCACTTTTGATACTTTTAAATTCAAAAATTACAAATGTGATACTTAATTTTAATACTGTATTAGTAAATGTTAACATTAAGATTAATAAATGCTGTTAATAAGGGGTTTTCATTGTTAGTTAATGTTAAAAATAGAAACTACTTATAAAAGTGTTACCATAATCCAAAATATAAATAAAATCTTACCAGTCAGACAGCGAGACTGTGCGCGGATAATCTGTAGTACGAGCCCGTTTACTCTCTGCGCTGTTTTCATCTCCTGGCTGTGCACCTGACCGTCTCCATTACCCAGCGGCTTTCCCAAATCCAACTCGGCCTGGATCATTTCTCGTGTGCACATCTTTCTCCCCACATCCAAGTAATGATCTTTATATCGTGGATCAAGCACATTAGCGATGCTGTACAGGGGTTCTGAGTCCGCCTGTCTAAAATCATGTGCTGACAGTTTCTAAGACCGCACGTTCAGTTGTTTTAACTCCGTGGTCTGTTTCACTTTCGTTTTTGCAGATGTCTGGACAATTCAGCAGAACAATGTCTGCAAACGGCCGTTTTTGCCTCTTTCTCCGACACCTTAAAGTGCTTCCACACGGCTGACATGTTTGCTGCATAAAGCGGCGCTCTCACTCGCGGGTAATTTGATTGCGTCATTAAAAGCGTCATTATTCGCAAAATTTATTTGGCCTTTTTACTTATTCGGCCGAACGAAAGTGCTTTGGCTATTTTCGGCCGAATAATTTCGGTGGCCGAACATTCGGTGCATCCCTAGTTTTCACCTTAATGATTACTGTCCTGTTTTTCTTTGAATAATTCCTCATTAAAAAAGACCATTCAAGCAGCACGTTTGTCCTCATGTTCTTGAGAATGTACTGTAGCGTTGAAAGCTGCAGCTGCTACTAGTGTGGAGTGAATGGACAGCAACAAAGCATTAAAGCAACAATGTCCCCTCAATGCTAATATAAACCCTGGTTGGATAAGGATTGAAAATTGGATATGAAAATGAAATCTGACGCATAGCTTCATTGTTAAAACTGATAAAATAATTGCTGTCTGTGATTCTACTGTATATGGGCTGTGGCAATAATTTTGAAAAATAATAGCTCGCAGCAACATATGGAAAAAAAGAACTATGAACTAGTTCATTTTTGGAACTGTGAACTTAGTTCAAAATTTTGAAGTTTGAACTGAACTGAACTAGTTCATTTTAAAATTTGTGAACTGAACTTTGAACTAGTTCTTGTAGAAAGTGAACTTTCCCAACACTGTGTGCATCTATCCAATAGACAAAGACGAGATCTTTGAGACTTCCTCTCCATCTATCCAGAAAGTTGGAAAGCAGGTTCTGCAACAGCTTTCTACTCCCTCATTATGCACTACCAACCCCTTACACTTATACAGTTAATACTCTATTACTATTACTATTTACACTAGTTACTAATTATGTATTCTCTATATCTGCATATTTTGAGGTACAAAAATAAGCCTGAGGACATGTGTTTGCATTTAGTCTGATAAAATTGGTCAGCAACAGCAAGTATATACACTGTACATCTGTCAGACATTGACTACAGAATACATAAAAAAAATTGACTCACCTGTGAGAACTACTCAAAAAGTCACCATAGAAATAAAAAGGAACACAAATGTACACATTTATATTGACCTTCATAAACATTACTATGTGATAACTTTTTCTTTCTTAAGGCTAAAATTAAAGCCAATAATCCAGAAAATCCCAATCACAGACAAGTTTGTTAAATTAAAATACATGTCCGACAAGAATCCCTTTAGACAAGAATTCAAGACAACTCTTTTTGTGCCAATCCAACTGCTCTGTAATTGCTCTGTATTGATCAAACTGCCTGACTGAATGACATTTCCATCACTTAGGGCTGGAGCTGGCGTTTGTTACTGGTGGCGAGAATGCAGATGTGTCCATGTACCTCACTGCTGGGATAATTTTACCTTCGTCCTACTTTCCCTCACTTCCTCTCGCCCTCAGAGACATGTGACCCAGCTCATTTTCAGACAGTTTTTATCTCCTCTTTGATTCGATCACAGCAGCACATTGTCTACAACTGCAGAAGTCACACCAGTGCATTCATCTGCTCCTGATTAGTTAAAGGTGTTGCCAAAAGATCTTATAAACATCTAGAGCACAACTACACGTGGTCACATGACACGTGAGTCTCGCATTAGTGCCAGGTGTAAATAGAATAACTAGAGCAGGACATTTCTGATTAGACCCACTCTCCGGACCCCTGCAGAGTGATGCTCTACTTTAATCCCCACATATTATGGCATCTCACCTGAGGAGCAGCGATGGTCAGCGCAGTGTTCAACAGCTCTTTGTCCTGCGACTTCTCTCTTGCCAGTCGGGCTGCATCTTTCACCTCCTTAAACTTCTCAGTAAACTTTGAAAAGGAGATCGATTGCAATATGGTCATGTCATTCTACATCATTTATGCTACTCAGCGCAACTCACAATGACAAGAATTCTCTGTGACCCTACAAGATGGATATTAAATTCTTGGACAAACTTGTAAAGGAAGAAATTAAGCCTTACAGTTGTAGTGTTAAAGAAGAGTTTTGATGACGTTCAGTCAGATTTCAGGCATTTACAGTCGGACGTTACAGGAGTAACAAAGCTGAGTGCTGTCTCATGGACTCGCTTAGTGCATTTCTGACTTTACTAAAGCATTAGAAAAACACACAAGGAAATTAAAGTATAATAAACTAAACTACACAGTAAATGTGTCTGAGAACTCCACAAATGTAGGAGTTGATTGTGAAGTCTCAAATCATCTTATATTTCTGCCTCACCTAACACTAACTCCCCCATGAGTTTGGACTTGGGTCCGACTGGGCTTGTACTGTCTGACTTTTAGAACTCTTCCCTCATACATTTCTTAATGTATCTTGGTCTTGACAGTCTAGATACCCAAAGGTCTTGGTCCAGTGGTGACATCTCAAAACACTCTGGTCTTGACTACAACACTAATAATCCCTTTCTTCATACAACAGTTTGTATTGAAATAGCCATATATTCCTTTACAAAACAGGTTGAGGGGTCGATGCTCTGGCCTTGTTGATTTAATTGTGCACTGGTGGAGTTTACCTGATGCAGTTGCTGTTCAGTGGCAAACCCCAGGCCGTAGACTGTGTTGGCTCTGGTGTCCGCCCACTGACCAAACTTCTGCGATGTCTTGGTGAACGTCATGCTGGGTGTCACTGTGCAGTTAATAATAGCCTACAGACACAGATGAAAAATGATTACTTTAGTTTCGCAGAATATCAAAATGACAGTTACAAAACTTACCTATTACACATAACATAGACATAACATAAATTGTATACTATTAATATGTCAACCAGGCATGGGATGATTACTGGTTTCAAGGTATATCGCAGTTTGAAAAATGCGGTATACCCATTGAACAAAACTCTTGAACTGTTTGTACATTCACAATTGTTAGTGACACAACTGTATGACAGATGTTGACAAGTTTTATTAGTATTCACAACAAAGGAGATGAGACTTGCTGTACTGTGTAGTGTCTGTTCTCTCAAATCATTGTCAATTTGGTCACATGAATAGGGCAGTGAACCACATTTTGCCCAGAAAGATTCTATTGGGGTTAAGCCATTTGTTTACACGACACGCAAAAACAATGAGACGCAGCGTCTCAGAAAGCCATTTATTACTGGCTACACACAGCGATTGGAACAATGGCAAATGTGTTTCTGTGCTTCAAAAACTTGTACTCTGATATAATGTTAGTATTAGATATAAAAATCCACACTGATGCCTCAGAGTTTATCAGTGTTTCTCCAGAAAACAGCAGATTCAAAACGTTGTGAGAATTGGTAGCTCAGTAGCTTTAGTGGTGGGGTTTACAGTGTCCTCTCCGACTGGCCCGGCAGACATACTACATTCTCAACGCTGGAGCGTATCTGAATGCAAATTGTTAATTCATGCGATTATGTTAATGTTCAGCATTTGTATTCTTGCATTGTGCTTTCATTTGCAAGTATACGTCCTACTTGAACTTGGGAATTTATTGAAAGGTCCTGTATTATAATTATTAATCTACTAGTGTCCTTTGTCTTTAAGCCCAGACTGCTGATTGGGTGACACAGAGGGTTTTACTGGGCCTTACATCTCGCCTACAGACCCATTGTGTTACCCAACTACCTTACTGTGTAACAGTTAAACATCCAGTAAGTTTCTTAGGGAGCTGCCATCCAAAAAACTAGCAGCAGGACCTCCTTCAGCTTTAGCACCTGTTTCACTCTAAATGTGCTCCTTTCCCTTGAACACATGATCCCAAATATTAGAGCAGAGCTATTTTTAACCCCTTTTATGTCATCTCTACTGTATAATAATGGTTTGAAATCCCAGCACGGCAGGCCAGAAGCAGCTTAATAGCAAGCCTTTTCCTGCTTTCGACTCCAAGTGATTACGTGCCTTCTGTGAGTCTCCCTGCCGCGACATGTTTGGTGTAACGCCGGCACAGATTATTGTTGGAGCCAGACACCAGTCCTGAACCCTGAGCCTCGGCGCTGGCTTCTGGAGCAAACAAATGTGGGTCAAAGCAGAGGTGCTAAGAAGAGATCAGATAGAGACCCCTCCTCCCCTTTTGCTTGTGTGGCCTCTTATTCGCAGTGATCTAAATCCTCCGTCAGTCCTGGGAGATACTCGATTTCTGCTTTATGACACTATCTATGCATCTTTTTCTAACACCAAGGCTGCAGTGATAAAATAGAATTATGGTTTTCCAGGACAACTTCCTGGAAAATGGTTAATTTATTTGTCACAGACCCAGTTTTCTTCCTTCATTTGGGGACATTGCACTTTAAAAATTTTTTTAAAATATATGTGTATTGATAAAACAACGTCCAGGCTGACATGTAAGTTCGGGGTTTGTCCCATTAATTGAACAGAAAGGTGAATGATGACTATGATAGGTTGGCCTTGGTCCAAATCAGCGACGTGCACAGATCCAAGATCCCCCCCCACAGCCTCGCCCAACACAACGAGTACGAGGGGTTTTTGTATTAAAAAAAAAAACTCATTTTTTAACCACACACTAAACTGGCCATTGCCAATGAAACTTTGGAGACGCTCCTCCCTCTTTCTCTCACTGCCCAGTGGGACACAGCTGCACATTCAATCAGCTGGCTTTTATTTATTTATTTATTTTTTTTTTTCACACATAATCAGGCATTCAGCAGGGCTTCACCTGATTTTATATCAAACTGGCAAATGCAAATAAAACCAGAAAGACTCCAAACTCTGATGAGGTTGCCCATCGTTCTCTCGCAGCCTGACAACACTGCACACTTAAATATCAGAGTCTGTGGCTTTTATTCACTATTTCAATGAGACAATTAGGCGTTCTGTAGCGCATTGCCCGACTTAAATCACAAGCCAAACTGACAACAAATAAACAAAGAGACTCACATCTGTGCACCTTTATGCACGCCCTGCGTTTGACTCGACAGGAGTGACCATCACAAGCCACACATTCACAAAACAAGTGTTAACCTAACTCACGGAGTTTAAAGTCTTCCACACAAATGTTCCAACAGGACTGACAAAGCAATGATGTAACTCCAACACTTATGCCACTTTGTTTCAACTGTATCTAGAGGTTTAATTTCTGAGCTCAAATCAATAAAAATAAAGGCTGAAGAATGTATGTGGTCTAAGCAGCTTCAGGGCTCCAGTCACTTACCCAATAAAACCAACAATTTTTTTTTAAATGACTAAGAATCTGTGAGAGGTGTGGCATGATTATCAGATAATTATTATAAAATTATAATGTTAAGTCTGATGTATGGCTCAAGAAATATTGTACATTTCATGATATTACAGCGTCCTGTTAAGTACTGATATTGAGCGTTGCAATGGAGATAAGTTTGTAATATATTGTGCACTTGGTTCAGACATGGTGCCCTTTTTAATGTTAGAGCAACAACCCCTCAAAATGTTTGTGTACGTCCCTGGTCCAGATGATGTCCATGGTCGCAGTCTTTGGAGTCTTTCCATGTAGGATGGATAGAAGTTAAATTGGTGATTTAGACGTTACGCTGGTGTGGAAAAAACAACCAGGAAATAAAAGATTGAACATTTTAAAAACATTTCACAACAACACAAATAAAAACATTTCACCTCAACACTGGTTCAGGTAAAATAATTACCCCTCCATCACCAACACAAACAAACACCAGAATAAAACAATAAGCCAACCCAAAAGTGCTATGGCTACAACAATAGTCCTAATAGAAGGGAAAAGTGACATGTATTTTTGTGTTACCTACAATTCAGTAGTACATTTTTGTGTTCTTAATTTGCCATGTACAGTCGAATTATTGCCCACACTTGCCACTTTGCCGACGCTGCATCTCCATATTTCAATAGTGCAAACATTTGGAGAGTTATGATAAATAGAGAAGCCGTTTTGTAAATGGTTCAATGCTTCCGGGTCTTGTCTCAGCAGCTTGTATAAAAAGAACCATGACATTTATCTCCACCATGACTATTAGATCTACCAAGCAAGCCTGTTAAGTATTTAAGTCAATATTTAACAGGATTACTTAAATGCAATACTATAGTCTTGCAGTTCACCTTAGTCCCGCCCACACTGATGATGCGGTAGACACTACGGTTGGCGTCATAGAAGAAGGACACAGTGACGGCATGCTTGCTGGCAGGGATCCAGTTCCTCTTTGTGGTCGGGTCAATCTGGAAAACATGGGCCCGTGTGCTGAAGATCGGCTGTTCCCTGTCGAACATAAACATTTACGTTGGACTTTTCTGGACATTAACAGTCATGCCTTTCGCAAAACTGATTGTATAAAAATAACTAGCTGTATACTCCAGTGTTCTGTCACATTTACCTTCATCAAAATAGTGAGATCTGTTACCACTGAGGTTTTTCAAAGCTGCTTGAAATGTTGCCATATCTAGTGACAAGTCCTAACCAGGACACGGTTTCTCGGAGCAGTTGAGTAAATTGCTTTGTTCCCAACAGAACTGTATTCGTTTGGCCAGTCACTGTACATTTATATTTGACCCCATTAGTGACACACAAACCCAACAGTGTTCCCGCCCGGTGAGAATCTCACTAAGAGATCACACTGTAATAAAATGAATGTGAACTTTCTCAGGCACTTCAGCGTGACAATAATGGCCACCTGCTGAGATGACACCGAGCTGAAGACAGTGAGGACGTGAGATCTGTGCCGCCACGTCACAGTGACATAACCTGACATTGAGAATATAGAGAAGTTGGTTTAAAACAGAATTAAAAGTTACTATTGTTCTTCCCCATTTTTTTCAAATCTTTATTTGGGAAATTCCTACGGTCAAAGCAACAACTGAGATGTTCAACCTCACTTCATGTTACAAAGTGAGGTAAATAAGAGCGCTTTCACACCTTTATCCGAACTTCCTGGTTTGGTTCAAACCAAACCTTCAGGGCCCAGTATGTCAAACATAATCCTATAGGATTAATCCTGATGGATTGGATTTTTCTCTGATCTGATCCAAAATTGGGTATTTCAAACAAGATTTGTTCCTGAAGATTCAGATCCAAAATCCAATCCTGCCTCTGAACTAGATTTTGGTCAATTTGGTTATTTCAAAAATGTATGCAGAAAGGAGGATCATTTTAAACCTGAAATTCAGGATTCTAATGATACCACCTCAGGATACCATCAGGCTGATCCCATGTATTGGTTTTTGCTTCCTCACAAACTTACTTGAGGACCCTTGTTTACTAATTATAAAAGACAAGTGCCATTGTAATTCTACAATTAAAATTTGAAAAAATAAATACAAAAACACTGAAATAAGACAAGTTCCAGCACACTTAAAAAAGACTAATAAAAAGTCAGAAGTTATTTCACTTTAAGTTGTGTTGTATTTTTAATATTATTGATTGCAATGACAAGGCCATGATGCTTTTGTGAAAAGCTGGTTATTATTTGGAAAACGTTATGTTCATGTAAAATGTGTGCGATTACAGTTCAAATTAACAAATGTATGTGTTACCCCATTGGTGTACCTTTGCACTTTCACTGAAGCTACATACAAGCTCACTTCAGTACTTTTGAGAACAGATTGGTAGTGTCTTTTTTTTGGTAGGTCTACACACACATTTGGTGAAGCCAATCTGAAGAAAATTGTGTTTCAGTGAAATCCACCTCGTCACTTCCTGTTTCCTGTCTGTGATTCTCAGTGGTGGAGGAAGTACTTAAGTTTAGTACTTAAGTAAAAGTACAACTACCCTGCAAAATATATACTTAAGTAAAAGTATAATTACTACATCAACATCTTACTTAAGTAAAAGTCATAAGTACATACTTTTAAATTTACTTTAAAGTATTTTTTTAAGTAAAAGTACAATCAGTTGTATCAATGTCTGGGCTGTTCAATTGTAACAATCACAAACAATATCTATTGTGTACTGGAAAGAGTTGTTGTGCAATACTGACACTGTAAAAATCTGCTTATTTACTTATTACTCATTAAATAATAATTAGGCTAAGCCAATTATGACATACAATTTATTTTATTTTTACTATACTATTAAGAGCAGTAAAAAAACCTCAAAAGTACACAGGTGAGTGTTATTCTGAACACTTTAATCAAATTTGTATGACCAGTTTATTCTGCTCAACAACAGTTGCTTTAGTCCTTTACCTAGGCCTGCATGGGGAAAACGTAGCTAAAACTGCATTTGAGGCTAATACTCCATTGATTACAGAAAATCCAAAAGCATTAGGCTAATACTGTATAACACATTAAAATGAGAAAAAAATAAGCACCAAACAAAATTTGATATAGCAGTAGTTTGCTCATCTCCAAAAATGTAACGTACTAGCAAGCTATCGTCCCTGCTGTGCTAATAACCAGCTAAAGAAGTTGCCCTGTTAGGGTACCACTAACTTACGTCAAACAAATATTATACTGGTGTGATATTTTTCTTATGTTGACATCCGTTTTTCTATAACAGTCATAGCACCATGTCATAGCAAGTTTGTACTTGAACTTAAATATTAATAACTAGCATTGCATGTCTTACCTCTATATGTTTCTTCAAATTTGAAGGGGAGTTTTTAAACGCCAACAGTTCTTTGCGTTGAGGTAGGCACTTGACACATTGAAAACGCCAGGAGTCATTCTTTGAACCTTTAAATTCAAATAACTTGCTTAAATAAGGCCAGGGATGTCTCTCAGAATCAGAGCTGCAGGGCACAGGCTCAAGCTCAGTCGACGTTGTTGGCTCTTCGTCCATGTTTGATATTTGGTTTCCACCGTGTCCTTTTCTTCGATTTACATCAGTGTTGTTTCAAAACGCGCGCTGAGCGCGTGAGTTCTTTGACCAATCAGATCTCTGATCTGTTTCAACGTGCATTGGCCAGCAACGCCAAAACGTCAGTCGACCAAAATTTTTTTTATGCAAGATTCGGAAGGATGTAACAACACGCATTTTAATAATGTAGTGGAGTAAAAGTACAGATAATTGCTGAAAAATCTACTTGAGTAAAAGTATAAGTATGCATTATTTTTTTTACTTAAGTAAAGTATAGATACGTAAAAATTTACTTAAGTACAGTAACGAAGTACAAATACTTCGTTACATTCCACCACTGGTGATTCTGTGGGTGGGATTAATTTGGAAATCTCTATCTGAGAGGATCAGGATCATCTTGGTCCAATCCAGCAAGGTTTTGAAATACTGGGATAAATTACTTTGATCCATAGATCAGGATAGGGGGTTTTAGAAATCTGGATAATTTAGATTTAAAGTTTTGAAATACCGGGCTCAGGTGTTAAAGCGCCAGCTGCTCTTTGTTCCAGCAAAGAGCAGCTGGTCTAGACCGAACTAAACCATAGTCTGGTTCATTTTTGGTGTGTATGCTGATAGTTTGTACTTTCAGATTGAACGCCAATTAAAACACACAAAGAACACATACAACGCAGAGATTACATTGTTTTATGTTTTGTATGGCTCTATTCTACAACAGATGCCTCCTGTGAAGCTGAATGTTTCCTAATTGTCGTTTTATAATTCAAACCATGTCTTAAACAGTGCATTTAAAGTTTCAGCTGTTTGTATTATATTAATAAAAACATGTCAGCTTTACGCCAGTCTGATTATTGTATTTCTCAGTTTAAACTGTAAATTAAGCCTCTGAAGAAACACATTCACCACAATGCTGTAACCCTCCAGCTGTTTGATATTCGTCCCCAGCAGATGGAAGTGGTCGCTAGATTTAAGGGGGGGGCCTATAAGCATCAACCATTCCGATCGTGATTGGACACAGGCTCATGCTGTACTTCAGAATATACCTATCCCAAGCTATTGTAATTGCATCATCATCTGCTTTAGTGAGGTTCAATCTAAATCCTAAACGCAGCTGTAAGACATTTGAGGTTTGGGTTTGAAAAAAAGACATTCTCTGTTGTTGCCGTCCCTTTGTCTGACGAGAGATAGGAGAAATAAATTCAAACATATGGTCATGAAGTAATCCATGGACGGCAGTGTTAAGTAGTTACAGCTGTCATTCATCCAAAGAAGTAAAAAGTAATTTTACTGTTGGTTAAATTGGTTTGATATAAAAGGGGTTTGTAATTTTGTTTTTCCCTTGAATAAACAATGCTTTTTGTTCAACTATCAGTTGTAGAAAGTCCCCAAGCCAGTTTTTTTTACAATGTGATGTCATGAAGTAACATTCAATGTGTTTTTCATTTGTTTGCCACAGTCAAACAGAGTTGAATAGTGGCCTTAAAAGGTTGATTGGAGTAGGGAAAACCTATAAAGAGGGGCAAAAAATTATAGGCTGTTCAGCTGAAATGATCTCCAATGCCTTAAAATTGAGAGCAAAACCAGAGAGACGTGGAAGAAAACGGAAGACAACCATCAAAATGGATCGAAGAATAACCAGAATGGCAAAGGCTTAGCCAATGATCAGCTCCAGGATCAAAGACAGTCTGGAGTTACCTGTAAGTTCTGTGACAGTTAGAAGACGTCTAAAGCTAATCTATTTTCAAGAATCCCCCGCAAAGTCCCTCTGTTTAAAAAAAATATATATTTTGTGACTGATGAGAGTAAAATTGTTCTATTTGAGTCCAAGGGCCACAGACAGTTTTTGAGACGACCCCCAAACTCTGAATTCAAGCCACAGTGTACAGTGAAGACAGTGAAGACAGTGAAGACAGTGAAGCAAGCATCATGATATGGGCATGTTTCTCCTACTATGGTGTTGGGGGATCATGGATCAGTTTGCATTTGTCAAAATACTTGAAGTCAAGACTTATGCTGAAGAGGACATGCCCTTAAAATGTTTGTTTCAACAAGACAATGACCCCAAACACACGAGTAAACAAGCAAAGTCTTGGTTCCAAACCAACAAAATTAATGTTATGGAGTGAACAGCCAAATCCCTGGACCTTAATCCAATCGAGAAGCTGTTTCTGAAGCAAAACCAAGAAATGTAAATGAATTGTGGAATGTTGTTAAAGAATCATGGAGTGGAATAACAGCTGAGAGGTGCCACAAGTTGGTGCCACACAGATGTGAAGCCGTTTTAAAAAACTGTGGTCATACAACCAAATATTAATCTAGTGATTCACAGGATTGCTAAATCCCAGAAACAAAAACATTTGTACAAAATAGTTTTGAGTTTGTACAGTCAACGGCAGACACTACTATTATTTATTTTTTATTTTTTTAAACACACCCCTTTCAACTTATTGCCCAATTGCACAGCCTCAAGAGCGTGCATATCATGAATGCCCGGGTCTTGTTTATTTTCTGAGAATCTACTGCACCTACTGGTAACTTGTTTGCCATTTAGCATTAATAAATATACTAAAAACGTGGATTATTCTGGTTAGTCACATTGTACTGCTATTATTTTGAACAATACTGTATTTCCAAAAAGGGTTGTTTTCAAAGATAAAGTTTACCTTCCATTCTATACAAGGAAGGCATGTTAAAAGTACCACATAAAACAAAAGGGATATAATCCGAGTTTTACTTTACTATGTAACATTTACCTGTTCTACTTGAAGCAGGTTGCATTGTTTGTAAAATTGTCAAAATATACAGACATTGACAAATCTGGAAATGAGGATACATATTCCTCAATGGTTTCTTAGATTTAAATGTCAGAACGTTGAGTTCTTACCGTTCTCTGTGGTGGGGAAACATCTTAAAGGAGGACTTCTTTTCTACAGACAAAAAGGACACACATAGTATAATCATTAATGAACCATCATCACGGACAAATTATTTTTGACGTGCGTGTGTTGGACCATTGTTGGTTCAGAAATAAAATGGATTGCAATAGATTTTGGTTTGCAACAAAACGCACAATACCACCTAAATATGTGTATGAACTTCAACATGAATTTGTACCTTAAGCATGTCAAACAGCTGCTTTATTTGTCATTTTTCTATCAAGTTGTATGGTTGCATTTGTTGCCAGCACTGCTCTATTTAATGCGGTTTTATCCTGCTGCTGTGCTGGTTCGCTGACAATGGTAAGATTAAATTGGCTTTCTCTGATATGTTTTTTTTTTAAACATTAAAGTAAAATAAAAGATGCAAACACACCTCATATGTCTGCTTGTTTTAAAGCAATAATAACTCAAAATGTTGTGTTAAACTGTAGGCTACTGAGGTTATTGAGATGGTAGGCTACTTAGAGAGACAAATAGCCTATCTTCCGGAGTGGTATTTAGTGGTAAAAAGTTAGAATCACTGGCCTAATTACAATAAATACGATACGATGGACTTACCCCATTTCGTTGTTAAACGTAGTTGTATCTTAGAGTAATCTACTTCGACCTTAAACTGCGAGAAACACTCTCTCAGCTGACGTTTCCGTCTGTCATAGTCCCGCAGTCTGGTGGTTTTCTCTGCGGGCTGAGGTCACTGTGACGCGGAGGGAAACTGCTCAAGCGCCCGATAAACGTTTAGCTTGTATTGTCGGTCCATGCCGGTCCACCCACTCTTCTGCCTCGCTCTCTCCAACCCATCCACACGCGCCGGCAGTCCGCGCGCTGTCCTCGTGCTGCTCCTTGTGCTGACTACCACCACCTGCTGGCACTCGCACACACAACCTGCCTATAGGAGCTGCCAGTTTAATCTAATGTTGCCCCCGAAGAGAGGTCACGGCCCCGAGAGAGACTCCATATTTGATGGATTTAGGATGTGTTGAATAATCCACAGTAGGACAAATACCACATCCTCCTCTTCTGTCAATAAGGCAGTAGGGTTTGGTGAGAGATAAGCCTATGGAAATAAAAACCTAAAAGCCAACTTTTATCTGTGCTCCAAAGGCCACGATGTCTCTTTATAAAACGCTCTACATTGATTACACTGTGTTTTACATAGATCTAACTGCTCTAACTTAATTTACAGTATATTAATGTGGTCGACCACTGGCGGGTCCTTACTTTCCCTTACCCCATGTCCCATAGCCTTGTGTTTACAAACTTTTTTTTTATTTAGTTTGGTTTACTGTCATTATGTTTTATACCTCTATTATACATTTTTTGGTTTTCGGATTTGTCCATTTTGTGTGGTTGGGGAAAAAATAAATTAATAACTAATGTATATTAGTTTTAATTTGCATGTAGACCTCTGTCTTTATCAGAAAAACTAAACTATGGCTCGTAGTATAAGTAGTACAAAGATAACCTAGGGATTGGCAGATGCACTTAAAATTTTATTAATGTTCTTGAACAGTTACAAACCAAAGGCTGAGGACCCACGACTGGAGAAGAAGAAAAAAATCTAACTATTTCCCAAGATAAATAGGAGAAGCTAGTGAGAACAATGTCTACAAGTATAACAATGATGAACATCTGTAAGTGGGTTATATTAAAAACAACAGAGACACAATCACTAATGGTATGCTCAAATGAAGCTTACGAAAGCAAAATAAGAGGGAAAACGCAATCAAATTCAACTTTCACGACGCACACAAACTGTTGGCAGTAGATGGGACTGACTAAACCTAGCTCATGAATGTGGATGATGATGATGCAAAGAAGTACTTTCACCACAGAACAATTTAGACATGCTTTATGCAAGACTATTACAGAGGAATAGTTTACTTTGTCAAAGAAGTAACAGGTAAAATTTAGAAGCAGATGAGAAGAAATGGCCAAACTAGACTGAAGTGAACTAGACAATAAAACACTCAACATTCAATTGATTCACAGCAAAGTAATGCAACTATGTTAAGAAAACCACAATTCAAGTTAACATGATGCACTACTTGTCTACTACGCCTATAAGTTTACACACACCACTACAGAAATACTGTATATTACTGTACAAGCAAATCATTTATCTTTACTGATTTTAATCTTGTACGTTAAATTAGATCTGTCAGTTCTAGAAACATCTCACCACAGGGTTATGATGAAATGTTCAGCAGTTATTTTACAATAAGGGAGACAATTAGTTGCCTAAATCTCATTGTCTCCTTGTGTATGTTTTTAGGCAGGGGTCTTCTGGGAGTACTGCGTTCTTGTAGGTTTATGAGAAAGATACTCTGCAGGCTTCTGTAAGTGAGGTCAGTTAAGCAATATGCATTTTGAGTCCCTAGGGAAGAGAGCTATATAAATCTAATCCATTATTATTAAACTATGGTCACCAATTATAGTCTTTCATCTTTTCTCTTGACTTCAGTATGTTGTCTGTGTTATTAATGGCATAAAAGGCCACCTTGTGGAGCAATTTCCCTATTAACGATGGAAAATCTTTCAGGAATTTTTATCCCAATTGACTTGCAAGTCCAGACCCTAAGAAAATGGCTCCTTGTTTCATATCTAAAAACTACCTGCTTTTGCTTGGACATGGCATAAGAAACCACATCACAATAGGTGACCCTTAATGTTTCTACATGTTTTCATCTACTTTTAGGCTGATATTTTTCTTTACATGAGGTACATAAAGAAAACCTAAAAGGCTATAGTCCCACTGGCACAGATCTTGAGACAAGATTTGTATGTTTCTAAAAGCACTAATATCACCAGATTATGTGTCTCCAACTACACTTAAATATTTCAACAGCTTCTTTTTCTGGAAACTTTCCAACTCAAAGCTAAGAAAAAAAAGCTAACAATGCGTGGCTGTGTTATACTCCTGTATCTCTCAAACACTTTCGAAGTAATCACTTGAACAGCCGTTATTGTGGATGCTTAGTCGTGATCAAAAGCAGAGCTTTCATTTAAGCTTTGAGTTTGAAAAAGTTGCCAACTGCTCAACTGCTTCAAGAGTTGTGTCCCTTTTAAATGTTTCCTCTCTCCAAGTCACAGAAGATGTCCTGTTGAGTTTTCTAAGAGGACATTTGTGTGAGACATCTCTTCTCCTTTCCTAGCCTTTGGAGCAAGAATCCCAACCATCCCTCCTGGAGATCCTCTGGGTTTTGGGAGCATTGTGTTGCGGACCGGCCCCCTCTCTGCGGCTTGACGAAGGTCCCGTCTGGATGCTGCGTTGTCGTCATTGTCGCCGCCGCCCGCCAGCCTGGGCTTCTAGTGTGTCTCCAGTCCGCCTTCTTGCTCACCCTCCGTCCAGCTCTACTCCCGCCTCACAATCCCTTGCTTGTGATTGGTTGGTTTCTCACGGTCTCTTCTTGCCTGTTACTTTCACACAGTGGTGCTTCGGTTGTAGCAGTGGAAAACGGGTATCCATGTTTGTTCTTTTTTGTTTTTACCCACATTAAAACGCCATTTGAACTAAGCTGAGCACAGGCAAAGCTCCTTCCAGTAACCTGCAAAATACAAAGAATAAATAAGAGAAATGGCCCATTTACAGGTTTTTTTTCTTCTTTTCCAGAAACCATTTTCCAAAAAATTTACAGACTTTTTCCTTGATTATTCAGGACTGCAATTTCTCCTTGATGGCCATATAATTATGAATGTTTTATTCCTCAGAATTCCTGCACAATTCCTTTTAGATTAGGCAGGGTTCATGTAAAGCCATCAATGAGCCATCAGCATTGGAGCGTATGAAACCAGTTGAGTCTAAGTAAAGAATTATCTGAAGTGAGACACACAATCATTCAGGGACTTCATAGAGAAATCTGGGTTGTAACTTACAGTCTAATACTGGGACAGTCCAGTCACACCGTGTTGGTAGGCTCTCTCCCCTTGATAGGTGGAGTCCTGGGACAGAGCTACGTCCATCTGGGACTTGAACTCGTCTCCGAGGTAACTGTCCTGTAAGGGTTGACAAAAGGGGAAAGTCAGCAGGTGTTCTTTTTCTAAAACATTTACTTTGTAAGAGGACCTTACAGCAACTGTGGCAACATTCATAAGCAGTTGTCATTTAGTTGAAATGAAAAATGCAATCTTTTCTTTGTCAGTGATACAGTAGTCAAACTGAAATGTCCTTTCTATTTTCCAAACACTGCACCAACCTGTGAAAGCTCTGGCTGCGAGAGGCCCGGCTGGCTCATCTGGGATGGCTGGCTCATGTTCATATAGCCCTGGGTCAGAGGGCCCTGGGAGAAGGACTGAGAGCCCAGGTCCTGACTGGCCTGGCTACCCATGTGACCCCCACGATCCCCTATTCCGCCCCCGCTGCCCATGTTGTTCCTGCTCTTCTGTCGTCCGCCTCGACTCCCTCCACCTCCTCCACCTGACGACTTTCCTTTTAGACCGCCACGACCTACAGCCAAGATTTGTTTTTTATCTCCTCAGGTCAAATCAGTGTTTCTAAACGTAAAACCATCTTTAATCTAAGGTGTCTCTCTCACCTGTAGAGGGGCCATTGACCTGTCCCAGGTATCCCGGAGGAGGGATGGGGGGCATCACCAGGTTAAAGGGGATAGGGAGGTTCATGGAGGTCAGAGGATTAGGACCAGAGCCAATCATCCCAATCTGGTCGTGAGTCTGGAAATACAAGTTGGACGAGCGCCCTGAGGGAAACAGGAAGAAGGAGGTGTTTACAGGAAAGTTTATCTAAAAAGAGCCAAGATGTTTTATACTTTTTGATTAAAACGACTTTTGTATGAGTAATAACACCCTTCTGAAAATACAAATACTTGAGCAAATTTGTTTGTCTGTTTGTGCCATGTGTGAAAATACTATGACTAAATAAAAAAAAAATCTTACCATTGCTGCTACGGTCGTAGGCCGAGCCAGGGATAAGGGCCTCCCTAGCGTCGTACATGGCTGTGCTCATGAAGCGACCACCCTGTCAAACCAGAACAGTTTTATGACACGTTTATCCTGTTTCTCTCCACTCTTACCATTCCTCAAAAGCAGAAGAAAAACCTGAACCACTTAAAAAAAAAAACTTAATCTACAAGGACTTTATAGTAACCTAGACTCACAGGGTTAATGGTGTTGACCAGTTTGCGGGGTTTGCTGAACTGCATGAGGCTCTCCCGCAGGTTGTTCAGGGGCCCCTCCACCAGGACCTTCTGCTCTTTGTAGTAGTTCAGCAGGTGGTTCCACAGAGGCTGCTTGGACAGAGCTTTGGGGTTCCCCACAATGATCACACCATATCTGAGAGAGAAAATGAAACGGTTAGAGTGATGATGTATTTTGTATTTGACTGAAATGAGTTAGTCAGGTTAAGAAATGCTTAGTCTGTTGGCGCTTTCTCTTACCTGGCCCTGGTGAGAGCCACGTTGAGGCGTCTGGGATCATTAAGGAAGCCAATGCCCTGGTGCTCATTGGCTCTGACACAGGACAGGATAATGAAGTCCTTCTCTCTGCCTTGGAAAGCGTCTACGCTGGCAATCTCAACCTCCTGCACTCAGAGGATTTAAGGGACGATAAAAACAAAATGATATGTTATTGATTTGCAGTGTTGTGCCTGAACGCGTTCATTGAACGATAGTTCATAAACTCGTTCATATTTTGGGTGAACGTGAACTGAACGTGCTGTATTACTGTCTGATGAACGTTACTGTGAACTCGTTCATTCTGGTGTCTGTGAACGGCACGCTCACGCCAGATTTCTATAGAGCCTTCCAGGCGAAAACCCGGCTAAAACACACCGCAAACCAGCCGGAAACGGGTCTTAATATGTAGCGGAAAAACACCAAAACCTGGCAACACCAGCCACCTGTGTCGCACCGCCGTCTGCCGCATGCGTGACGCGTCATCAAAAAAAAAAAAAAAAAGAAAGAAAAAAAGCATTGAGGCGACAGCAGCATGTAGTAAGG